>JAMRYI010001190.1:0-39552 GCA_029231635.1 Ditylenchus weischeri
TATTTCACAAGAATGAAATACTGTATCTTCTTTAATAGGCCGACAGTCTCCAATAACCCGAAATCCCCAACTTCAAAGGTTTTTATCTCAAGGCAGAGTAAATATTTCGCAAAGCTGTTTTCTGCGTTTTTCTTAAGCACCACGACCTCTACCGATTCCGACTTTTTGATTTTTCACCCAAAAATCTGAAGATCGACTACAAATTTTTCAGATTTTTGGGCAATGGAAAAATAACCCGACGTATCGGCCTATTAGAGAAAATACAGTAAGTGCATGTCCCACATAAAGAATCGAACTCGCAAACACAGTCGATGTCAGGAACCCCCAAAAAGTTTGTTCCCGCCTAGGGTCCAACACTTTTTGACATGATTTTTAAGCAATTTGTCAATTCTGATTCGTCAGCCTGATGATTCTGATTTTACCGATCTTTTTTGTAAATAGCAACAGTTTTGCTAAAAAGACCTCCGTTGCTCGATACAACGAACCCCTAAAAAATAGTATTTTTGAAAACTTTTTCATTTGCAAAAATGACAATTAAAATCGGAATCATTGCGTTTTTTCGCATTAGACTAGCCTAAAAACTAGAGAATCTCGGTCAGAAAAAGTACCGGACCTTAGGCGGGAACGAACGTTTGCGTTTCCTATCCAATTTACCTTACCGAAATATGTCTCCAAAGAAGTGTTAAAAGCAATGAGGGCACCCATGTCGTTTAGTCCCCCCTTTTCTTGAAATATTTTTCAAAAAATATTTGTTGTTGAGCAGATTAATTTTTAACTGCATTAATTTTTAACTGCATTTTTGGTTAATCTTAAGCAATGGAATTCTTCCGTGAGCTCAATCTTTATCAGTTACTACCTATGATGTTATGTAATATCATGTAATATCTGTAATATGATGTAATTATGTAATATCTGTGTGTTTTCACGAATGAAAGTATAGGCTGTGTTGTATATAAAATAAAACTAAAAAAAAATCGAAAAATATTTCAAAACAAAAGGGAACTAAACGACATGAGTACCGTAATGAGAGTGACCCATCTAGCTTTATTTAGCTTTTTCACTCTATCAGAACCACCTAATCAATCGAAAGTTCACTCACCCAGGTGCTACTTTTTCATCTTTTTTGCTTTCTGGAGTAGAAGACTCATTAGGTGGAGTCTCAATTTTCTTTTCCTTTCTTGCATCTTGAATTTGGTCAGCAATCTGGACTGCAGCATCCTCCAATAACTTTTGGTCTAAAGTGGCTGCAATAGAAAACATTCTTGTGATAAAAAACAACTTTATTGACTTTTCGCTTATGGGTGGGACAGCTGGATTAGTGGGTGCAGAGGCAGAAAAGTTTATTTTACTTACCTTCAGCCATGGTTGTTGTTGCTCTAGTTCCTGGTTTGCTCTCACACCAATCACCAGATTTTTTTTGAAAGAGAACAGAGTGGTGCAAAAGATGAGGCCTTTTGCGTGTCTTTTTTCCTTTTTCTCTCTTTCTTTTTCTTTGAGTGCATGCGAACACTAAGGCATTAAACACCAATATATTTTACAAGGGCTTAGGTTGCTGTCAAATAAAAATTAGCATTTAAATAAAGTCGAATGCCAAAAGTGAATAGAAAAAATATGCGAGTTTGAACACAGGAATATCTAGGAATATGTAAAAAAGTAAAATAATAGTTGAGATAAAACAACTGCAATATAATTTTGCAGGAAGACTCGACATCTTGAATTCGGTCAGCAATGAAGACTGCAGCATTTTATTATAACTTCTGGAGTTCTCATGGCTTTTCTGAACTACCTCAATTTTATTTTAAAAAGGAGGTAGTCCGAATAACGTGTAAAAACCAAGGGTTTTAACTCACCGAAATTCACTGGTAAAAATGTTTTTCCGCTAATTTACTGGTAAATTACCGTTTCACGACTCTAGTTTTAACCAAGCTAGCTAGCCAAAATTGTTGGTAAGAAGTTGGTGTTACCAAGTTGATGGTATTTTGTTAGTAGAACTTATGTAGTTGTACTTAGATAGTGGCACCCAGGTAGTGGTTCTAATTTATTTTTTTATACAGTTAACCCCAAACCACGAAAAGAACCCTGAAGGCTGGGGAGCCAAACAACTCGGTAAACCACCAAAAAGGAAGAAAAAAAGATTCATAAAATAACCACCCGAATAATAATTGGGCACCTATAAGTCGCCTGTTTACTTAATCTAAGTGTATAACACAAGAAACTAAGCAATTTGATGACGAATTTGGTGTTTTTATTAGGTCGTCCAATAAGTTTTGAGAAAAAGCACGTGGATTCGCTTTAATTTTCAAAGTGCATCATTTGGCACATTTGACAATGATGTCTCTACGTGTCATATACCATTTTGTAGCCCGTTCTCTGTTCTTTAGAATGTGATATTGAACAATTCTTTGTGCATAAATATACCAAACTCGAGAAATTATTTGTTTTTTTATTTTTGGTCCAATTTTTTAATAACAAAGAGCCGGTTAATACGACATTCAAAAGAGCAGAGAACGGGCTACAAAATGGTATTTGACACGTAGAGACATCATTGTCAAATGTGCCAAATGATGCACTTTGAAAATTAAAGCGAATCCACGTACTTTTTCTCAAAACTTATTGGACAACCTAATACTAAGGATTTTCATTGATTGCTATTACTTAGTTAATAAAAAAATATTTTACCGTATTTTACCAAAAAATCGTATTTTACTAGTAAATTTACCGGTAAATTTACCCAAAAATATTTTACCGGTAAATTAACCATCCTTAGTTTGTAGAGATGTTCGCAAAAAATGTTAGGTTTTTAAAAAAGGCTTTTGGACAGAAATTAATTTTTTTAATTACACCAAAATAAAAAAAAATTACAGGTGTAATTATTCCTCGTCTGTATGCTAGTTTTTCCATGTAAATATGTGCTCTACTCAACTTGGAAATGTGATTCAACAAGGCCTTGGATTTTTCTTTATTTTCTTTGCTTTTAACTCTCAAGCTTTCATAGAAGAAACTGTGGTTGATAGTTTTGCAGAAGCACATCCGGACAGAATCAGTAAACATGACGGTTATACCGGGTAAAATTTATGCAGAGCTAGTCAAAATTATACAAGAATTTTTTATGCTGCTTCTAGCCTTATTATATACTAAAATTTAGCTAAGCGTCTGAGATGTATTTTGGTATACAGTCAAACCTCGTTTATCCGGCACCCCCAAAAGTTCGTTCCCGCCTTGGATGCAACACTTTCTTTATCTCAATTTTCGAAGTCTTTTGCTGATTCGCCAGTCTAATCCCAATATTGCAAGGATTCTGTTTTGCCGGTCGTTTTCCAAAATTTTTAAATTTCGTCATAAAGACCCGCAAACCTCGGTTATCCGGCACCCTTTTGAAAATCAGGTGCCGGATAACCGAGGTCCGCGGGTAATTATGGCGAAATTTAAAGATTTTGAAAAAACGAATGGCAAAATCAGAATCCTTGCAATATTTCGGACTAGACTGGCGAATCACATTTTGCAAAAGACTTCGAAAATCAAGCTGAAAAGGCGGGAATGAACTTTTGGGGGTGCCGGATAAACGAGGTTTGACTGTAAAACATGGTTGGAAGCCATCAGTGGAACATAGGTCAAAACACAATTTACTTAATATTTAAAAATAACTTATGCGAAAAAAACATGTTCATGATCAATATCGTTAATTATTTACATAATTTAGCCTTGCCATAATCTATGGAACCTTGTGCATATCCAACTTCTTCGCAGCCCCCATTGTTGAGTTTCTCAACCCCAAATGGGCAATGATTTCAGCTGGACTGACCTATATTGCCTTTGAAGCTGGATTTCTATTATTGAACAAGCCATTTCTATATTTGTCGTCAGCATTTGTTGGTTTAGGCGCTGCTGGTTAGTGTTTTTGTGTTATAAAAAGTTTCGAATAAAAAACAGACGGCTGTGTTCTTAACTTAGCTTACAAGTTTTTCTCTTAATTTTCTAAAACACACTTTTATACGAAAATTGAGATCCAGGTATTTATCCGACTCCGGTGCGTGACTTTTGGAATTCCTAGCTCAGAATTTTGCGCTGAACACAATGGTGTTACTAGTTTTAAAATTTTCCCTACAAATTTTTTTGCTACAGCCATCTGAACTGCACAGATGGAGTGTAGATAGGGTACTGTTTTGTAGAAAATTTTATACCGACTATGAATCTGTTAAAAAATTATAAAAATGTTATTTTCTGAAAATTTATGGCTTCTGTAACATATGTCATCTTTATATTATATTTAAATTGTGCAAACTTTTAATTTTAAAATTTTGACACCAGATTCGTGTTCAGCATTGTCGGTTTGCATGTGAAACTGTCACTTGAATTCAAAAACCACTCAGGCATGTGCACGGGCCGTACTTTTGGTGGCCCGGCCCGGGTAAAAATATTGTCGGCCCGGGCCTAGTCAAAAAAAATTTAGCCCGGCTACCAAACAGTCAACAGTAAAATTCACACAATCATTTTTTGAAATAACATTTATTAAGCAACATCACTCAAATAAAATAACATTTTCCATTAAAGATTTTCCGACACAAATAGAAGAAATTAATTCAGCGGACAAACGCTCTCTCTATTCTCACCAACCAGAAAGCGTAGAATGCTGAACATCCTCTCATCTTCAGCTGTAGCCGCCGGGATAGATAGCAACTTTCGGGCGAGTTTGGAGAGACCAGGAAACTCTTCTGCGTTTTTCTTCCAGAATAGGCCTAGGTCTTTCGGTACTTCCACAAATTTCTTAGTAATGTATCGATCTACTTCGCGATGCCGGAATTTCTTTTTGAGATCTTCCATAAGGGGCCACACGGCGTGTAGAGTCGGGAACGAAATATTCTTAAATAACACATAGAATCAGAAAATCATGATATTTAGGAAAAACCAAAAAAAAATTGGCCACAGTTGAAACAATTTTCATGAAATTAAATTTAAAAAAAGGTGGGAGTTCTAACCTTTATAAATTATGACGGGCTTTTTCGGGCCGGCCCGGCCCGTGACTTTTTCGGCCCTGCCCGGCCCGTGGGGGTTTTGGAACGGGCCGGCCCGGGCCGGGCCGGCCCGTGCACATGCCTGAAACCACTCTCGAATTTCAAATTCCTTTCAAGACAAAAATTATTTAAAATGTTGAAATTTTATAATTTTTTTCAAAGTTTTATTGTTATTTGTCAGAGTATTTTCACAAGCAAACCGGACACGCTGAACACGAATCTTGCGTCAAAATTTTAAAATTAAAAGTTTGCATAATATAAATTAAACCCCCAACACACATTGAGCCCGATATCATATCTACACTCAGTCTGTGCAGTGTGAAAAAAGTTATGACTGTTTGAAGACGAGTCCTCATCAAAAGCTTACGTTGTATTATTTGGGGTTTCTCGACACCATAATTTTTATGATACTTAGACAAATAAGACGTCAAAAAAAGCCCTGCTTCTGCTCTACGAAATACATTTCACAAGTCACAAAAATATCACGTATATAAAAAGTTTCGACTGTTTTTCTTACTTTCATGCCAAGAGAAAAAATTAAAAACCTCAAACTTTCAGATGGTTCTAGCAAAAAATTTTATAGGAAAAATTTTAAAACTAATAACACCATCGTGTTCAGCGCAAAATTCTGAGTTAGGAATCCCAAAAGTCACGCACCGGAGTCGGAGTGTTAATCTAAGTCAAATAAACGCATCCATTTCAGTTATATGGACTGCTCAAGGCAAATCTTTATCACTCAACTCCACAAATGAAACTGCCGGCAGAAACAGTGCTGTATTTTTCGGGATCTGTCAAGCCAGTCTTCTCGCGGGTGGAATATTCCTTTTTATTATTTTTCACAATACTGCTCAGCCTACAAATGCTATATCCGACACCATTACCACAATATTGTATTCCTGTTTCACTGCTCTAACGTTAATTGGAGTAATTGTGCTGTGTTTTTTGAAAATCCCATCTGCGTCTAGCACTGAGCTGAACACTTCTACTCAAAATCTAGTTGATCAAGAGCCACCAGAAGTTGAGGAACATTTAAATCATTTACAGGTGCTAGGCAAGTAGGCTTTAGGGAATATCGTAATTAGTTTTAACAAATTGTAGGTTCCACCTTTGCCTTGCTGAAAACCAAAAGGTTGCTGTTCATGATCCCAACGTTTATGTACACAGGAATAGAGCTAAGTTTTTGGAGCAGTATATATCCCACCTGTGTGTCCAATACCCTTGCACTAGGTACTAATACCAAATCCTTGCTTGCTCTAACTGCCATTGCTCAGGGCACTGGACAAACCATTGGTAGATATTTTATTTTATAAATTATTATAATACAAAAAACCTTTAAAAGCCATCGAGTTTTTGCCAAAAATTGTATTGGAAATTTTCGGACGTTTTTAAAAGTTATGGCTCGTGCAAAGCTTTTTTTAAGTCGAAAAGTAAACTAAATTAATACATCAACCAATTTAGCTGGTCTGTTATTTGGAATCTCCAAAAATCCAAAAAGAACCCGCCAAATAGTGTTTTTGGGAGCTGTTGTTCAAATATTAGCTTATGTTCTCATTTTCGTCAACTTTCCGGCAGATTCTCCACTAAATAGTACCAGAGGCAGTGGACTCATACCACCCAACATTTGGCTGGCATTGGCGTCAGGATTATTGCTCGGTTTCGGAGATTTTTGCTGGAACAACCAAATATTTGCGCATTTAATTACCAAGTACCCTACCAACAGATGTGCCCAAGCCTTTTCACTGTTTTTGTTCTTTCAGGTACCCTTTTTATTATTATAGCGGCCCTATTCCACAATGGGTACCATTTTTTGCCTTGGTCCCCCCTGTTGTTTTTCACCATTTTTTTCGAACAATGCAATATTTTTTGTGCTATTTTATGATTTAGCAAAATGGTACGCAAGCATCTTGTTGAAACGAAAGAAGTTATCAATTTGGAGGATATACGACTCAAGGATTTGTTTAAACTTACAACTGAGGGGGTTATTTCTTTTCTCTATGGAACAAGCGATAAATTGCTTGCCTCGTACATCAGTGAAGCAATTTTCCGTCAAAATTGTCGAGCGAAAAAATGGAATTATCTCAAAAAGTTTTTCAAACAAATTAGAAAGATATATGAATGATGCGTTGCATTTGTTTTGAATAAAAAATTTGAAAAAAAAATGGTGAAAAACAATAGGGGCCAAGGCATCATTGGTACCCATTGTGGAATAGGGCTATTTTAGCTTTCATAATACAATATTTCCGTATTTCCTCTAATAACAAGACCCCGCTAAATTCAAAAACGTGTCTTTGTGTTTTTGCCTTTTTTTCAAGATTTCTATTAGGCAAGTTTCGATCTATTTTTGTAGCTCATCTCACTGGCTTGAGGGAATGCCAATGCCAAAAGCACTATTTTTAATAAAGGGCGTGTCGTTTTCGACTTTTTTCGTTCTGCAAGCTGATTTTATTTATTATCGGGATACTTTCCTTGAAAAAATAGCTTTCTAAAAGTTCAATGAAACAATAAAAAATTAAAGTCGGATTGCCGACTTCGACATGCTATTGTGGCCGAGCTTTTATAGAAAATACGGTAGATCTAAATCTTGGTCTATTTTTCGAAATCTTTTAAGGTTTGTGTAACAAAATAAAGCATCAAAGTCAAATTTCTGCCAATTTTTACAAAAAGAGTTTAATAAAACTACAAAAATGAAAATAAATTAAATTTTAGACAATAACCGATTTCTGATACTTGACGCAAAAACATTTATTTTAACATAACCTAAATTGCTTTACGTGTATCAAAAACGATGTATTTAGTCCTTCATGTGTTGCACTGTCTTCTACTACAGCAAAATGTTAGAATTGCAATGGCATTTACTAATTTTGGTGCCAACTGCAATTATTGGAGCTGTTTGCTTCTATGTAGCCGACAATATTACAGAACATCAGCAAGAAGAAGATTCGACACATTAAACAGATAATGGATATTATTGTTTGTAAACTTCAGAAGATTTAACGGGTGATTGGGGATAAACCTTTATGTAAAATGAAATAAAGAATAAGCTGATTCAGATTTTTGGGATTTTTTTATTCAGCGCAGGAGATACTGCGAAAACAATTTTCACGTTTCTTATAAGAAACCAGAGGCGTAGCGAGAAAAATCTGACTGGGGGGAGGTCTAAAGACCCCCCCCCCTCCAGAGGTCATTTCAACTACACCGTTTACGAGTTTTACAATATTTTTTAATTAACAATGTTTTTCAATGTTAACAATGTTTTCTGACCGGGGAAGGGGGGTGGAGGCGAGGAGGGGGAGGTTAGACAACGAACCACCCTCTGTAAGAAAACCTAAATTAGAAGTCCTACCGTGTATCTTGTAATAAACGCACCTCCCGAAATCCGGTATTTTCTTTATTACATTTGTTTTAGGAGTTGAAGCGCACGGCAACAATTGAAGAAATTGAGGATCTACCAGAAAATATCAGATGCTCTATGATGGAGGTTTTCTGCCGCATCGGGTGGAATCAAGCAAAGATTATCAAGGAAACACTCGACAGTCAGACTGTTCAGACGTTTTGAAGAGAAAGGAACAATCCGACGATCCAATGATAAAGGCAGTATCTTGTAATAAGTAGCATGAAAGAAATTGAATGGGCTGCGGAATACGGCAGCAAAAGCACAGTAGAGAAGCTCAATGTGCGTGCACAACAAGTCAAAAAATGGATGAGAGGGAATTGGTGAACGTAAAAGTTGTTGCTTGCGTAACTGAAGAATATACCGGATTTTGGAGAATTTGTTTATTGGAAAGATAGAATGGCCAAGAGAAAATATTTTGCATCATCGTTTATTGCATTTTCGTAATTTTTTTTTGGAAAATTGATGTTTAAACATGCCATATAACGTTCAAATAATGTTCCAAAAAATCAGAATAAATAAAAAAGGCTAACAAGGAACCCTTCGAGATTGTTTTTCACTCATCCAGGAAAGTTTGGTCTCATTCAATCGCCAGTATCGACTTTAAATCAAATCTGTTGAGATCTCGGGCCCATAGGCCAAAAAGTTGGGATAACAAGGCTACTAAAGTATCGAAAACCCACAGGGAGGACCGAGGCATTTTTAAATTTAAAAAGGGGCTTTGTAAGCATCGCTTAGGTCACAGGTCTGAATACCACTGGATGTACATCTTATTTTTACTCTATTTTTTTAATAGCTAATCATTTGGACACCAAACTTGTGGATTAAAGTGGGTAAAAATAAGGTGTACATCCAGTGGTATTCAGACCTGTAACCTAGGCGATGTTTACAAAGCCCCTTTTTAAATTTAAAAATGCCTTGGTCCTCCCTTTTTGTGGGTTTTCGATACTTTAATAGCCTTGTTATCCCAACTTTTTGGCCTCAACAGATTTGATTTAAAGTCGATACTGGCAATCAAATGAGACCAAACTCTCCTGAGTGAGTGAAAAACAAGCTCGCAAGGTTCTCGCCGGTTGCTTGTAAGAGCAGTGAGTAAAGGTTTGCATCATTATCTTATCATCCGCTGAATCATAGAGGAAGCAAACAAAAATGATGTTTTGGACATCATATACCAAACAAATATTGCCGACGAGAAAAACCGATTAGCGTTTGTAGAAATTCAAAATTTGTCCTAGAAAAAAGCTGTGAGCATTTCAAAACCGGAAAATTTCTTAATACCTCGTTTCCACCATGTAAAAATACACCAGGAGCTCAAAGAGCTTTCAAATAAAACATTGTTATATTACAATCAAATTTTTACTTGTCAATCAAAGCATTTCATAACACTTTATTGAAAATTTTTGTTTTCTGACACATACTAAAGTTTGTGGACTTCTTTTGTCTTAAAATTAAAACTTTTTTTTTCGAAAATTTTGGTAATACTGCTGCAATTTCGTGTAGCATGATTTACATCTTTCATTTAACTAACCGCAAAATCAACGATCCAGCGATGCATCACTATCATACATTATATTATCATCTTTTCGATTTTGATCATTTTATTCTAATAGCCAAGCAATTTTTAATGTTTATCATGCTTTTTACGCTTCCCTCAACCACTTGCCACCAGCTGATCTTCTTTGAATCAGTGAAGGATGTCGTTATCTCCGCCACTGAAAGCGCTGGTAACTTGAACGAATCAGTGATCAGTTTTTTTTGTCAAGCTTTCCCATGCTTCGAAGATTCCGTGTAGGTAGACTATCGTTGTTGTTAGAGAGTGGGTAGATGCTTAAGATTTCCGACCTTGTAAAGTTGCTCGATATTTGTTTTGAATGGAGCGTTCTAGCACACATCCTGAGCTTTGACATTTCAAGCCTCACGGAAACGTCTGTGGAAAGGTTGCGTCAGAGAGAATATAGTATAAAATTTAGTAAAGCTGGGCCGCTCTACTGATGACTTTAAAAATATTGACCGTATCGTTTTACAGGCCTTGTGAGTTAGGCGGAAATTGTTAAAATAATGTTCTTATTGCACACATATCTGCTTTTACAATTTCCTCGGTGCTACCGGAGAATCCGGTCCCATTTTTGCCTTGGTCCCCCCTGTTGTTTTTTTTTCCTTGGTCCCCCCTTTTCTTTTTGCCCTGCTTCCCTGTTATTGTTTTGGATTGTCTAAAACCTACCCTATCGCAAAAAAAACAACAGGGGGCACCAAGGCAAAAATGGGACCGGATTCTCCGGTAGAACCATTTCCTCTCTCAATTTGAAAAAATTTGAAATGCATACATTAAGATTAATTTCAGCTTACCACAATGAACACCAAAGAAGATGAGATCACAAACACGCGCAGGAAGTTGGAGCTGACTAAGCAGAGGCTTGCTACCTGTTCACCTGCTTACAAGCAGCAACTCCACAAAGAAGTATCAAGATTTTTAAAATTTTCCTTCCTTTTTTCAATTGCAATTTTTTAGAGTCTCTTAAAAAAGTTACCACCAAACCAGAATATGTCTACAAAAACGTTTAAAAGAGATCTGGAAGTGGCTGTCCAACTAGCTCTTACAGAACCTTGCTATAATTTTCTGAAACACAACCAATATCAGGCTGCCCTGGATTATGTAAAGTTTTTTGTAGTTTTTTTATGTTGATTAAAGTTCAATGTTGTAGGTTGTTTCAACGGTGTACCACACAGAGACCCACCAAGGAGGCACTACTATTTTGTCTTTGAAAGTGATGCAGAACACAGAAGAGTTCCTGTATCGCCATATTGGTATGTGTTTTATTAGTTTAGAACACTTTTAAGATATAATCTGTTCTTTTTATACTTTTACAAAATTACCCTGGCTCAAAAATGGGCAGAACTTTTTATTGTCGCCGAACGACTTCTTTTTGTCGCCGAAATACTTTTTCTTGTCGCCGAAAAAACTTGTCGTCGAAAGACTTTTTATTGTCGCCTAATGATAATGATTATTCTAATGATTATTTTCTTGCTATTTTTTATTTATAGTCCCCAAATACCATTTTTTATAGTAAAGCAACCTCTCGGTGGAAGTTTTGAACATTTCGGAAACGTGAACAAACAATATTCACGTAAAATCTAAGAGCTAAATTCACACTTCCCATGTTTATTCCATCACACCAACAATAACAAGACGAAAGAATATAACAATAACATCATCAAAATCTAAATCATTGATAGAGCCGTGCCAGCTAACTTAGGCCTTCCCGATTTTCGCTTCTGTTGCAAATTCATCGAAATGGCATCTGGCGGATAGATCAGTATTCCTTTTTCACACATCACCATTACCGAGTGAGGACACAGCCGTTTCTTGACTCCTTCCAAGCAACTGCAGGAGTAGAAATTTTCCCATATGGCGGAGGGTTGGACGAGGCAGATGCTTTCCTTGATTTCCTTGTACCTAAAGCCTAATCGTAGCACACGAATAATTATGAGTTGTATAAGAGTTCACCTGTTCCAATCCTCAAAAGTTGTGCTAGACAATTCTGCAAACATGTCGGCCATTTCATCTTCATTGCAATCTGATGTCTGGAGAATATAGATGTTGGTGCCTTCTACCTGCTGCATTGGTCTATCCCTTGTTTTGAACAGAAGTGCGCCACGGTAGAGAGCTCCTGAAACGGTCGGACGCGATGCAACATTCTAGAGCAAAAAATGTTAGGAATACACATTTTAGCACTTTTGAAAGAAAACAATTGTTTTTTTTGCCTTGAGGGCCCAAGTATAACAGTTTTTAAAACTAACTAAAAAAGCCAAATTGTTTTAATATGTTAAAAAAATTAAATTATAGATCACTTATTGAAAATTAAAACAATACATGCAGTGTCTAAACCAAATTTAAAACCTTCCACTTTTTGGAAAAACTGGAAGCATGGTAAGATATCTTTACGATGTGTAAAAAACTCTTGGTTATTTGTTTCCATTTGTAGGTTGGCAAGATCTACCGATCAGAAACCTACCACTGGAACAACTGGTTGTTCCACGACCCCAATCAAACAATCACATGAGTTCAGACCTACAATCACCATGCAGTAGCACAGACGGTAAACTTTTAAAAAGCGAGTTTAACTCAGGGCTGACATTTGGGTTGATTAATCAGAAAAAGGTTGATACTAGACACCAAAAATCCTTACACATCTGATTTTTAGTTCCAAAATCTGATTTTTTTTAATGACCATCGCAGTTGCCGACAACAAGAATTCACACGTTTGAATGCGTGAGGGACATTATTTTTATTGCGAAAATATTCAAGATTATTTTTCAGTAATTTGGTAATTCAGTAATTCAGTAATTTTGATGGTTGTTTGGTTGATTTTAGACACCAGGAATGTTCAAAAATCTGATTTTCACACCCAAAATCTGATTTTTTAATAGATTTGTCTGATTTTTTAAAGTTTAACACGAGAAAGGCTGACCGAGACAAGCAGACTATCTTGAACAGTTTTTCACGTAGATCATTTTCTTATTTAGGAGTATGGGTATTTGGATGTGATGAAGTGATCTAATAACCGCTTTTAAATTCACGACCATTTCAGGAAAGTTGAAGAGTCTCCCGAGGAGCAGAAATCACTTGCCTCCAAGATGCATGTGATATGTCATAATGACTGCCCGGATCTGCTCTATCGAATGAGTGTATGTGAGCTGTCATCTGTCTGCAAAAACTTGAAAGCCGCTCAAGAGCACGTCATAGTTGTGTACAACTGCATAATGCTTAGTCAATATATGTAGAGAGAAATTCAAGAGCTAAGAGATCAGCAAATAATCGGCACAAAAATTCAACAAAAGTCACTTGAAAATTACAGGAGAAGAGGTAAAATTAATCATAGTCGTAATGTGATATGATCTTCAGAAAAAAATATTTCTTCTATTCACAGCGTGAAAAATGCAACAGGACTAATACAAAGACTCACAAGACAACAAGCAAATATCACAAAATTCAAGCCAAAATTATTTAACCTCAAAATCCAACAAAAACCAGAAGCTTTTGGACAAAAATTCAGGTGGCTGTCAATTGGCTTCGTAATTTTCTCAAAATTTTATAGGGAGTTTTTTGAAAATCGCTGAGCATTTTGCTATATTGCACTCTCCATTTTGTTCAGAAAGTCGGCCAGGAATATGCCAAACCAAATATCCAAATATCCAATACCAGGAAAACACCTAATTTACCTCTTCTCCTGTAATTTTCAAGCGACTTTTGTTGAATTTTTGTGCTGATTGTTTGCTGATCTTGTAGCTCTTGAATTTTTCTACATATATTGACTAAGCATTATGCAGTTATACACAACTGTGACGTGCTCTTGAGCGGCTTTCAGTGGAAATTTGGCAGGTGAGAAGATGGCGGTTTTGTGAGTTGGACGCTGGTGGTTCAAGTTTTTGCAGACAGATGACAGCTCACATTCATTCGATAGAGCAGATCCGGGCAGTCATTATGACATATCACATGCATCTTGGAGGCAAGTGATTTCTGCTCCTCGGGAGACTCTTCAACTTTCCTGAAATGGTCGTGAATTTAAAAGCGGTTATTAGATCACTTCATCACATCCAAATACCCATACTCCTAAATAAGAAAATGATCTACGTGAAAAACTGTTCAAGATAGTCCGCTTGTCTCGGTCAGCCTTTCTCGTGTTAAATTGGAAGCCCTCGTTTAACCAAAGGAGAAAACGCTCCCTTAAAACGAGAATGCAGATACCGTATTTCTTCTAATAGAGAACCTTCCTAATAAAGATCGCCCCTTTACACTTCAACTTTCAGACTCTGTATCTTAGGGCAGTGTATATATTTTATATATCTGTTTATTGAATGCTAACTACCACGAGCTCTACTAATTTACTTTTTTGAATTTTGTATTTTCACCCAAAAATGTTAAGGGTGACTCAAAAATCTTAAAAGCGACTCAAAAAATTTTTTCGATTTTCGGGGAGTTTAAAAATTAAAAATTAGTGGGAATACGGTAGTATTCAGATAGTTCACACCAGGGCTGGAAAAAATAATAATCAGAACCAGAAATCAGTCGAAAAGAGTCAGACATCAGCCACAGCACTGGTTCACACAATCCCACTTTGGTCAGGGTTAAATCATTCTTCAGTCAGATCTCAGTCGTATTTGAACCATAGTTTCAATGCAAATCATATTATGACCAGGGTGTGATTGAACTATGACTGAAATCTGATCTAAACTGTACAAATAACCACTTTGATGGTCTCAGTCATAGTAGATAGTTCAATTTTTTAAATATTCGTACTCGGCTCGAAATTCGCTGCAAGGAGCAAAGATTGGCGGTGGGCTTATACTTATACTGTAATCCAAGGCCATGCTGAATCACAATCCAATTTGGATGAATCACTTATTTACATGGAAAAATCAGCAAACAACGCCTGTAATTTTTGTACTTGGTTCGATTTGATCAACGAAAATAATGTGCAGTCTGAAGAGTAGTAAAGGTTGTTTTCAAAAACGTAACATATTTTATTGAGAACATCTCAGGAAGTCTATAAAACTTTAAATATGGTTTTAGTAGAGTATCGGGTACCAAAATAAGCCTTAGTATCCCTATTGTTTTTTTCCTAAAAAGTTTGGCTCCGCCTGTCCATTACGGTCATAGTAATATTTTGATCATGGTGATTATGATTAACACGAACGCCTTTCAGTAAAATTTTTAGGGGAATCAACTAGGATACCAAGGCATATTTTGGTACCCGATTCTCCACTGGAACGGCTAAATAGAAGGAGTTCTTATTTAGAACCGAAAAACTTCGAAATTTCATCATTTTCAGAAATGTTACCAGAAGAAGCAATTCAACTAGATGCGTTTGTAGATGAACAGCTAGAGAGCAGTTTTGAAAGGGAGCAAAGGATGGCTCGTGAACAACAAGAAAATCTATTGCTGATCAAAATGTGTCCCAAATCTTACACCGTCATAGAGTCTGTGCCAGACAAATATTTGGATTCTTCAACGAGTTCGCCCCCAACAGACCTGAATCCTGATCCAGGTACTAGTCTGCCAAGCTGCAGTCAAAGCCCTGACCTTGAACTTAAAGAAGAAATCCAAGAGGTGATCAAGATGGATAAGCCTATTTTCCAAACATCTCCTGTCTATTGCACTGCAAATGACTTGGAATTGGAAATCGGGGTCATCGATGTTGGGAACAGAGTGGCAATGTTGGCGACTCTTTCATTACCTTGGCTCGTGAACAAGCTTCGGCGAGATTCGGAGAAAATGGCAGGTTATAAGAAAAAACGAAGACAGAGAATACAGATCCTCCCTTACTATGTCAAAAATGGACTTCTTCCTGCTATTATGACCAAAAAGAATAATGATATTGAGATCACAAAAATTTTTAACCAGATCTTCACTGACTTCTTTGTGCAACTATTGTTATAGTCAAACCTCGGTTATCCGGCACCACTGGGGACCGGCCTCAGGGTGCCGGATAAACGAGGTGCCGGATAACTGGAGTGTCAGTTGACAGAGAATAAGCCAATCTCAGCCAAATGAAATATATTTAAGGTGCCGGATAACTGGAGTGCCGGATAACCGAGGTTTGACTGTATATATGAAATTTACTTTGTTTCAGACTGAAAATATAAAAGATACAGATTTTTACAAAAACAAAAGATTATACGCACTTTTAACCACAAATATTAAGTTGTGTCGTAGGTTCTGTTCACGATATTTTTGATTTATTTTTACAAAAAAACTTTTAAGCATGTCCTATACCATTTTGTAGCCCTGATCCATAGCTAACAAATGTGTGGTCGTTCATAGACAGCATATTCAAAAATAAAAAAGTTATGGTGGAAAGAACCATCTTCGGAAGTTTTTTTCTCGAGTTATCAAAAATATTTTCACTTGACAACTTTGTTCCATCCAGCATATTCTTGCATTTTCAGACTCATCGAGCAAAAATCCACGATCTACAGGGTGTCCCAGATTCGCCGCTGGATTTGATTTGACTATAACTTATCGAATTTTCCACATTTCAACGAGATCTTTTTTTATTCAATAGAGGAAGCTCTACCATTTTGTTTCTTACCTCACTTGTCACTTTCTCTCTGATTTTTAATTTTTTGGTAACCTGTCAAATTTTTGCTTTTTATTCGCTATTTTCAATGATTTTCAGCAAAGGAGTATTCGTGCGAGCGAAAAGCGTGGACAGTGATCTGGTTTGGAATGCACGGCTTTCCGATCAAAGTGCAGTATGAATACCGAAGGAAATTTTGGTAGACATGCAAAACAGCCAAACGATGCAACAATCAAGCAATAGTGGGACAAATTCTTCGTCTTCTGCCTTTCGTTCAGATTGTTCGCCTTGTTTGATTTTACTGGGTTTGCAATCAACACAACTTTTTAAAATTCAGATACCGGTAGCACAAAAAGACTCGTCAGATTCTTGGCTATCTTTTGGTGTACAATTTAATTGAATATTGTGCTCAAAATATTAATTCCGCACTCAGTAAAATCAAACCAGACATGTCCATCCATGAAAAGGCTGCCAGCCTTTTCATTAAATCAACTCAAAAAGAAGGAAAACACAGTGTTACACGTAGTCTAACAAATGTATCTGGTGCAGTTTTTGAAAATGTCTTATAAAATTTTGAGAAAATTACGAAACCAATTGGCAGCCACCTGAATTTTGGTCCAAAAGCTTCTGGTTTTTGTTGGATTTTGAGGTTAAATAATTTTGGCTTGAATTTTGTGATATTTGCTTGTTGTCTTGTGAGTCTTTGTATTAGTCCTGTTGCATTTTTCACTCTGAGCATTTTGCTATATTGCACTCTCCATTTTCTTCAGAAAGTCGGCCAGGAATATGCCAAACCAAATATCCTTCAAATTCCAATACCAGGAAAACACCTAATTTTACCTCTTCCCTGTAATTTTCAAGTGACTTTTGTTGAATTTTTGTGCCGATTGTTTGCTGATCTCTTAGCTCTTGAATTTCTCTACATATATTGACTAAGCATTATGCAGTTATACACAACTATGACGTGCTCTTGAGCGGCTTTCAGTGGAAATTTGGCCGATGATAAAATGGTGGTTTTGTGAATCGGCTATAGTTATATATAGCAATATAGCTTTTTGGAGACAAGCTATTGCTCAAATACACTCATATGAAAGAGCACATTCCAGCGGTCATTTTGACGTATCACAGTCACAGCTATCATGGTATCGTTCAGAATATGTTCAAACTGCTTTTTTCTCGACTTTTACGATCGTTTATTGAAAAACGTGAAAAGTTTTCTTAGAAAAGGCAGAAGTTACGATTAGGCATTCTCGTATTAAGTGCAAGCTATACCAAACATGTTTATCGAACTACAAAAGGTGAGAAAACACTTTTGATACCGCCTTTAAGAACAAAAATCTACAAGAGAGGCAAAGCAATTTTTTCTTACCGATCGCCCAATGCATATAGGTCCTAGTGTGACAATGCTTTTGTTGCAAATATTTTCTGAACGCTTTTTCGCTCTGAAGCATCGATTCAATGCGTTCATTAGCTTCAGCAAACGGCATATTATATTTGTGCTTGCTGCTAATAGGTGTCTGCTTTTCAAAGTATGCACAGCAAATAGAAGAGCAGTCAGCCGGTGCTCTCATAAGACATCTAGGCAGCCACTCTAAAAGGGTGTGCATTTCCACAAGCACACCATAATTGTTGAGGTTGTTGTTCATTTGGCTGTCATCATGCACACAAGGTCTAATAAACCAGGCACCTAGAAGCTTAAATTGGCAAGTAAGTATCGCACAAAACTCTGCCCATATTCCAGCCAAAAAATATCTCTCTAAAAGCAGGCTGGAAAGGAAAGGACAGCTATTGAAGAACCAACTTCATTTTCATCAGGCAGCTTTTTCTCTAATGCTTTCCTCTCTGCTACCTTTGCCTTACTCGGCCTTACATGCATCAGCAGCACCAACTTCCGCCAATTTTTTTGGACTGCTGTGTGTGTACAGCTGAAAGAAGTGAAAGACAAAGAAAAAGGCAGTCGGCGGGCATTAATACATTGGCGCCTTCCACGAAAACCCTTTCACCACATTGGCTACAGGGTGAGCTCAAAAAATTTGCGAATTCGATAAAAGTTTAAAAATGTTTCCGTATAAATTTTCTCACAACTCTAGTTTTTAGTGTTTTTTTATAACTACTTATTAAAAAGACGAAGGCGAAATTCTACCAAAACCAAATTTATTGACTGCACTTGGCGTTGAAGCAGGGCTCGGATCTGTACTTATTAATAAAATTTGTACTTATTTGAGGTGTAATTTTCATTTAATCTTTTAAAATTTTACTACGAAATATATTTTTAGCTGCAACAGAGCAACAAACACTGGATAAAATAGCATATTTTTGCCAAAATACCCTAAAATGTACATATTTCGAGAATTTTAAGATCTGAACCCTACGGTTAGACAATTTTTGTATATTTTTTAAAATATTTTTTCGTATTTCTGTTAGTTTGGAGTTGACACTGGGACAGTTTCTGTCGGACAATATCTGTCGGTTTTTTTTGAAAATTTTGTATTTTTCTTAAAAACTAGTAATTTTGAACAGAATTTTTTTTATTCTGAGGTACTCCAGTACCCAAAATATCCTCAGATATTCTAATTACTTAACAGAATTCAAAAAAAAATCTTACTGCCTGAGCTATGACCGAAAGTTTACAGAAAGTCACTCATATGTACTGAAGAATTAAAAAAAAATTGAAAACTGTACCGGATACTACCCTGATATTCAGCAGCTGAGTTGGAAAATATCTACGAAGAATTGCTGATAGCATCAAATTTCCAAGAATACCAGTTGAAATAAGGTTAACTGTAGTGTCAATTTCATGTACTTTATCATTTGTGATAATCTATTGAAAATATAATTAACACGACTCATCCACATCCCTACTAGGTGCCTAAGAATTTCAAATTTCGGTTGCACAACCTAAGCCCTCTTTTTCACTTACCCGGTAGATGCGCAGTAGCTTTTGTTTTGCTGTCTTACCACTTCCGGCCAAGCTGTATGGGCGCTTTCTATGTCTCTGTGCGAGTGACTCTGCTCTCTTCATTACCAATGCATTGCTCTAGCATCAGCTGCAAGTAGTAGTCGCAAAAGATTTTCTCACCCACAGTGGCTTTAGCCTGTCGTCAACCAATGTGT
The DNA here is from genome assembly GCA_029231635.1 of Ditylenchus weischeri. NCBI lineage: Eukaryota > Metazoa > Nematoda > Chromadorea > Rhabditida > Anguinidae > Ditylenchus > Ditylenchus weischeri. The sequence goes on from JAMRYI010001190.1 coordinate 19,596, forward strand.
GTATGCATAAACATTGCCAGCTTGCCACATTACTTAGGCTTTTACACACAACAAGCCAGAGGCAAAAGCATCAGCTAGCTTTTTTGGCTCTTCTTCTTCTCTTTCCTATCAAAAAGAAAAGGGGGTATTCCTGTTATTATATTATTTCTTTCATTTCCATGCACTACTCCACTACCCATTACGGCAGCAGCAGCTATAGCCTTATTTTCTCCTCTTTTCTCCTCCTACTCAAGGCTCCATGCCATCTTGTGTGCCAAAGAGCTGACGGCTCTCTGCCTTTGGCCTATTCATTTTCGCTGGTCTTAGCCTGGTTTTTTTCGGGCGGCTTGCTTGAAGTGCGGCTCTCGCGCTGATGATTAGGTTGTTTCGATTCTGTTTTGTCTCTCTCTCTTTCTCAGCTTTTTACTATTTTTCTAGTAGTGGAGGTTTTTTTGTTAAGATGTTGAGAGTTAGCTGCTGGAGAATGGACCCTCTTTTTTGTGTGGCCATTATTATACTTGTTGTAACTAACACTGTTGTTGTTTTTGGTTATTCAGGTAGTTCGTTGCTATAGCTGAAATTTTTTATTTTATGAAAAAATCGGCCCATACACTTTGATTTTTGATCAGGGTACGTAAAGTACTTTTTAAAAAGATTTGTACTTTTTGGGACCACAAATATTTTCTTTTTTGTTGCTCAAAAATCAATGAGCACTGGATAAAATGGCATTTTTTGACGAAAAATGACCAAATAGTACTTTTTTACCCAAATGTAATTTTTTTCAAAGTTTTGAGTTACCTACCCTGTTTGAGAAGCTTTTTTAAAAAATGTCTTTCGTGACTAAGTGCCAGGCCATGACGGAACAATCGAATATTTTTTTTATTCCTATCTTGTAGCCTGAACTCTGGGGAGTTCAAAACTACTAGCCTCTTTTAGAAATTATATCATAAGAGCCAAGAAATAACCGTTTGAAGTTGGTCGGTCACCAGATGCCACTTTTTCACTCCTCAACTTGAAATGCCTCTTGCTCCGATTTTTTTGTAATCAATCCCACACTCATGATAGCTCATTTAACTCCTCACGCGCATAAGAGTTTTTGAAAATTATTTAAAAAAATGAGCTAAAGTTTAAAAAGTTGCAATTTTCTAAAATCGTTAAGTTGAGAAAGAAACTAATTTTTAACTTTTTTATTCCACGTTGGCCATATCTGAATTTATTGCATTTTGCAGCAAGTTTATTGTGCTACAAGATATCGCTTAAAAAACAAATTTTTTATAGGTAACTGTGGTCAAACACGCACTTTTTTAAAGTAACTCGTGAAATGTCGAAAAAATGATTTGATGTAAAACTTTTTTTGCACTAGTCAAACCCTTTATTCTGACACCGAATTCGTGCTCAGCATGGTCGATTTGCATGTAAAACTGTTTAAAAAAATTGCTTTCAAATTAAAAGTCCGCTCGAAATAAAAAAGATTTAAACGTGTTCTATAAATTCAATATAAACAGAATAATTTTCAAAAACTCTTATGCACGTTAGAAAACGCTTTCAATTAGGAGTAAAATGAGCTATCATGAGTGTGGGTTACTCAATCTCGAGAGGTTACTCATTTTTACAGATTCTGTGTTTTAATTAGAACCACTCTCCCAGTGTTGTAAATCCCGGCACCGGCTCGAATTCGGGCATCTTTTTGAGCGGTTATTAATATCACTAGCCCGGTGTCGTAGCAAAGTAAGGTAGCTTAAACATTGGCACAGGGCTAGGAATGAAAAAAATAGTAATTTAACCCTTTATACATAGAGACACCGGCCTGGTGCCATGTTAATTTACAAGAGAATTTTACGTTGTAATTATTTCGGCACCAGGCCGCTTTGTAGAAAGGGTTAAATGAATAATTTTTGTATTCCTGGCCTACCTTACTTTGCTACGGCACCGGGCTAGTGATATTAATAACCGCTCAAAACAGATGCCCGAATTCGAGCCGGTGCCGGGATTTACAACACTGCACTGTTGGATACACATTTTTACCATACTTTTTATTCTATTTTTTTTATTTATTTATTTTTATTTTTTAGGTTGATTATGATTACATGGTTACTTGTTAAAATATCATATTGGTTATTAAAGTAACCATTATCACCATAATCCACCTAAAAAATTATAAAATATGCTAAAAATGTGTTTCCAATTAAAAAGGCGGTGACCAGCACTTTTTTTGAATCATTCTATTTTTCACTCGTTTTGTTTAAAATATAATATTGATGACCATGTACTACTTTTAAAAACTAACCTAGAAAATAAAGATGAGAAAACATGTAAAATTTAAAAAAACTGCTAATCCCTGCCTTTTTCCGATGTTCTAAATCTCGCTGCCGAAACAAAGCTGCTAGAAAGTGTGCCTAGATAATAAAAAAAAGTTAGAACCAAAACAAAACGTTCAAAAAGTTGAAGCACCATGTGAAATTTGAAAAAAAAATCAGTTTAACAAACTTAACTCAAAGCAAACCCCCAATTTTTTTCGACACAAAAAGAACTTTTTCATCAAAATTCACTAAACCTGCAAGTTGCTTATGGTGCACCACCCACACACCCACTTTTTGGCCAAGCAGCCAGCAAGATCAACAACAGCAGTAGCAAACACTCAACAGCACTTCCCCATTTCGCTTTGTTTGAACTTTTCAACTTTTGCCTGTTCCAAACTTTAAGTTGTTGGAACAAAAGTCGAAAATTTTGGACTATTCAATTCACAGTTCATCTTTTCTTTATACGTCTTAAATTATTGACAACAGCTTGTAATTTGATATTTCTGTAATGCTTTTTTAGCCAGCTAGTAATGAAAACACATTAGGTGGTGTTGGCAACGGCTTTTCTCTCAATTTTTTTACCTTTTGCAATTTCTGAAATTTAAAATGTTGGGGTGATCAGTGGTTTCAGTAGAGGTGATAAAGATAATTTTTGGACATTTTTTCAAAGATCTTTTTATTATTCATCTAAAAGACAGAAATCAAAAGTTTCGCAAATCATAGCCTTATCTCCTTTACGAAACTGTGAAGGCTTCAATTTAGACCAACATTTTTAAAAGTGTTTGCGCCATCCTGTAGCTCCACTGCGTGATAAAGTTATAGAAAATCGTTTTTTGAGAATTAAAAAATTAAAAAAACGAGTGTTGATTCTAATAAACTTCTATGGAGTTTATTAGCCCTGTCCCACTTGGTTTTCCACTTCCCACTTCCCCTTGGTCCCACTGTTGTCTTTTGTGATTTTTTAGGCTTAAAGGGACATGCCCCTGCATTTTAAAAAGTTAAGGCGGGGACCAGCAATTTTTTTTGAGTCATTCTATTTTTCACTCATTTTGCGTCAAATCTGATATTTATGACCTTGCACTACTTTTATAAACTAGGCAGAAAACTTAAAAAATCTAGATGAGAATGACTGTAAAAAGTTGTCGAGAAAGAAAAGAACTGCGGGTATGCCCCTTTAAGCAAAAGTTGGCCATCGTATTTTAAAACGGACTCAAACATGAGTCTGAAATATGTTTGAGTTCGTCCTATCATATCGTTTTTCTCTAATAGGCCGACACGTCGGGTTATTTTTCAATCCCCGAAAATCTCAAAAATTTGGGGTCGATCTCGAGATTTTTTGGGTGAAATCCGAAATCCGAAAAACGGAATCGGTAAATCTCGTGGGAGATACCGGATAAAACAGCTTTAGAAAATAATTTCTCTAGTCAGAGCTATATGTCTTCAAAATAAGGGGTGTCGAGCTATTAGAGAAAATACGGTAAGCTGGCAAAATTAAAAAAATAAAAAAAAAACAACAGGGGCTGGCAAGGCAAAAACACCCTATTGGGAAACAGCGCCAGTTTATTGCAGAAAATACTGGATTATTACAAGTTTAGATAATCAGAATGCTTTTTTATTGAAAGCCAACTGGTCTGAAAACCACAAATTTTCCAGTAAATAGTTAGTTTTCATGATTACAATTTCCTAGTAGACCTCAAGCTTCGCATAAACCAAGCGAGTGGGATCCGCCTGTTCTCTCTTAATCTGTTTAAAAGGTCATTACTTTTCTTTTTCTATTTTGTTTGATGCCAGCTCTGTTGATGCCAAGAAGAGTTCGCTTTACTAATGCAGCAAATAATAAAACAAAAGACTATAATCCGGACCGGAAACGATCGATTTTTGCATGATAATGTACGTGATGATCATTTTATTTTTTTGCTATTTATTCTTGTTTCCAGATCTGTGAAAATATTTTTTGTGCAAAGTCTTTATTGTTTTTCAAATCTACTTGGGCTTTGGGAATCATCGCAAACAAATTATTGACTAGAATTTTTAGGTAGTCATCTCTCTATGCAACAATTACCCAGGCTGCTAATTTTTCGGTATAAAATATCCAAAATACGATTTTGCTTGGTCCCCTTATACGTTCAAGTTTAAATTTAGTCAATTTTTTGACCCTAGTATAGAATACCCTCCCCCCAAAACTTATGCCTTCTAAAGTAAAGAGCACCCAAATATATGTTCCAGAGCCCAGAAAAAGTGCGTAAAACACTTATTAGTCACAACTTCCATACGCTGGCCTACCCCTAAGCCAAAGTAAAGAGCACCCAACTATATGTTCCAGAGCCCAGAAAAGTGCGTAAAACACTTAGTCACAACTTCCATACGCTGGCCTACCCCTAAGCCTAAGTAAAGAGCACCCAACTATATGTTCCAGAGCCCAGAAAAAGTGCGTAAACACTTATTAGTCACAACTTCCATACGCTGGCCTACCCTAAGCCAAAGTAAAGAGCACCCAACTATATGTTCCAGAGCCCAGAAAAGTGCGTAAAACACTTATTAGTCACAACTTCCATACGCTGGCCTACCCTAAGCCTAAGTAAAGAGCACCCAACTATATGTTCCAGAGCCCAGAAAAGTGCGTAAAACACTTATTAGTCACAACTTCCATACGCTGGCCTACCCCTAAGCCAAAGTAAAGAGCACCCAACTATATGTTCCAGAGCCCAGAAAAAGTGCGTAAAACACTTATTAGTCACAACTTCCATACGCTGGCCTACCCCTAAGCCAAAGTAAAGAGCACCCAACTATATGTTCCAGAGCCCAGAAAAGTGCGTAAAACACTTATTAGTCACAACTTCCATACGCTGGCCTACCCTAAGCCAAAGTAAAGAGCACCCAACTATATGTTCCAGAGCCCAGAAAAAGTGCGTAAAACACTTATTAGTCACAACTTCCATACGCTGGCCTACCCCTAAGCCAAGTAAAGAGCACCCAACTATATGTTCCAGAGCCCAGAAAAAGTGCGTAAAACACTTATTAGTCACAACTTCCATACGCTGGCCTACCCTAAGCCAAAGTAAAGAGCACCCAACTATATGTTCCAGAGCCCAGAAAAGTGCGTAAAACACTTATTAGTCACAACTTCCATACGCTGGCCTACCCCTAAGCCTAAGTAAAGAGCACCCAACTATATGTTCCAGAGCCCAGAAAAGTGCGTAAAACACTTATTAGTCACAACTTCCATACGCTGGCCTACCCCTAAGCCTAAGTAAAGAGCACCCAACTATATGTTCCAGAGCCCAGAAAAAGTGCGTAAAACACTTATTAGTCACAACTTCCATACGCTGGCCTACCCTAAGCCTAAGTAAAGAGCACCCAACTATATGTTCCAGAGCCCAGAAAAGTGCGTAAAACACTTATTAGTCACAACTTCCATACGCTGGCCTACCCTAAGCCTAAGTAAAGAGCACCCAACTATATGTTCCAGAGCCCAGAAAAGTGCGTAAAACACTTATTAGTCACAACTTCCATACGCTGGCCTACCCTAAGCCTAAGTAAAGAGCACCCAACTATATGTTCCAGAGCCCAGAAAAAGTGCGTAAAACACTTATTAGTCACAACTTCCATACGCTGGCCTACCCCTAAGCCTAAGTAAAGAGCACCCAACTATATGTTCCAGAGCCCAGAAAAAGTGCGTAAAACACTTATTAGTCACAACTTCCATACGCTGGCCTACCCTAAGCCTAAGTAAAGAGCACCCAACTATATGTTCCAGACCCCAGAAAAGTGCGTAAAACACTTATTAGTCACAACTTCCATACGCTGGCCTACCCTAAGCCTAAGTAAAGAGCACCCAAATATATGTTCCAGACCCCAGAAAAAGTGCGTAAAACACTTATTAGTCACAACTTCCATACGCTGGCCTACCCCTAAGCCAAAGTAAAGAGCACCCAAATATATGTTGCAGACCCCAGAAAAAGTGCGTAAAACACTTATTAGTCACAACTTCCATACGCTGGCCTACCCTAAGCCAAAGTAAAGAGCACCCAAATATATGTTGCAGACCCCAGAAAAGTGCGTAAAACACTTATTAGTCACAACTTCCATACGCTGGCCTACCCCTAAGCCTAAGTAAAGAGCACCCAAATATATGTTCCAGACCCCAGAAAAAGTGCGTAAAACACTTATTAGTCACAACTTCCATACGCTGGCCTACCCTAAGCCTAAGGGCTAATCCTAAACTTGTTGTTCCAAAGGGTAGTTACAACGATTTTTAGAAGGTCTGATTTGGGGGTTTTCTATACTAGCGCCAATTTGTTCAATTCCGAGCCAGATGTGCACGGTGCGATTTTTTGAACATTTTTGAATTCGCGCCTTTTTGAAGTTTTACGATTTTCACAGTTTGATACAGATTTTTTGTGATTTTTTAGGCGTAGGCAAGGGTTGGTCGACGTATGTTAAAACGTACTTGAACATGATTTAAAAGAGCATGCTTGTGCGTTACACAGATAAAAGGCGGAGACCAGCAGTTCCTTTCTTTCTTGAAAAATTTTACGTGCGTTCTCATCCAGATTTTTTTAATTTTGTGCCTAGTTTTTAAAACTAGTATAAGGTCACTATATCAGATTTGTCGCGAAACGAGTGAAAATTGGGACGATTCGAAAAAAGATGTCTGGTCGCCGCCTTTTTCTTTGAAACTCCCAGGCAGGCCACTTTGAGATATATTTAAGGCCGTCATAACATATGCTTGCCAACACTTGCCCAGTCCTGAGCCTAAAAAATTACAAAAAAAAAAGAACAGGGAGACCAAGGCAAAAAACTTGCTCTTTTGCAAAATAGAGCTAGCATTTGTATGCAATAATCGCTGGACAATATTTTTACACCATTGAAAATATATATATTATTGGGAAAAAGGAGATGGCCAATATCAGACCAAAGTCCTAAAATAATTTGATTTGTAAAGATTTGTGTCAAGATATGTTCAAATTCTTCTTTATTTTTTGTCAGTTTCCTTTCAAAAGCATTTGAAGTGTCAAAATTGAAACAGTGCATCCAATTGCTCTTATCTCTTTTTATCTATGCTTGTTACAAAGCTCAAGTTCAGAAACAAGCAAAAAAAAGCTTTCAACAAAAAGTACGAGAAAAGACAACAAAGCACTAGTTTCACTCAAAATCCCAACAGAAAGTTTAAAAAACACAAGTATTCTGCAGTGTTCCCATCTTTGTCTGACTCTAAGCCAATTTTTTTGAGTCTGCAAAGTGATAAGGCAGTTGATAAAACAAGTGTTTTGTTGTCTAGCTAATGATAAAACCCTGCTGGCTAAATGGATCAGGCAGGTTATCATCAGTAGTAGTCAGAGTAAAGAGTGAAAAAAGCATTTGTCTTACACTTTAAGGAAAAAACAATTGACTGCTTAAGTATATTGCTTTCTATTGATCGAATCTTGTGTTGCCTATATTGATTGCTCAATTGTTGAAAAATTTTAAGAAAAAAGACTATTCTTTTTTTGGATCGCAGTTTTTTCCGAAACATTTTTTCATTGTTTCAAATCTTTGATTTTTCAAAATTTGTATGTTTTCTGTCTCGAGCGGAATTTGAAATTTTACAGCAAGTTGTGGAGTTTATTGTTTTGTTTTGTCGAACCGCCCCCGGTGCGTGCGGCTGTGCTGGGGCGGTGGCCTGGAGATCCCTGGGGCGTGGGGCGTTTCTGGGCGAAAATTGCCTGTTTACCCATCACTGGTCAGGACATCTAAGTATTAGTCAGTAGTCCTCAGTCAGGATATCTTTTGTTTGGTTTTTGTTCCTTAGACAGGAAACCTAAGTATTAGTCAACAGTCCTTGGCAAGGTCATCCTGTATTTGATTATCGCTCTTCAGTGAGAAGACCTTCATAAGACATAAGTACTAGTCAGTAGTCCTCAGTCAAGACATCTTATAGTAAACAAGTAGTCCTTTGTCAGGACACCTGCTAATTAAAATAGTAGTCCTCAGTCAGGACACTTATATTTTACTGCCAATTCAAAAAGTCCGTTGTATTCAGTTGGGACCAGTGCTGTGCATTTCAAAATTTTTGCTCCTGCTCTTACTCTTGGCACTTAGTCTCAAATTTTTTTGCTCATGCTCTAGGCTCTCATACTCATTACTTTTGCTCTTGGCTCCTGTGATTTTTGTTCTTAGCTCTTGTGATTTTCGCTCTTGGCTCCCGCGCAAATGGATAGCCGTTCAGGCAAAGTTTGCTTGATTTTCTAGCTGATTGTCTCTAAGAGTCTAAGTCTAAGATTATTATTACAGGGTGCGCCAATTTTTTCGCACGTATTTGTTTTGGCCATAACTTTTTTGTTTTTCATGATTTTGACGTAATTTTTTTTTAAAAGAAAGCTGAGACTCTAGGCAACCGAACCGTACCAAATTTGTTTATGTTTGTTTGTCGTACACACTAAAAATTGTGATTAAGGAAAAGGTCTAGTTTTTCTTTTTTTTTAGCCATGACCTACACAGTTCAAGACAAGGCAAAATTCGTCGAATGGTTCATCGAAGAAGGCAAAAGTGTCACAGCATTCGGTGTTCGATATCGGAGGGAGCTTGGAAGGAATACTAAGGTGCAGGACAAGAACAGGCTGTGGGGTTGGTACGCAAAGTTCAGTGACGCAGTGAACGGAAGATCAGTTGAGCAGGAATATGAGTGAAAAGAGTTGTTTATTTTGACTGTTGTCACAAAGTGGTGTTCAAATAAATTTTTTTGTCAATGTTTGGAACGGTTCGGTTGCCTAGAGTCTCAGCTTTCTTTTAAAAAAAAAATTACGTCAAAATCATGAAAAACAAAAAAGTTATGGCCAAAACAAATACGTGCGAAAAAATTGGCGCACCCTGTAATTTGTTCAAATTTTGTGACATGTTAATTAATTTAAAAAAAGGACAGTCGAAGAAGGTCGAAAGGACAGAGAAAGCCATTTTCTGTAATTTTGGACCACTTTATGTAAATTACTCTTTATGTAAATTTTTTATTTAAAATGACAGGGAATCTGACAGCCAAAAAGTAGAGACAGAAACGGGACGGTATCTCGTCGGGATAGTTCTTCCTGTTTTCTCGCTTAAATTTTTATGCCATAACGTTTTTTGCAGTAATTGAGCTGCATATTAGTTTTACACTAGAATCTGGCGATGCTGCGATGCGGCATATAAGCTAGCGCCGATAGTGCTTACACGCAGGGTCAAAAGAATCATACATGCTACCACCAGGATTTGAACCTGTGACCATGGCAACTCCCACGGCAATTCAAAATTCACTCCAGAATGCCTTGGTCCCCGTGTGGTTTTTGTCAACATTTAAGAGGCTATAACTTTTTTTGAGTCGGACAACCCCAACTTTTGATAATTTTTTTACTCAGTAAATCGACCACGCTGAGTCGAATGGCGTTGACAGATCGTTGATCTGATTGACGGAACACCCCTAACATTTTTTGTGACAGACCACAGACACAAAACAGCGCCATACTACAGCCAGAAAAAGCCGAAATGCTCATATTTCTGAACAAGGCGTTGCCACAGATCAATTACTCTTACTAAAATTATTATATTTGTTCCGTTGTTGTTTGTACATAGTGTTGTCAATAAAAGATAGAATTAGGAAAAATCCCAAAATTTCTTCGGGATCCCGAAATTTCTGAACGACAATCCCGATCCTGAATTTTTTTTCACCGAAAATCCCGTCCCAAAATCTCGCCCGAAGGCCTCTTTCTGTCTCTACCAAAAAGCGTTTGCTAAAGAAAAAGAATTGTTTCTTTTAGAGTCCCGAATTTTTAAATGAATCATATTTGTAGGAGGAATGTCATGTCTCACAAAAAAGATGCACTTATCAAATCATTAGTGAAAATGGCAATGCTATTTGGTTCAACGTTTGGCTGTTGATTTATTACCGCTAAATTATTGCTTAAATCTGTCGGGAGTACTTATTTATTTTACTTATTGATCCATTCCATGAGTTGATTTCAATCAACTCGACCAGTTGATTGACACTCACAACTTGTTTGATGCACACAAGCGCTACAACAACAGCCAATTGTGCCACTTCTTTCAGTGGTCAGTGTTCGGGCTAGACTCCCTTATATGTCCTCCTATTAAAAACACCCGAAAACTTGTTTTTTCAGTGTTATAGCACCTGCAATGTGCGAAAACCCTGCTTTAGGTGGTGGCCGACCATTTTTTGGAATTTTTTTGGCTAAAATTTGACTTTTTGCCTTGGGGGATCGAGGTGCTATGTGCTAAAACACCGAAAAACAAGTTTTCGGATGCCCCTGTAGGAGGACAAACCAAGAGAGTTTAGTCGGCTTTCGTGATTTTTTTCTGCTACCTTCACAGCACAGAAAAAAATTAATTTACATACTTCTTATTCAGGTCTTCCATCTTCTTCAATGACCGGATCCAGTGCTAACATCACAAATGAGTCTAGTATTTTCGAAAACAACTCCACGGAGTTGTGCATGACAAAAGAAGAGTCATTAAGGTAATGCTAACAATTGGTTTACCAACAAACACACAGAGAAATAAACCCAAAACAACTTTTCAGTGAATGGCACCCTCCATATCCTCGATTAGTCACATATCATGACTCCCATTCCCTAGCAGCTGCCTGGGGAATCGGACCCCCTACAACCACTCTGGAGGCAGCTCGTCCTACTGGCGCTTCACAGGTTTACAAAACATATTTTCTAGAGTATTATACCTAAGATTGACTTTCAAGGCTCAAAGTCCTTCTGAAGATGACGCTGGAGACGGTAAATCCAACGAGTTATTGGCCAGTTGTCCTGCTTTTCGGTTTGACTTGGAAGCTGTTAATATTAAGCAAACTAAAACTTTATAGCAATGAACTGGGTATAGAGCCGATAAGAAGGGTAGCTTTGTGCCGTCAAAACATGGCTGCCAGACTTAACAATGTGATCAACAAACACTCCCAGGAAGACGACAACGAAAACTGGCAACGAGAGCATACAGGTATGCGCTTTAGCAACTTATACAGCGACAAATTTTTGATTTTCAGCATGTGAAGCTGGAGTTTTGGAAGATGTCTCAAACGTCTACCTGGGCGGCCGTCTTTGTGCCTCTCGTCAAACCAAAATTGTGATTGAGCCACAGGACATTGGAAGGTAACATTTTGCTGGCAAAAAAAGGTTGATATAAAAGAGTACTTTAGTTACTACTTTCGACACTGTTTTGCCGGCAGACCCCACGTCAACTATTTCGGAACAGACGAGCACTTCGGGCCTATGGCCATCTCGTTGGTGCGAGAGACGTCGGAGAGGAAGGAGCCAACAGGAATAGTCTCTCATACCTTATATCGCATGATACTCAGAATATCTGATGTAATATTTCCATCTATTGTAAAGCCAAGTTAATTATTGTTTGCATTTAGTTGCTGACCATGCGAGTGGCAGTACCAGAAGAAGCTCTATCTGAAAGTGCTCAAAACGTGCAAGAGAGAAGCTCCAGAACCTTGATGCGGGAACTAATGGAGCTGGTGTGTCCACAGATCCAGTTTGGATGCTTAAGACCTGCCTTAATCTCACCCAAAGTAGAAGAGATTTTGCTGAAAATGGATGAACAGCCTATCTACACCCGCTACAAAGTGGGAGTGCTCTACTGCAAGGCTGGTCAATCTACCGAGGAACAAATGTACAACAATGGTAAGCCGGTGTGCAAATGGGAACTATTGTTGTTTAGACCATCCAAAACCTCATATTTTGTGCCTTGGTCTCCCTGTTAATATTTGTATTTTTTAGGATTAGACAAGGAGTGTTAGGAAGGACTCAAACATGCTACAAACCTAAGTTTGAGTCTGTCCTAAAATACGCTGGCCAACCCTTGTTTTAGCATTAGCCTACAAATCTAAAAATTAATAGGTGACCAAGGCAAAAAAGTTTGATGTTTTGGGTAGGGGAGGGTGGATGTCTGAAGAAGAATAGTGCCTGCAAATGATCTACCGCAAAAGTTACTTTACAAAACTATCTATTACAATTCAATTATATTGCAGAACACTCTTCGGCTGCCTTTGAAGAATTTTTGGACTTCTTAGGTACAAGAGTGCGTCTTAAGGGTTTTGACTCCTACAAAGGAGGACTAGACACTAGAGGAGACACTACCGGTGAACACAGGTGATCAACAAATTGAGCAAATCCCTCTTTATTAGTTTGCTATTTTTTGTAATTGCAGCATCTACACAGAGTATCACTCCCACGAAATAATGTTCCATGTTTCCACCATGCTGCCTTTCACCCCCAACAACAAACAGCAGTTGTCTAGGAAAAGGCATATTGGCAATGACATGGTCACCATCATCTTCCAGGACCCTAACGCCCTGCCTTTCAGTCCTATAACAGTGCGCTCTCACTTTCAGGTAGTCTTAAGGTCCAGAAAGATAACTAAAATCACGAGTTTAGCATGTATTCATAGTGGTCAGAGCTAGTAATCCATGTACTGAAAACGTTTCCTATGGGTAAAAAAAGCTTTTATTTTATTACATATAAATTTTTTCATTTTTCAGTGTGGCTGTATCTCGTGTTAGTTTTTTTTAACAGCAATGTTCTGAGTGTCTTATAAGTTGGCTGCAACGTAGGCGCAAGGCTGAAGTGTTGGGTCTTTGAAGTGTCGTAACTTGCACGGGAAAGGCACGACCGCACCAGGGCCTATCAAAGAACGTGTTTACAGGGTGGGCCACTATAATCTCATGAGTTAATTTTGCCATAAACACAAAATTTTGACGTGATATTTTTTAGTCGAAAGCTGAGACTTGCGCCGATCGAATGGTACCAAATTTGATAATAACACTGTATTTAGAAGCCAAAAAATTCACCAATAACAAATAACAACAATTTCAGAAAATTTTCGAATGTAATTAGCGTACTTTATTTTCTTCAGTGCTTCTTCCGTTCACGGCTAGGCAATACTCGAGTCGGCGTCAATAGGTTCCAATGGCTCTGTCGATCATCTCATGAGAAAGTTCTGCTCCGATTGCTTGCCCTCCGTATTCGCGCGATTTGACACCTTGTGACTTTTTCGGTGGGGTCGTTCCACCAGAAAAATCTACACAACACCGATATGAATTTGCTTCGGGCAAGAATGCAGGGTGTTTCAAAATTTTCTGACACTTTTAAGCGGTCATAACTTTTTTTAAAGGCCGTTTTTGAATTTCTGTGAACGCAGATCGACTCAGTTTTTGATGACAATTTTTTGGTATTTAATGTGAAAAACACGATTTTCGCTTGGTCCCTTTTGTTGTTTTGGCCTTACCCATCCAAAGGTCACCTACATACCAGGAGCCAAACCACAGGGGGACCAAGTAAAAATCGTGGTTTTGACCTCATATACCAAAAAAATTGTCGTCAAAAAACCGCTTTGAAAAAAGTTATGACCGCTTAAAAGTAAAAGAAAATTTTGAAACATCCTGTAGAAACTCCTCAAAACTTGATCGACAGAGCCATTCGAGCCTATGAACGCCGACTCGAGTATTGCCTAGCCGTGAACATAAGACTAAATTCAAAAATTTTCAGAAATTGTTGTTATTTGTTATTGATGATTTTTTTTGGTTTTCTGAATAAAGTGTTATCATCAAATTTAGTACCATTCGATCGGCGCAAGTCTCAGCTTTCAAATAAAAAAGTTCTCGTCAAAATGTCGTGATTTTAAAAATTTATGGCGAAAATTAACTCATGAGATTATAATGGCCCACCCTGTATGCCAAAAGATAGCCATAACCTAGCTTGTCACTGATCTGCAGGCGGAATTTCCTATCGAGCCGTCTAGGCCGAGATATTACATTTTGAAAGTTGCAAAAATTAGCATTAAAAAATATGGTTGTGTGATGCAGTGGTATTGCTCCAGGTTTTTTTTCATGTTGCAGGTTCGACTTTTACCCGGATAATTTTTGTATTGCTCTTTTTGTGTATTTTTAATGGGCATAACGGAATTTTGCAGCAAAATCTCGTAATTTTGCAGAGAATTCATGTTTATCCTTTTTTCTAGTAAATTTTCGCAACTTTTTTAAATAGTAATAATACCATCAGATAGCCCTATGATTCTAGTTTTTAACAAGGTCTCACTTATTGCACCATCTCTGAAAAAATAGAACAAAAAAGTGAAAGTACGAACATAATTATTTTTTATTTGCTTCATACTTTTGCTTTTTTGTTCTACTTTTTTCAGAGATGGTGCAATAAGTGAGACCTTGTTAAAAACTAGAATCACAGGGCTACCTGATGGTATTATTACTTTAAAAAGTTGCGAAAATTTACCAGAAAAAAGGATAAACATGAATTTGCTGCAAAATTCCGTTATGCCCATTTTTAATTTTTGTTTAAAAACAGCACAACCATTTTATTCTTATGTCAGCTTTTCTTTATTTGGAATCAACGAAAAATCAATGGAAGCGATGAGATCAAGCTCGTTATCGTGCACATTAGAGAACTTGAATAAAAAATAGTTAGTTGAGGTACTATCAGGTGGTTTGGGGGTTATGACCAGTGTTTCCAAAATAAGAAGATTTTTTCACTGAAAAAATAGTTAACTTCAAAATTTTTTAATTATCTCTTTTTTCTCACTAAAAAAATAAGGGATATTGAAAATTTTGAATTTTCTTTGCACTTTGTTCTTAATATATTTCAAATTGGCGCCAAAACATTTTAAAGGGAATTAGGAATGTATAGAGAGGGGAAGGAAATAAAAGAAGCAACTTTTATGGCAAAATAAAAAAAAGTAGATGATTGTATTTTTGGCTGTCTTGCCATGTTTTTCAACACGGGCCGTGGCAAATGGGTTGGCCGCCAATCGGGGGCCGCCAATTGGGATGGCCGCCAACTGGGGTTCGTTCAGCAATACCACTGTACCACACAACCATGATTGTTATGTCAATTTATTTACAATTTACAATCTCAGTGCTAATTTTTGCAACTTTCAAAATGGAATATTTCGGCCTAGACGGCTCCATAGGAAATTCCGTCTACGGATCCGATCCAAATGTATTCTCACTCGTTGTGCAGACATTTGCACGGGTGGGGTGGGCCAAGGTTTTTTTATGGCCTTCTTAACTTCTGACAAGCCGATCGGCCAGGACAGTCTAAACCGATCGTGACAGGCTTTAGATTTCAAAATCTTAGCGTGCTATCCCTGAATGAATTTTTTCGCAAGCCAGACCCTACAATTTACACATGTCTATCGTGATTTTCTTAAGACACGGCTTTAAGACGGAATCAAATTGTCATGGCAAAGCAGTCATCGAAAGTATATAAGTGTAAAATTTTTATTTTTTTCAAGGCCAAAGATGTGCCAGCATTGGACCACCCATCCAAGCTGGAGCCAACTACACTAAATGTGCCGAATTTCACGACTTTTTGCTCACTAAAAGTAAATTGATTTTAATAACATTATGAGCTCATTTTTATCAACATTATTTCAGTAATCAATGCTGAAAACGCTGTTCACCGCTCTAAAAGTTTGCTGCTATGGCTGCTCGAACTAGAGAGAAGCTTTAAAGGATTTATCTGAAAACTATGTGACTGCTCACTCTAACGAGGGTCCTAGTCGCATTGCTAGTAAAATTTTACAACTTCTGAAAAAACACAAAAATGTTAAACTTTTTGGAATTCAGGCCGGTTCCTTGGTGGATCAGTCAAAAGAAAGGAGCGTCAAATGCCAAAGCCTACCCTGGGTGCCAATGCTTTAAGCTGATGGTGGACCTGCACGATCACTTGAACCAACGAATCTGCTGTATATTGTGTTTCTGCAGATAGTTTGTGCTTCTAGAGTGCCCTTCTGGCACTGCTGTTGCCACCCCAACTCACTCCATTATTCTGCTAACACTGTATTTTGAGTTGCTTTTAAGCAGTGCTTGGAAAGATCCTAAAATTTGCTCCGCCTTGCTCTTACTCATTGAACAAATTCTCAGATCTTGCTCTTGCTCATTGAGTTTTCAAAATTTTGCTCCGTTCTGCTCTTGCTCATTGAGTTTTCAAAATTTTGTCTGCTTGCTCAGCAAGAGCAAGAGCCAACTCTACTACATTTCTTCTTGCTCTTGCCATTGAATTGAATTCTTGCTGATCTTGTTGCTCATTGAGTTTTCAAACTGATCTTGCTCTTGCTCATTGAGTTTATTTGCTAGAGCAAGAGCGGAGCAAGAGTGAGTTTCAAGCACTGCTTTTAAGCCTCCTTAAATAAACATTCGTTATTTAGTCTCAAAGTGTACTATGACCACGGAGACATGCTTCTAATGAGATGTTGCGCGAGCGATGGCAGTGATAGAGAACTAAACTCCCTGCTCAAACGTCTGGAAGCAGTCACCAACGGGGATGAAGCCAAGGAACTAATTTTGAGAAAAAGCAGACCCAACGACTCATTGGGCTTCCACATACAAGAAGAAGGAGTGGTCACTGACGTGGAAATGTACCAAACTGCCTGGAAAGTGGGGTTAAGACAAGGCTCTAGATTAGTTGAGATGGAAGGCCTGGCTATTGCCACCCTTTCTTTAGACCAAATGAGACAGATATTTGAGGAGAGGACTCAAATCAGGATTTTGATGATCGCCCCGGCTAGTGATGGGAACCCTAGAAGAGGCTGTGAAGATCCTAATTGTCCAGCAGTAAAGGGTCAAGATGTGCAGATACTGACCCCAGACACATTTGCAAAGCAGCCATTGACTTATCAGGAGATGTTCAAAATACGCAACAAAGAGTTCACTTCAGCACACAACTCGCCTTCAATAGTTTTGAGGAAAGACTCTTCAACTTTTCCAATAGATCTATACAGAAGCCCTAAAGGAAGTTCCTGCGGTGAGCATTGTAGAAATAAAATATGTTATAATAGCACCTTTTGTTGAAAATTTTGGCTTTTTTGGAAAACAAGCATCATTTATACAAGATCTTGCTCAAAAATATAATATAGTAGCAGTTCGAGCTCGTATAAGCTATCATGTATATAATATTGTCTGATCAGGTTTTAAATTACAGATTTCGAAATATCCTCAAAAGTTGCTAGTTTTTCGAAAACGGTGCCAGATTTACAGCAAAAGGTGATTCTCATAAAGGTGCCAGAATCTCTATCCATCAAGAAATTTTTGACATTTTCTTATCAAAAGTTGCAGGACCATTCTCACGGACACAAAGAGCGATCCTCATCCACTGTTTATGAGTCCAATGAAGGCCTTTTCTCTCCTAGTTCTTTAAACGACAGGAAAAAAATTTCGTTAGTATTAAATTTTGATCACATGAAAAAAAAACGAATGAGAATCCTTTCAGAGCTCCTAGTGGCACTCACTCAATGTCTCGGCAAGCACAGCAAAAAAAGTTTAGCAACTCCGTGCATGACCAGCTCAATGAAGTTTCCGGCTTTAAAGTAATATTTTTTGGATTTTAATAACTGTTTTCGGCTCAAAAATATGTTTCAGGAGCTAAATAGAGCTCAGTCAGATGACATTCTGGGCTTTCCTTCTTATGTTAGTGAGCCCAAGGTATTTTATGACAGGAAAAAAATCCATTTACCTAAAATTGTCTATATTCTAGTCTCCATCCGGTTTTGTCTCGGAAGATGGTGATGGTCCAGCCCAAGAATCAGAGAGACATCCATCTTTTGATGACCAACTCTCCAAATATCAGTGGTGGCTGCAGAAAACATTAAAGGAAAAACGGGAGCTCGAACTGCTAACTGACCAATTAAAAGCTCAACTCGCTATGGCAAGTACTTGATATTGCAAGATGATCGAGATAAACACTAAACTTGAAAAAAATATTGCATTTGGTAATACAGTTGAGCTTTTGATATACAGGGTATCCGGAAATTAGGCGCACATTGACAAAAAAATGTGTATGTAGCTCCTTGCCCGGTCGATTTCCATTTTCGGGACTCTTACACGCGGAAATCTCCGCAATTGTGAGTTTTTCGATAATAAAACACAGCACCCGGAGAGAAAAGAAAACAACAAAAGGAGATATTGAAACAAAAAACAAAAACTTGTTAAGACACTCACTGACGATGATTCGGCACATTCCTTCTGGCCCAAGTTTGAACTTTTTCACGGATAACATTTTCGCGTTTTTGATTCTTGCTGTCGTCCATTATCTGAACGGCAAGAAAAAAACTATCCGAAAAATATGTACAGTACATTACTCAGGCAGCATACATCAATAAAAATCGATGTGTATAACATATCAAATTCAAAATTTTAAAATGTGCACGTAATTTCTGGAAACCCTGTAGCGGTATACCCCTCGAGTTTGACATTAAGCCGGGTACAACATTTTCTAGCCCAATTTTCTAACCATTTACCCAGATCAGTTGGGTTTCGGACTTTTCAGACTAGACTGATCAAAGACCAAAAAAATTAAAATTGGAATAAAAAAGTTTCAGATTTGCTACGGTAACAGTGGCTCCCATGACAGTCATTTAGGGATAAAAAAGTGACAGACAATGACTGACAGTGACTGTCATTGTCCGGGAATGTAATTTGTCACCGCAAATAAAGGACACATTTTCTTCATTGTATTTTCTGATTCTAGATTGATTTCTTTGTAAATGGGTTCCTTATTGTCACATGTAAAAATTACTACTGGTGTCCTCAATAATGACTGACAATGACTGACAGTGATAGTCATTGTCAGTCACCCCGAAATTTTTTAGATGTCACTATCAGTCACTGTCATTTATCCGAATTTTTTTAATGTCATTGTCAGTCACTGTCCTTTTTTCCGAAAACAATGTCAGTCACTCCACAAATTTTTGGTTTTACTGTCAGTCACTGTCAGTCAAGGGCCGAAAATTCACTGTCTGAGAGCCACTGTACGGTAAAGAATTTTTTAATGTGTTTAAAAAACAACAGAAAAATAAGGTTAATTTCGAAATGCTAAATTTTTTCTTTCGACGTGTTTGACACGCCGTCTTTTTTTGCGTTGATTGCAAACGGACAAGACTTTTTTCTGCCCGCTTTTTTAAAACCGAATAAAAAATAACTAAAATTTGGGTGCAATCCGGTTATCCCGTCTCACTTTTTTCATTTCGTATTCTGTTATTATTTTTTGTTCTACTTCACATTTTTATTTTAAATAGGCAAATTTTTAAACTATAGCTAGATATCTTCGACTTTTAAACAAGACTTAAAAGAAACTAGCAAAAGATTGAAAAAATAAGGGTGAAAGCAGTGTCAGACTCAGCGGTCGATCAGAGTTAAATGAGGTGACGGCTTATCGGGACTCAACTGTAGGCTTAATTTTTTTATCATCGTCAATCTTTGTTGCGAAACTTGGCTACCGAATAAATAAATTCTGACCTAAGTTTATTGCAGGAGCAGCGAGCTCATGAAAACACTAGACGAGAACTACAGCTCCTACAACAAAACACACTGCTAAACATGCCTGAAGGAGATGAAGAACTCTAGTCAATTTTAAATGTTCAAGCTCTAGCCAAATTCAAAGATTGGCTTCCCCCTTTTACCGCCAAAACTTTTTCAAATTGAACTGTTTTTGGATTTATCCTGTTTTCGCCCAAAATCCTTATCGCCATAACCTGTTAGGCACCATTATTTTTATTAATTTAATTGGTTAGATACATGTCTTCACGTCAAAAATTGTTTTGGCCTTTACTGTTATAAACGGTTTCATCTGTAGTGAAAGCTTTGGCGTGGTTTCACAATCTGAGTAAGTTTTTGACGAAAATAGATCATA
>JAMRYI010000874.1:0-64238 GCA_029231635.1 Ditylenchus weischeri
AACGTGCAAGAGAGAAGCTCCAGAACCTTGATGCGGGAACTAATGGAGCTGGTGTGTCCACAGATCCAGTTTGGATGCTTAAGACCTGCCTTAATCTCACCCAAAGTAGAAGAGATTTTGCTGAAATGGATGAACAGCCTATCTACACCCGCTACAAAGTGGGAGTGCTCTACTGCAAGGCTGGTCAATCTACCGAGGAACAAATGTACAACAATGGTAAGCCGGTGTGCAAATGGGAACTATTGTTGTTTAGACCATCCAAAAACCTCATATTTTGTGCCTTGGTCTCCCTGTTAATATTTGTATTTTTTAGGATTAGACAAGGAGTGTTAGGAAGGACTCAAACATGCTAAAAACCTAAGTTTGAGTCTGTCCTAAAATACGCTGGCCAACCCTTGTTTTAGCTTTAGCCTAAAAATCCAAAAATTAACAGGTGACAGGCAAAAAAGTTTGATGTTTTGGGTAGGGGAGGGTGGATGTCTAAAGAAGAATAGTGCCTGCAAATGATCTACCGCAAAAGTTACTTTACAAAACTATCTATTACAATTCAATTATATTGCAGAACACTCTTCGGCTGCCTTTGAAGAATTTTTGGACTTCTTAGGTACAAGAGTGCGTCTTAAGGGTTTTGACTCTACAAAGGAGGACTAGACACTAGAGGAGACACTACCAGTGAACACAGGTGATCAACAAATTGAGCAAATCCCTCTTTATTAGTTTGCTATTTTTTAATTGCAGCATCTACACAGAGTATCACTCCCACGAAATAATGTTCCATGTTTCCACCATGCTGCCTTTCACCCCAACAACAAACAGCAGTTGTCTAGGAAAAGGCATATTGGCAATGACATGGTCACCATCATCTTCCAGGACCCTAACGCCCTGCCTTTCAGTCCTATAACAGTGCGCTCTCACTTTCAGGTAGTCTTAAGGTCCAGAAAGATAACTAAAATCACGAGTTTAGCATGTATTCATAGTGGTCAGAGCTAGTAATCCATGTACTGAAAACGTTTCCTATGGGTAAAAAAAGCTTTTATTTTATTACATATAAATTTTTCATTTTTCAGTGTGGCTGTATCTCGTGTTAGTTTTTTTTAACAGCAATGTTCCTGAGTGTCTTATAAGTTGGCTGCAACGTAGGCGCAAGGCTGAAGTGTTGGGTCTTTGAAGTGTCGTAACTTGCACGGGAAAGGCACGACCGCACCAGGGCCTATCAAAGAACGTGTTTACAGGGTGGGCCACTATAATCTCATGAGTTAATTTTGCCATAAACACAAAATTTTGACGTGATATTTTTTAGTCGAAAGCTGAGACTTGCGCCGATCGAATGGTACCAAATTTGATAATAACACTGTATTTAGAAGCCAAAAAATTCACCAATAACAAATAACAACAATTTCAGAAAATTTTCGAATGTAATTAGCGTACTTTATTTTCTTCAGTGCT
The DNA here is from genome assembly GCA_029231635.1 of Ditylenchus weischeri. NCBI lineage: Eukaryota > Metazoa > Nematoda > Chromadorea > Rhabditida > Anguinidae > Ditylenchus > Ditylenchus weischeri. The sequence goes on from JAMRYI010000874.1 coordinate 1,447, forward strand.
TCTTCCGTTCACGGCTAGGCAATACTCGAGTCGGCGTCAATAGGTTCCAATGGCTCTGTCGATCATCTCATGAGAAAGTTCTGCTCCGATTGCTTGCCCCTCCGTATTCGCGCGATTTGACACCTTGTGACTTTTTCGGTGGGTCGTTCCACCAGAAAAATCTACACAACACCGATATGAATTTGCTTCGGGCAAGAATGCAGGGTGTTTCAAAATTTTCTGACACTTTTAAGCGGTCATAACTTTTTTTAAAGGCCGTTTTTGAATTTCTGTGAACGCAGATCGACTCAGTTTTTGATGACAATTTTTTGGTATTTAATGTGAAAAACACGATTTTCGCTTGGTCCCTTTTGTTGTTTTGGCCTTACCCATCCAAAGGTCACCTACATACCAGGAGCCAAACCACAGGGGGACCAAGTAAAAATCGTGGTTTTGACCTCATATACCAAAAAAATTGTCGTCAAAAAACCGCTTTGAGAAAAAGTTATGACCGCTTAAAAGTGTAAGAAAATTTTGAAACATCCTGTAGAAAAGGCTCCTCAAAACTTGATCGACAGAGCCATTCGAGCCTATGAACGCCGACTCGAGTATTGCCTAGCCGTGAACATAAGACTAAATTCAAAAATTTTCAGAAATTGTTGTTATTTGTTATTGATGATTTTTTTTGGTTTTCTGAATAAAGTGTTATCATCAAATTTAGTACCATTCGATCGGCGCAAGTCTCAGCTTTCAAATAAAAAAGTTCTCGTCAAAATGTCGTGATTTTAAAAATTTATGGCGAAAATTAACTCATGAGATTATAATGGCACACCCTGTATGCCAAAAGATAGCCATAACCTAGCTTGTCACTGATCTGCAGGCGGAATTTCCTATCGAGCCGTCTAGGAGATATTACATTTGAAAGTTGCAAAATTAGCATTAAAAATATGGTTGTGTGATGCAGTGGTATTGCTCCAGGTTTTTCATGTTGCAGGTTCGACTTTACCCGGATAATTTTTGTATTGCTCTTTTTGTGTATTTTTAATGGGCATAACGGAATTTTGCAGCAAAATCTCGTAATTTTGCAGCGAATTCATGTTTATCCTTTTTTCTAGTAAATTTTCGCAACTTTTTTAAATAGTAATAATACCATCAGATAGCCCTGTGATTCTAGTTTTAACAAGGTTCTGCTTATTTTATCTCTGAAAAAAATAGAACAAAAGTGAAAGTATGAACATAATTATTTTTATTTGCTTCATACTTTGCTTTTTTGTTCTACTTTTGAGATGAATCTAGAATCACAGAATACCTGATATTGATTATTTTACAAAAAAATTTACCAGAAAAAGGATAAACATAATTTGCTGCAAAATTCGTTATGCCCATTTTTAATTTTGTTTAAAAACAGCACAACCATTTTATTTCTTATGTCAGCTTTTCTTTATTTGGAATCAACGAAAAATCAATGGAAGTGATGAGATCAAGCTCGTTATCGTGCACATTAGAGAACTTGAATAAAAAATAGTTAGTTGAGGTACTATCAGGTGGTTTGGGGGTTATGACCAGTGTTTCCAAAATAAGAAGATTTTTTCACTGAAAAAATAGTTAACTTCAAAATTTTTTAATTATCTCTTTTTTCTCACTAAAAAAATAAGGGATATTGAAAATTTTGAATTTTCTTTGCACTTTGTTCTTAATATATTTCAAATTGGCGCCAAAACATTTTAAAGGGAATTAGGAATGTATAGAGAGGGGAAGGAAATAAAAGAAGCAACTTTTATGGCAAAATAAAAAAAAGTAGATGATTGTATTTTTGGCTGTCTTGCCATGTTTTTCAACACGGGCCGTGGCAAATGGGTTGGCCACCATGTTTTTCAACACGGGCCGTGGCAAATGGGTTGGCTGCCAATCGGGGGCCGCCAATTGGGATGGCCGCCAACTGGGGTTCGTTCAGCAATACCACTGTACCACACAACCATGATTGTTATGTCAATTTATTTACAATTTACAATCTCAGTGCTAATTTTTGCAACTTTCAAAATGGAATATTTCGGCCTAGACGGCTCCATAGGAAATTCCGTCTACGGATCCGATCCAAATGTATTCTCACTCGTTGTGCAGACATTTGCACGGGTGGGGTGGGCCAAGGTTTTTTTATGGCCTTCTTAACTTCTGACAAGCCGATCGGCCAGGACAGTCTAAACCGATCGTGACAGGCTTTAGATTTCAAAATCTTAGCGTGCTATCCCTGAATGAATTTTTTCGCAAGCCAGACCCTACAATTTACACATGTCTATCGTGATTTTCTTAAGACACGGCTTTAAGACGGAATCAAATTGTCATGGCAAAGCAGTCATCGAAAGTATATAAGTGTAAAATTTTTATTTTTTTCAAGGCCAAAGATGTGCCAGCATTTGGACCACCCATCCAAGCTGGAGCCAACTACACTAAATGTGCCGAATTTCACGACTTTTTGCTCACTAAAAGTAAATTGATTTTTAATAACATTATGAGCTCATTTTTATCAACATTATTTCAGTAATCAATGCTGAAAACGCTGTTCACCGCTCTAAAAAGTTTGCTGCTATGGCTGCTCGAACTAGGAGAGAAGCTTTAAAGGATTTATCTGAAAACTATGTGACTGCTCACTCTAACGAGGGTCCTAGTCGCATTGCTAGTAAAATTTTACAACTTCTGAAAAAAACACAAAAATGTTAAACTTTTGGAATTCAGGCCGGTTCCTTGGTGGATCAGTCAAAAGAAAGGAGCGTCAAATGCCAAAGCCTACCCTGGGTGCCAATGTACGAGGTGCTTTAAGCTGGATGGTGGACCTGCACGATCACTTCTTGAACCAACGAATCTGCTGTATATTGGGTGTTTCTGCAGATAGTTTTGTGCTTCTAGAGTGCCCTTCTGGCACTGTGCTGTTTTGCCACCCCAACTCACTCCATTATTGGCTGGGCTAACACTGATTTGGGGTATTTTTGAGTTGTTTTTAAGCCTCCTTAAATAAAAATTCGTTATTTAGTCTCAAAGTGTACTATGACCACGGAGACATGCTTCTAATGAGATGTTGCGCGAGCGATGGCAGTGATAGAGAACTAAACTCCCTGCTCAAACGTCTGGAAGCAGTCACCAACGGGGATGAAGCCAAGGAACTAATTTTGAGAAAAAGCAGACCCAACGACTCATTGGGCTTCCACATACAAGAAGAAGGAGTGGTCACTGACGTGGAAATGTACCAAACTGCCTGGAAAGTGGGGTTAAGACAAGGCTCTAGATTAGTTGAGATGGAAGGCCTGGCTATTGCCACCCTTTCTTTAGACCAAATGAGACAGATATTTGAGGAGAGGACTCAAATCAGGATTTTGATGATCGCCCCGGCTAGTGATGGGAACCCTAGAAGAGGCTGTGAAGATCCTAATTGTCCAGCAGTAAAGGGTCAAGATGTGCAGATACTGACCCCAGACACATTTGCAAAGCAGCCATTGACTTATCAGGAGATGTTCAAAATACGCAACAAAGAGTTCACTTCAGCACACAACTCGCCTTCAACTAGTTTTGAGGAAAGACTCTTCAACTTTTCCAATAGATCTATACAGAAGCCCCTAAAGGAAGTTCCTGCGGTGAGCATTGTAGAAATAAAATATGTTATAATAGCACCTTTTGTTGAAAATTTGGCTCCTTTTTTTGGAAAACAAGCATCATTTATACAAGATCTTGCTCAAAAATATAATATAGTAGCAGTTCGAGCTCGTATAAGCTATCATGTATATAATATTGTCTGATCAGGTTTTAAATTACAGATTTCGAAATATCCTCAAAAAGTTGCTAGTTTTTCGAAAAACGGTGCCAGATTTACAGCAAAAGGTGCAAGATTCTCATAAAGGTGCCAGAATCTCTATCCATCCAAGAAATTTTTGACATTTTCTTATCAAAAGTTGCAGGACCATTCTCACGGACACAAAGAGCGATCCTCATCCACTGTTTATGAGTCCAATGAAGGCCTTTTCTCTCCTAGTTCTTTAAACGACAGGAAAAAAATTTCGTTAGTATTAAATTTTGATCACATGAAAAAAAACGAAGGAGAATCCTTTCAGAGCTCCTAGTGGCACTCATTCAATGTCTCGGCAAGCACAGCAAAAAAAGTTTAGCAACTCCGTGCATGACCAGCTCAATGAAGTTTCCGGCTTTAAAGTAATATTTTTTGGATTTTAATAACTGTTTTCGGCTCAAAAATATGTTTCAGGAGCTAAATAGAGCTCAGTCAGATGACATTCTGGGCTTTCCTTCTTATGTTAGTGAGCCAAAGGTATTTTATGACAGGAAAAAAATCCATTTACCTAAAATTGTCTATATTCTAGTCTCCATCCGGTTTTGTCTCGGAAGATGGTGATGGTCCAGCCCAAGAATCAGAGAGACATCCATCTTTTGATGACCAACTCTCCAAATATCAGTGGTGGCTGCAGAAAACATTAAAGGAAAAACGGGAGCTCGAACTGCTAACTGACCAATTAAAAGCTCAACTCGCTATGGCAAGTACTTGATATTGCAAGATGATCGAGATAAACACTAAACTTGAAAAAATATTGCATTTGGTAATACAGTTGAGCTTTGATATACAGGGTATCCGGAAATTAGGCGCACATTGACAAAAAATGTGTATGTAGCTCCTTGCCCGGTCGATTTCCATTTTCGGGACTCTTACACGCGGAAATCTCCGCAATTGTGAGTTTTTCGATAATAAAACACAGCACCCGGAGAGAAAAGAAAACAACAAAAGGAGATATTGAAACAAAAAACAAAAACTTGTTAAGACACTCACTGACGATGATTCGGCACATTCCTTCTGGCCCAAGTTTGAACTTTTTCACGGATAACATTTTCGCGTTTTTGATTCTTGCTGTCGTCCATTATCTGAACGGCAAGAAAAAAACTATCCGAAAAATATGTACAGTACATTACTCAGGCAGCATACATCAATAAAAATCGATGTGTATAACATATCAAATTCAAAAATTTTAAAATGTGCACGTAATTTCTGGAAACCCTGTAGCGGTATACCCCCTCGAGTTTGACATTAAGCCGGGTACAACATTTTCTAGCCCAATTTTCTAACCATTTACCCAGATCAGTTGGGTTTCGGACTTTTCAGACTAGACTGATCAAAGACCAAAAAAAAATTAAAAATTTGGAATAAAAAAAGTTTCAGATTTGCTACGGTAACAGTGGCTCCCATGACAGTCATTTAGGGATAAAAAAGTGACAGACAATGACTGACAGTGACTGTCATTGTCCGGGAATGTAATTTGTCACCGCGAATAAAGGACACATTTTCTTCATTGTATTTTCTGATTCTAGATTGATTTCTTTGTAAATGGGTTCCTTATTGTCACATGTAAAAATTACTACTGGTGTTCCAAATGTGACTGACAATGACTGACAGTGACAGTCATTGTCAGTCACCCCGAAATTTTTTAGATGTCACTATCAGTCACTGTCATTTATCCGAATTTTTTTCAATGTCATTGTCAGTCACTGTCCTTTTTTCCGAAAACAATGTCAGTCACTCCACAAATTTTTGGTTTTACTGTCAGTCACTGTCAGTCAAGGGCCTAAAATTCACTGTCAGGGAGCCACTGTACGGTAAAAAAATTTTTAATGTATTTAAAAAACAACAGAAAAATAAGGTTAATTTCGAAATGCTAAATGACAAAACACCAACCTCGATTTTTTCTTTCGACGTGTTTGACACGCCGTCTTTTTTTGAGTTGATTGCAAACGGACAAGACTTTTTTCTGCCCGCTTTTTTAAAACCGAATAAAAAATAACTAAAATTTGGGTGCAATCCGGTTATCCCGTCTCACTTTTTTCATTTCGTATTCTTTTATTATTTTTTGTTTTACTTCACATTTTTATTAAAATAGGCAAATTTTTAAACTATAGCTAGGAGTATCTTCGACTTTTTAAACAAGACTTAAAAAGAAACTAGCAAAAGATTAAAAAAATAAGGGTGAAAGCAGTGTCAGACTCAGCGGTCGATCGGAGTTAAATGGGGTGACGGCTTATCGGGACTCAACTGTAGGCTTAATTTTTTTATCATCGTCAATCTTTGTTGCGAAACTTGGCTACCGAATAAATAAATTCTGACCCAAGTTTATTGCAGGAGCAGCGAGCTCATGAAAACACTAGACGAGAACTGCAGCTCCTACAACAAAATACACTGCTAAACATGCCTGAAGGAGATGAAGAACTCTAGTCAATTTTAAATGTTCAAGCTCTAGCCAAATTCAAAGATTGGCTTCGCCCTTTTACCGACAAAACTTTTTCAAATTAAACTGTTTTTGGATTTATCCTGTTTTCGCCCAAAATCCTTATCGCCATAACCTGTTAGGCACCATTATTTTTATTAATTTAATTGGTTAGATACATGTCTTCTTACGTCAAAAAATTGTTTTGGCCTTTACTGTTATAAACGGTTTCATCTGTAGTGAAAGCTTTGGCGTGGTTTCACAATCTGAGTAAGTTTTTGACGAAAATAGATCATAAATATTTTGACCCTGTTCCTATAGGAATTTTTAGTTAACCTTTTTTTGCTTCTAGATATTACACCAAAAAATTTGTTTTCTATTATAGCGGAAAATTTTTTTCTCCATTATATTCTAGCAAAAACGAATTACTGTAAAGCGGAAGGTTAAGATAATTTACATGTTCATCTTCATTCAATAAACCACGGCTAACAATAAATCCTAACGTTCTTCCAAAACAGTCACGAGAGCAAGTTTTTTAACATAATACCATAATCTTTTTTTATTGAAGAGATCGTGACGATGAGATTACCGCATAGTACCAAATTAGAATATCACATACAAAATTTGAAATTTACAAACATCGCATCGCAAGCGACAAAACGTGAAATAAATTCTACATTCACAAAAAAATCAGTCCTTTGACTCACACTATATATGCCATTCACTGATCCACACCGGACCATCGCTGGAAATTTACGGGGAAAAAATTATTCAACTACCTTTTAACACAACCTTTATTGGGTAGCAGACATCAGCAAAAATAAATAACGGGAACAAAAAAAACAAAAAAAACAATCAAGGGAAACTAATTTTCATACTCAACATTCTTTTGCTTCCGCCAGACCATCAGCGAACGGGACCGAGATAGAGCTCATAGTAATTGATCGGCGTCTGAAACAACACTTTTTTTACGCAAATAAAACTAAAATGGAACGAAGACTAACCAATGGGGACTGTTCCGCCAGCTTAGCATTTGGGATGAATTTCTCCGAATCATTTTAGTAACGCACATGATCGATTGGGCAATTGGACCATCTGTTTGCAACGCCGGCACACCAATGGGGCAAACAACTGAATCATCTAAAAACACCAGTCACAAAAACCATACAAGAACGCAAACAATAGTAAGCAATACCATCAATTAAATTGTCGAGAGCAGCATCATCCCCGTCGCCAGGTGCATGGAACAGTTCCACTTTCTGTTCCTCAGCCACATTCTCGGTGTCAACACGCCAGCGCTTGACCGGAAGAGACTCGAAACTCTTACCCGAAGTGCGAGAACGCTTAGAAGGTACACGACCACTGGACTTGTATTTGCATTTCGGAGGAGAACTGATCGCTTCAGCACTGCCAATCAACTCATCCAAATACTCAAAGAACTGCTTTAGTGACGGCGACTCGGATGTCTTCTTCTCCAGAACAGGCTTGCTCTTCAAGGTGAATTTCCCCATTCTTTTTCGCAGACTTACTTTTCTTTTCGTTTTCTTTGGCATTAATGGAAGCTTCGTAGACCTTCAGCAAATCAAGGCAGCTCTGAAAATAACACATAAACGTCATGAAATTTAAGATCTACAACAAAAATTTGCCAAATTCTAAGCAGGATTTCAAGTGTCGAAGTCCTTGGCGTAGCCTTTCCAATGCACCTTGTAATAGAGATTTCCATTTTCAAGCCTTAAAACGGCAATATATGACCCAGGAAAACACTAACCTACGATCTAATCGCTTCCAAAAATATAATTTAGAAACAATTATTTACGTAACAATTTTCGACGAAAGGCAAACTCTCACAAAGTATTTGTATCATAAACAAATTAAAGACAGAATGCGTTATGGCGAAAAGGATTTTGGGCGAAAACAGGATAAATCCAAAAACAGTTTAATTCGAAAAAGTTTTGGCGGTAAAAGGGGGGAGTCCAAAGATTTTTTGAAAATTTCCAAGTCTGTTTTTTCTAAATTTGTCAATGTAAATGCTACTTTTATTTCTAAACATATGAATAATATTAAAAATATATCTATTTTACTTGCAATTTTTTTCAGTCGAGATACACTGTCTCGTCCTTGTGAGTCTTAAAAAATTGCGTGTTTTAAAATTGTACTGACCTGAAGACTCTCATATACAAAGTCAGTCAAAAGACCACCCCATTTTCGAAAAACGAGGTAAATCATTTTATAAAATTATCATATTTTATATACTCCTCTGCAATGTTTTTCACAGGGTTGCTTTTCTTTAGGCTCATTCATACTTACCCGAAACATGCCCTGTTTCGCGAAACATGAAAATGTTTCGCGAAACAACCCCCCGAAACATGTTTCGCGAAACAAAAAAATAGCTGTTTCATGAAACATTTTCATGTTTCGCCGTGTTTCGCGAAACATGTTTTGCGAAACAGGTCCTTCGAAACATGGAGTAAAAGTGCAGTTTTTCGAAGTTTTTAGTTGTTTGCTGCACATTCTGACTGTGTTTTTTTACTCAATTTACGTTTTTAGAAAGTCTAATGGAGCAAGCAGCAATATGGTGGTGGATCCAACATCAACAGAAAAGCGAAGTTATATCAGGTCATCTCATTTGGAAGAAGCTCGGCAAGGTCTTTCGTTCAAGGCTTTTTGGCGTTATTACAACAGTTCCGAGGTGAATGATTTAAAGCGGTTTCTCCGAGTAACTAAGACTGAATTTGAACATCTCTACTCTATAGTAAGATTTTAATTGTAATTCGTCGGATATCAATTGAATAATTAAGCTGGAATGTCAGCTAGGTTTGCATTCCCCCACACACCTACGACCTATAGCAGGAAGAGAAAGGCTCGCAGTGTTTCTCAGGTACTTAAAATTCTTCGTTCTACGCAACTGAATAAAGACCCACTGTTAAGATTCTTGTCGTTCGGTCCTAATTACGCGGCTGTCGCAACTCTGTTTGCGATAGGGATTCAACTGTTCAAGAGATCTGCAGAGAAGTATCTTCGGTGATTATACGCATGATGCAAGCAGAATTTCTTCCAGTTCCTACTCGCGCAACCTGGCTGAGCAATGCAGAGGTTCCTTGAACGAAGGCAGTTCCCTAAGACTTTGGGTGCCATCGATGGCAAGCACATTGCTCTTGTTCAGCCCGATCATGCAGGTGCCCTCTTTTACAATTACAAGGTGAGCATTGAAAATCCGAAGCGATGAGCAAAGGTCAAAACTTTCAGAAGTTCAATTCGATAGTTCTGCTTGCAATTGCAGATTCGGACTCGAGATTCATAGCTGTGGACATTGGAGCACCAGGGCGGAACAGCGATGCAAGCTTGTGGCTGACTTCTCCAATTCGAGAATTCCTTGAATCTCCAGCAGCCAATTTGCCACCTAATATACCCGGAAGTCTTCCTTACGTCTTTCTCGGAAATGGAGGCTTTGGTTGCACAGACTTGGTACGATATTTTTCAGTCAAACCTTCGCCAATTATTTAATTTTTGATCATCACTCCATTTACTGAAAGAGCCGCAAACGAACAAGCTAAGATTGACTTTAATGCAAGACTGAGCAAAGCACGTGCCTGTGTAGAACACGCATTTGGAATATGGGCTACTCGTTGGCGTCTTTACTACTCATACTTACTACTCATCGTACAACTAAGAACAGAGTGCAAGGAAAGACAGGAGATGGAACAGAAGACACTGAACCTACGTGGAAATTTTGGAACGCTACCTCCTTCCTCAGATCTAAGAAGCCAATCACTGACATACAGTAAGCATTCAAAACCCTTGCTTTTAGTTTTTACATCAAGTTTAATTAAGAACTCGAATAAGCAACGTAGGAGACAAGTCACCGACTGAAGCATCCTCTCAGAGTGTTGGATCAGCAAAGCGTTTAGCTACTTCGTCCTTTCGATCGTATGAGGAGCTGGCTGCCAAGAAAAGCAATTCTGATCTGCAGTTTGAGCAACTATTGGCTACTTTGGAAAAAGATAAAAAAGAAATTCATCCGCTCGCATTGGAAATCAGCGCCCTATTGGATGAGGTTGGCAAGCAAGGTGGTCCGCATGATTTGCTAGTTTGCAAGCGTAGGTTTAATTTAAAATCACAAAATGTAATGAATGGGTTAACCCTTTAGGGGACTTTCGTGACGTTATCAACAGTTGGGAAGAGTGCTTAGCTAACGAGATTTACATCAACAATACACAGGTTGCTGATCCGGAAAAATCAATCCAAGAAAATACATTTGGTTAGAATTGAAATTATTGTTGGTCATCTCACCATGTATTAGGCCGGTATAAATTTTTAAATTGATCCATTGTAAATTTTCTGATTCTGAAAAAAGGTATAAATGTGTCTTAGTATCCACGAAAAATGCGCAGAGAGCGCCTGGGTAGCTGCTCTCCTTCAGGTTTATATTTAGCAAGAACAAAAGGTACTATAATACTGCTTTTAAACTGCGCGGTTTCAACGTAAAACTGAAAATATTTAGCAGGTTGCCCAGTTCAAAAAAATTCAGCGAATGATTTTAAGTGAGATACTTGGCCAACAACTTAGCAGATTAAAAAAAATTGGTATATCGTTCAAATATGCCTGCATTACTATATTCAAGCCTTTTTATCGCCGAAACCACTGTAAAAAAGAAAGATTTATTTAAAGCTACGCAACAAGAATCTTTAACACCGATTTGAGCCTTATTAATAGGCATTACGTTACCATGTTTCGAAACCACTGTTTTGCGAAACAGGTTTCGCGTAACATTCCCCCGAAACATGTTTCGGCGGGTTGTTTCGCGAAACAATTTTTTGTTTCGCGAAACACCGATGTTTCGGGGGACTGTTTCGCGAAACATGTGTTTTGTTTCGATGTTTCGGGTAAGTATGAATGAGCCTTTTCCGGACAGAAAGACTTGAAAAATTAGCCGGAAAGTTTCCCGGAAAACTTTCCGGTTGGCGGTGAGAAATTGGACAGAAATAACGAGGGTTTGTAGAAATGGTAGTATACAGTCAACTGTACAGTTAACTGTGCGGTTATCTGTAGTTAACTGTTTTAAATTTACAGATTTTTGGTAAGTTATACAGGCTGTAGTAGGTTACCGTGGGAACTTACCGTCTAAATAACCCTAGTGAAAACGCATAAAAACGAGGTGTAACATGGGTTCGGCCCACAGAGAGTTTCTCTTCTCCTGTTTTTCTTTCTTTCCATTTTTTTGGAAAACTTTTTGCGTTCTTTTCTGTCCTGAAAGTTTTCCGGAAAGCTTTCCATGCAGCAATCCTGGTTATTCATAGAAAATAACATTTACAGTGTGTTTGAGACTCAATATGAATACTGGTACAGTAAATAATGAAATCTCGGCGCTACTTGGATATAAACCCCAATAATCCCCCTTAATTTTATACGCAGCCGAGTAATCTTTCCCTTTACGTTTTCCTAGTTGATTTCTACGTTAAACTCAATGATTATCTTTTCACAAAAGTAATTTAGATTTTGTAACAATCAACTTTTATTTCAAACAGTTTCGAACAGCTCATTTTCATTAACATTTTCAATGGAGATCTCATTTTCGTCATCAGACAAGCCTTCTTCTTCCTCGTCGTACTGCCCATCGCGACCTAGTTCTTTTTCTCTGACCTTGCGAAGAACGTCCAGCCTTTTTGCACCGATTGGCCCATCTGGTTTGAAGCACGCTATTTTTGTATCCTCTGATCCATCGACGGATGTAGTAAGGCCACAAACTAAATTAATTTTAAATAGAAAGATAAATATAAAGATTTACCTTTAAACGATTTGGTAATTACTTCCTTGGAGAATTCCTACCAGGCTCGATCCACCCATTACAAGGCGACTTCAAATGCTGGCGCCTTCGGATTCCCTGCAGCCGTAAATTCTTGGCGATCACCATTACTCATCCAAATAGTATAAAGAAAACGAATTTTTTCTTTAAACGCTTTTTTCCAGCTTACGTCAGGCGGCTATAATAGTGATGTCAGTGGTAACTTCGATACTATCCAAAATTGTTTATGAATTAGTCCTACTTAAATGAACTTTGTACACCCGCCAGGAATATATGCAGCATCAATACCTAACTCTTTTAGCACCTTCAGGGTTCTCTCGCTTTTGTGGCTTGCAAAAGCATCCCGGACAAGAAGTCACTTCCCTGAGAAGACTCCACCTGCTTTGATGACCTGGCGTAAATAGTCTTCTGACAAAGAATCGTTCATCCACGTTGAGCCTGTCCAATTAATAATAAGCTTGCCCTTGAATTGATCTACGATTGCTGTTACTGGACTCTTTCTCTTCACTAGCACATATGGAGGTAACTTCTTCCCATCCGAGCGAGCACTCAAGCACACTGTCACTTGCATCTTCTCGTGGCCCGTAGTCACCACCGTTACATTTAAAATAATAACGTCAAAATATATATCGAAAAAAATCAATCATGTTAAACAAAAAAAATACGTCTTTAGCCCCTGTAGTCTCGATGCATCGATTGTCAGGACAATCAAACCACACAGCCGTTTTATCCATCGAGTATATTGATGAGAACTTCTCTTGTTTGCGTCTTGTGATGCCCAAAATTCCGATTTTATCTTTTTTTACTGTAGGCCTAAAATTTTGTTCTCTGTTAAGTGATGTTACAAAAAAACCTTAGCTATTGTAGTCCGTTTATTGGGCTATCCGCCAGCTATCCGCTATGACTGCTATCCGCTATGGAAAAGCTTTCGAGGTCGGGTGCGCTTGATAGTCAAGGCTCTTCAAGATCGATTGTGACGCGGTCCCAATCTGAAGCATCTGGAACTAAAAATCTTTGGGTCTATTAAAAGCGGTTTCTTTTCTTGCACAAGTGATGTGAATATCTGCATTATTTAGTTTTCATACAAAATTTGTTTTAGTACTATTTTGAAATTTTTTAGCTCGATCCAAACAACAAGTGATGCAAGGCAATTGGCCGAACTATCTTTTCATGGTTCAAGGCCCCGTTCGATCTTGTCTCTCAATTTTTAATGGCATCGGTAGAAGAAAAGCCACCTTTTTTCACTGGGCTATCCGCGCTAAAAACTATGCGCTGAAAACAATAACGGGTGGTCAAAAAGTTCCCGATGGATTTTCAAAGCTTCATTTTTTTATCATTTTTCTTATCATATCTCTGATCTGTTGATACCATTTTGTAGCCCTGAAACTCCTCTTACATTTGATATATCATTCTACTAATACAGTTTAACAAATATGGCTGACCTACGCGCTGGAATAGTTAGACTGCATCAGCAAGATTACAAGGTGATGGAAATAAGTCGCATGCTCAACTGTGCCCAATCAACTGTCTCGGATGCCATCAAGCGATTTACGGAGACAGGCAGCAATGAAGACAGACCAAGAAGCGGGCGCCCATCAACTGCTTTGACGGAGGAAAACATCCAACTGATAGCCGACAGGATTTGCAACTGCAACGACCATGAAGAAGGCCACATCCACTCCCAATCAGACTCCAAAAAGAAGTTGGCCGCTGAGCTTGGAATTTCCGCTTCGTCCGTCCTCAACATAATTCACGATGTGTTTGATATGAAGTCTAGGAAGACTGCTGAAGGCCCTCTGCTTAAAGAAAATGCCAAAGAGAAGCGTCTTACCCGCTGCAAACGGATGATCCGCCGTTTTGCTTCCAATCGACATCGCAGCATTCTCTTCACTGATGAGAAGTGGTTCGACATTGAGCAGGCCAGGAATTCGCAAATGACAGAATATGGAGCGCCAATCCATTGCCGCCTGAGCTCAAATTTGTTGAGCGCACGCAGAAGCCACAAGAAGTGATGGTATGGGCTGGTGTCTCCTGGAACGCCAAAACCCTCTCATCTTCGTACCTAATGGAGTGAAAGTTGATGGTCCAGAATATCGTCAAATGCTCGAAAGCAAAGTTCTGCCATGGACTGAGGAGAATATGGGACAATTGGACCTTTCAACAAGATGGCGCCTTCTCATCGAGCCGTTGAAACTCAGAACTGGATTGAGGAGCACTTTCCAGATTTCATCACGGTTGATTCTCATTGGGGTGACAATGCTGCGATCAAAGGTGACTGACTTGAATGTGATGGACTACTTTGGATGGCCGTACTTGCAGTCCAAAGCATGCTCCAAGCCACACAAGTCAATTGCTGCCCTAAAAGCTTCACTGGTGAAAGAATGGGACGAACTTCCACAAGAGATGATCCAAAAAGCCATTGACAACTTTCCAAAACGATTAAAGAAATGTATTGATGCAAATGGTGGTCATTTTGTTGAGTAAAATAAACGTGTGACATGTCGTTTGAAAGAGGAAGAACAGGGCTACAAAATAATACTAAACTTCTAAAAATATGATAAGAAAAATGATAAAAATGAAGCTTTGAAAATCCATCGGGAACTTTTTGACCACCCGTTAAGAACGGTATTTTTCTCACTTTTCAACACATAAAATTGAGACCCTGAGAACCTAGAGACCCTAAAAAAGTGAAGATGTTGAACATAGTTTTGTTAACTGGGACCTAACGCATAAAGAAACTCTGGTATGCATTCTTATTGCATGCATCCAGAGCAGTGTTGTTCCGGCGCCGAGATCGGCGCCGGCGCCAGCGCCGGCGCCGACCTCTTTTCACAAAAGTCCCCAGCGCCGGCTCCTCCCGTCTGAAAGAAATTGCCTCAGCGCCGGCGCCAGCGCCGGCGACGGCGCCGACGCCAGCGCCGGCGCCAGGATAAAAATTTGGGTTTCGCTGTATATTTAAAAAATTGTATTTTTATTGACAGGTATATTGACAAGTATAATGTTTCATAATTTTTACAGAAAATTCAAAGGTACATTTAGATGTTTATAAATTTTTGATTAAAATTAAGCAAACATTTCAATTTTATGAGATTCGAGCCGGAATTGGATTTATGACCACTAGTATTAAATGTAAGCTGTGAGAATAATCTTTCAACTGATTCTGAAGTGGCTGGCATTGGTAAAACCACAAAAGCTAGCTTTGAAAGCTTTGCAAACTTTTGAATTAATAATTAATACAAAATAATTCATTTTGCTTCTTACGCTTTTTCGGCCCAAAAATCTAACCCAGACTCTAACTTTTTTCGATACAACATCAAAATAAGAGTTAATTTCTGCAGATAAAGTAGAAAATGTTTCGGAAGTCGATTGGGGATTTTCAATTTCTACTGTCCCAAATCAATGTAAATCAATTTTTACTATTAATATGATTTGATGCCTTGGTTAAATTTAATAATATAGTAAACTAGAAGATCGAGCAAATGTATAACATAAAAAATTGAAAGAAAATGCAGCATCAAAATACAAATACTTCAACTTAAATTAAGAAAAATTGGGTTTTTAATATTGGACAGTAAAATTTCGGAAACAGCGCCGGAGCCATAGTTGCTTAAAAAACAGCGCCGGGGCCAGCGCCGGGTCAAAATTTTAGCGGCGCCAGCGCCGGCGCCGAGCAAAATTTTCATGGCCCCAGCGCCGGCGCCGAGCGCCGGGTCGGCGCTGTTTTTTGCCGGGGCAGCGCCGGCGCCGGAACAACACTGATCCAGAGTCATATTCCAGTGATTTGTGTCTAAGCTATGTGGGCGTGCGCATCCTAACTCCAAGCCCCCAAGACCCCTCCACCCCCGAAGACAGATTACATTTTTATTATTATTATGTTTATACCACCAAAAAATTAAACACTTTATTTATAAAGTAAAGAAAAGCATAAATGTTTATAAACCTTTGTTTTCCAAATAATTTTAACAATAACTCTTTTATTTTCTATAGTTTCCATAATAGTTTCCATATCCATTATTTGAGCCATAGTAAGATCCATAGTTGTTATTGTTGCTATAATAACTGCTAGGCCAGTAGCTACTACTACCGCCATAGCTACTGCCATATCCATTATTACTAGAATAGTAGTTAGAGTAATAAGGGTTGTTGTACCCACTATAGTAGTTTCCATACGAGTAATAGGGGTAATAGTAGTTACTACTACTACCATAGCCGTTGTTATAGTAATAAGAAGGCCAATAATTACTGTATGAAGTGCTACCATAAGAGGGCCAATAGCTACCATACCCATAAGACGAATAATATGGCCAAGAACTACCATATGAGCTGCTACCATAGGAAGGCCAATGATTGCCATATCCATAAGAAGAATAAGATGGCCAATAGCTACTACTATGACCATTACTGATTCCATGCGATCCATAGCCTCCTCCAAAATGGTGATGGTGGTGGCCTAAAAATAAAAGAATAACTTAAGACATTTTATTAAAAATGAAAAATTTATGACCTATGTGTATATGGTGCCCTCCATAACCATAGCCGCTGCCACTATGACCTCCAAGATGGCGACCTTAACTTACAATTTTTTTGTATCTTTCTGCAATATTTTTTAATACGTGTTTTTTGTCATGGGTTAGTCTTTGCAATAAATTGATAACTTGCAAAGATTTCGTACTTATTTAGTAACATATTTGACAGTTTCATTCTCAACAAATTATGTGCTTACAGTTTTTAAAAACATCAAATGACTGACCTTGTGTGTGTTCAACCACAAACAAAAAGATATATATAGAAAATAGTGCAGAAAAGGTAACGAATGAAGAGTTCCGTGTGCAAAGTTTGTTTGACATTTTGCAAGAAACAGTTTCTATTTTTCAATACTATTCAGCATTTTGCTACATTTCTTGCCCTTATATAGGCAAAAGTTTAAACATAAACTGTTTGGCGAAGATCATAAGAAAGAAAACAGATTTCGATCTTCATCCATTGCAATTGCTCTTTTTGAGCTACAATGGACACATAAAATTATTTACGCCAAGGCGCAATTGCACAGAAATGTGACTTTTTCAAAGCAGAAATAATTATCTTTATTATTTTTATTGTCTTACGAATTTTTTTCTATTTGGAATAGGATCAAATTAAAAGACGTTTTCTGTAACATTGAAGAAGTCAAGACAAAAATTATTCCAACATTGAATTTTTTCGAATTTTTTGTTTTGAGAGGGATTTGAATTTTGACAGGGAGTTTTGAATTCTAAAAGCAGTTTTATAAGCAAATCGACTGGTGTTGGCGTCGAGACGAGACCGGTCTCGAGTCTCGTCTCGTCTCGAGCCGATTTTGGCCAAAATGTGGTCTCGAGTCTCGGTCTCGACTTTTTCCGCCAGTCTCGGTCTCGGTCTCGAAATTTGTGAAAATTCGAGACCAATTTGCACTAGATAAAATGGCCTTTTAGGCCTGAAAATTTTTGACACTGTGGTTTTTTTCAACATTGATGTTCATTGCTTTTTCGTCACAACGTGCCTCTGTTTCGATCGCTCTGCCTGTGTTGTATAGCTTTATCAGCTATTGCTTGCATTGTCTTGTTGTTATACAGTGCAATACAGCTACAACCATGACAGTTGTAGCTTGGAATTGCTTACATTATGCCGTTTATATGGCCGCCGTATGGAAAATTGAGCTCTTCAAGAAGTTATCCGCTACTGAGGCAGAGTGCTCGAAGTGCAACAAGAAGCTGCAGATGAAAGACTCGGGGACAACAGGCCTACTCAAGCACGCCAATTGGTTTTGATGAGGATCCATTGGTGTTTTGGAAGGTACTTGCAATTGATTATAGTATCTAAACTTTTTGGCTGATATCTCATTTTCCAGCTAAACGAAAAACTCTTTCCGGCGCTGGCGAAGTTGGCCAAGAAGTATCTCTAAGCACCAGCAACAAGTCTGGCTAGTGAGCAGCTGTTTTCCGTGGCGGGCGATGTCTATGACAACGAGAGGTCTAAGCTGAGTTCAGAAAAAGCGGAAATGCTCGTCTTCCTAAACAAGAGTCTCCCAAATATGATATGAAAATTGTTGTGTTTGTTCTTCTGCTGGTTGCAATAAAAAATCTGTAATTACAATGTTGTCTATCAATAGCTGGAAAATTGCACATCTGGACATATATCAGGAGAAAAATTTTTTGGAAACAGTCTCGAGTCTCGGCCATTTCGGTCTCGACAAAATGACCTCAGTCTCGGTCTCGAAATTTTTTCGACCTCTAGTCTCGTCTCGACGGTCTCGGATTTTTCAATTTGCCAACACTAAAATCGACCACGCTAATCACGATTCGGACGTCAGAAACGACGTCGAAAATAAGGAAATATTTCCCGCGCTTTTCAAAACACCATTTTTGCTTAATTTTTTTTGTTAAAACATCTGTGATTTATTTAGTAAACATTATGTGCCTTGCCGGTAACAAAGCAGTATAGCATGCAGTTTTTCGTGCTGCACACTATAAAAATGTTAATTTTTTTAAAACTAAAGTTCTGCAGAAAAATATGCACCGAAAAGTTTTTGACAGTTGGATTTCGAAATTTCACGCTAACTTTGAAGGTGAATTATTGGTGTGGTACAATAATGTTTCTTATGATCCGAAAATACCATTTTGTAGCTCTGAATGTCAGCTTTCAAATAAGTTATCAACTTGAACGATGCATAAGTAATAAGTTGAGATATAGTCATTTTAATGAAATGACCCAATTTAGGTGTGAAAATGCCAGAAAACAATTATTTTGTTGTTTTATCGTATAAAAATTATTCAGGAGACGTTTTGATCAAATAATCAATTCATTTAACTGTACAAAACAAACAATATATAACCAGAAAATTTTATTTTTTGCCATAACTGTATGTGTTGTAAGAAGTGTATGGATAGGAGGAATAAGATGAACCATATCCTGCTGAGTTATAACCTGAACCATAGCTTGAGAACGAGGGGTAGCTGTAGTAGTTGTTGTATCCAGAGCCGTAGCCATTGCCGTACCCCGCGGGACCATAAGCAGTATTTCCATAACCGCTATTGCCATATCCACTATTGCCATAATAACCGGTATTGTAGTTATTTCCATATCCACCATTGCCATAATAACCGGTATTGTAGTTATTTCCATATCCACTATTGCCATAACCATTATTGCCGTAATAGCCGCTATTATAGTTGTTGCCATAACCTCCATAGTAACTAGATTGGGATGGCCAGTAGTTGGCATAAGATGGGCTATAGCCACCTCCATATCCACCGTAGTAATTGCTGTAAGCCGGGGCAAAGGGATAATATCCGGCTAAAAAAATTAAAAAGTAATACATTAAAAAAGGATTCTTCGGAAGCAATTATACTATAAGTTTAGTCTCAGTAGCCCGTCGCCCCAATAACTCACGACTTTTTGAAATTTAGATTTGATCAAGTGTTATACAGAATCAAATATAGGATTGTCAAATTTCCGGGAAAATTATAAATCGGGAAATTATCCGGGAATTCCCACATTCAAAACATCTAATTTTATCGACGAATAAGGTACTAGCGACATTTTGGCGTGATTTTATGGCTTAAAATGATTAATACACATTTGCGCAACACACATTTGCGCAAATTTTTTCCTTCAAGCATTCCACAATCCAATTCTACGCGAAACTTTTGTGATTACAACGCATTTCTATCTACGTTTGAGCGCCAAACATTCGTTCATATCTATTGTGATCGGCCCTCGGCATACCTCAGTTTCCGAAAACCAAAGTGTTTCGAGGGAAATAAATTTGTTTTGATAAACCGCACCCAAAAGCAGAAACGATCCAAAAGCTTATTTTATTTCAACAGTACAACAAAAAAGCAATAAATAATAACATTTTCTACATCAATTTACCAGAGTTAATTTCTTCAGCCATTTTCTTCCTGATAGTCGCCATATGAGCTTGATCAAAGCCAAAGTTTCCTTTTCGAGAGAGGCATTCAGCAAACTTGCACATGAAGACTCCACAGTCAAAGCCATTCTTTTTCTTAGGAATGTATTGCAAAATAATAACTTATTCCCCAAACAATGAAATCATTTCAATACCTTTAGGCAGAAACAGAGCCAATTGGATGGGTCGCAAGTTTTATATCTTCTCTCTTCCGCGAATTCTGCCAGGAAGTCCCTAAATGAGTTCTCAATTGACTGAATATTTTTTTAAATGTCTCACTTGACCAAGTTCACATGATTGGTACCGTCGCCATGGATTGAATCAAAGTATGAAAGCTTGCCCTTTTCAAGACCGACCACCTAAACCGAAAGGACCTTTCACGATTAAACTTTTGAAAGCCTAATTTACCGATGGTAAGCTTTGATTCAATTGACTTCGCTGAACAAGAAGTTGCATGTAGAAGTTTATTGCCTGGTCATTTAGCTACTGTTTTGGTTTGAAACGCTGCATATATCTTCCAGTAAGAGAGATGCCGAATTGTTCTGCGCAGATTTTTTGCCAGCGGTTCTTCCTCTACCGAAACTGAATCTAAAAATAATCTCAATCTTCTATTCTGATTTTCAAGCTTACGCAGAGTATCGTCCAAAGTAATAACTTCAAACTTGACTTCGGCCGGATAAACTATGGACCTAAACACAAAATAAGCAAAGGAAACTGAAACCAACGACTGGCCTTACGACAATTTGGCGGGTCTTCTCTTCTTCGTCTTTCAAACGGACGATAAACCGACATAGTGGCATGGGCTATCGTCATTACAAAATAGACGGTTTTCAAAATGGACGCTTTTTGAAATATTAATGGTTTTTAATAATAATAATGGTTTTTCAAATAGCGTATTTCAAAATAGCGATTTTAAAATTAGACATTTTCCAAAATATAACGGTTTTCAAAATAGACGGTTTTTAAAATAGGGTTATTCAAAATAAGCGGTTTTCCGACTAAAACCACTCTAGTTTTCACACATTTCGAATATTCAACTATTATGACTACAGCCTCTTTTTTAGTTCTAAGACAGTTGCTAAGGAAAGAACGAAAGATAACAAATAACTAGAAGATAATAGATGTAAAAGTACACAATATTGCAACCTTAGATGATTTATCCCTGATAGATTTGCATACAGTCGATCAACCCACAGCAATAGTTCAGCAAAAATTTCATTACTTTAGGCAATTCGACATTACTTTAGTTACCAAAGCTGGGCAAAAAAAGCCTCTACATGCATTTTCGAACGTACTTCAGGGTGTTTGTTTATGTTGAAAGAAGGGGACATTAGAATAACCAGACAGACGGAAATTACAATGTGACTATATGCACAAAAGCTCACCTCGTAATTTTATTAATGCAAACATCAACAAATGAATCGAAAAATCAACCAAATTTCAAATCAATCACCGAAACTTAAATAATTGAGACTCGCCGCATTCTCGTCGCTTTTCTTTTTTTTCTTGGAGACACTTCAGCAACTGGCTTGGCATCTTCATGTCTCTCATTTCCTCTATTTTCTTCTTGACCTCTCAAAGCACTGAGAATCTCTTGGCAGTCTTGGGATCCAGCTTCGTGGTCGTCCAGAACCTGAAAACATAAGTCGAATGATGATATCAGCGACAACCCAAAAAAAATCTTGCACCTTCTTAGAATTTGCAACTAAAAACCGTCATTTTTGAAATACGCTATTTGAAAAACCGTTATACTTCAAAAAGCGTCATTTTTGAAAACCGTCTATTTTGTAATGACGATACCGCCGTGGCTTGTTAGCTCTTGGGAAACAGTCGTTGAAGCTCCTGTGCCAACTTTCAATATGATTGTTTGTTCTTGGTAGTCCTTTCAATGCTGCTTCCCTTTGGTTCCACATCGCGACGAGATAGGAGCCTTCTCTAGTTAAACCAGCCTTGACACGATGGACATACCGTATTCTCTCTAACAGACGGGCCCCTCAGAGGGGGTTGAAAAAGGTAAGTTTTTAAGTTTTTTGAATACGGTAAGTACAGCAAGTATTCTGAAAGCTCAAATGTGCCGTAACGTTAGATTTGATGTTAAAACCATACTCTTGAGCTTGTCTCGAAGTTCCAGATCTTTAAAGACTCTTTAAATAATTCTTCGGCTAGAGATCTGTCGAAGCTTGGAGGTTAGGAATAGCAGATCCATTGCAAGTTTTTTAGACAATGCCAGATTTGCATCGTTTTCGTCGCCCTTCCCTTTCGCATTTCATAGCCATTGCACATTACCAGCACTTTCATCTTGCTTGATTTCGAAGACTACTTTTACTAAACCAAATAAAAGTTAACGCTATACCGCGCACTACAAAAGTAGAGAAATAAGGATAAAAATAAGTTGTAAATACAGAAGCTTTGCGTAGAATTGGATTGTGGAATACTTGAAGGAAAAAATTTTGCGCAAATGTTTTTTGCGCAAGTGTGTAGTAACGCTTAAAATACCATTTTGACTTAAAATGGACAATATTAAAAAGATGAAAACAAATTTTTAGCAAGTTCTTGTCGGAAATTTTTAAGGACAATCCTTTTTTGGCGCAATAACACTTTTTGGCGCGAATCTACTTTTTTGGCGCTAATTTCGGTTTTGCGTTTTTTAAATTAATTTTTTGACTTTTTTTAAAGTGAAACCACCATCTGGTGGCCCTGCGATTCTAGTTTCTGATGAGGTAATATTTATAAAAAAATCGCTTAAACATGTTTTACAAAAATATAAAAGTATGAATCAAATTGTTTTTCTGATTTGCTTCATACTTTTACCTTCTTGTAATAATTTTTTAACAATGTTGCAATAAAATAACCTTATCAGAAACATAAATCACAAAGCTACTTGATAGTGTTTTCACTTTTTAAATAGTCGAAAATTTAAATAGAAAAACGCAAAACCAAAATTCGCGTCAAAAAAGTGTTTGTGCGCTAAAAGGATTGCCATTTTTTAATCGAAGTAAAAAAAGGGTGGTATTTAATTCTGCCCGCTAATCTGTGAAAAATGCCAGCTAATTTCGTTAAAAATGCCCGCTAATTTTAATTTAGCATTTTCTTTTAATTTTTTTGTTAATTTTTTCAACTTTTTTGCATCAATGGTGTAACCCAGGATCTTAGCTTTCTAACAAGCTATCAAACTCTATTGAACAATTTCAAAAATGTAGATATTTAGGGGTTTCAATAAAGTAAATTTTTTTTCTGTTATTTTTCAAACCACTAAATTTTTATATTTCTAAATTTATTCGATGGGGTTTTATAGCTTGTTGGAAAGCTGAGATCCTGGGCTACGATGATGCAAAAAACTTTCAAAAAATTGAAAAAAAATTAACACAATCCCACATTTTCACAGATTAGCACCCGTAAAAAATCAACTATTTTGTTTTGAGACAAAGTTTTTTCTTGTAAATTGCACTATTCTCAATCATCTGATTTTCTTTACCGCAAAAATAGGATAGAATTCTACGGGTAATTCCCCGTTTGACAACCCTGATCAAATATATCTTAATCCTATATATCAAATATATCTCCTTTCGTCATACTCTGGTGAAACGGATTATCGGGAATCAACTGTACAAAGAACTGACCATGAGCATTAATAACAGCTACATACAGCAAACACAGAATCAAGACACTAGTTGTGGATTTTTGAGAATTCATTTTCACTAAATTATAAGGCTACTAATTATGATTTGTTAAAACTCAAATTTATCTGCCATTTTATAACCTATTATTGAGGCCAATATACTGTAATTTTTAGTTAAAAGGATGTTTGGGGTTTGAAAAACGTCATCACTTGGAACATGCCTGGCACCAATATTATTCGCCAAAGTCAGGTAAACTATTAGTTTGTAGTTGATGATGCGAGCCGCCTCTGTAGTTTGTGTTTTTCAAGATTGTCTACTTGGCTTAACAGGATCTTTGTTTGCACCAGCAACGGAAGACACCCACCTACTATTTTGCTTTCAACGAAATTCGCCTCTGTCCAATAAATGACCTTCAAGCGGAACGGACTTTTCTCTAGACTCTTGGTTTTGAAGCTGACCTATTTTTTCTAATGGCTTTATCACAACTTTAAGTGTTAATGTAAGTGTAAATGTGAGGGGTCTTTACAATGCCAAAAACATTTAAACTTACACTTTCCATTTACACTTACACCTTCACAATACGAATGCAAATGTAAATTTTTACTTTTTCATTTTTTTTACGAAATATGTGTTTTTTTAACAAAAACTCTGTGATACTAGTCATAAAAGTCGAAAATAATCAATATTTGTTAAAAAGAAACACACATTTCGTAATGAAATTGAATTTGTTAAAAACTTGCATTCACACTTACATTTGTATTGTAAAGTGGTAAGTGTAAATGTAAAGTGTCTTCACAATACCAAAATCATTTATACTTACAATTGTGATAGAGCCATAAATTAAACTAGCAAGAAACGTATTAAACTGATAATTTCGGGAAACATTGAGGTTTGGTTTTTTGTGTATTTCTATTATACTACCTGAGTTATGTGCAAATCTGCACTAATGGCTCGATGTCTAACATTAAAGGGGCATGCTCGCGGCCGATGGGAATATTTTGGGGTTTCAAGCCCGAGAAAAATGGGCAGTTGGTCTTTTTCAAAAATTTGATGAAATTTGACGTTTTGTCTCGCCACGAAAGTTTTTCCTTATATTTTCTTTGGCAAAATTAGTTGCTCACTTCAGAGGGCTCTAACTTTTTTTCTCCTATGTCATTTTTCAATGTAAATTTTTAATGATCGCAAATACGCTGCACCATTTTGCAAATATCGCATATCGCTATCGTCTTTTTAAAAAATATCGCCTAGCGATTTTGAGATTTTTGCTCGCTGTTTTACGCTAGTTATGTTCTTTTATAGATAAAACTTTTATTCTTATATGAGCCTACTTTGGAAACTCAAGCTCGACGGAGATGAATCCGGCCGATTCTTCTTCAACAAGCTCTCTTCTACTGAATCAGAGTGCAATGCATGCGCAAAGAAGATACCGACGTCAAACAAGGGAGTCACAAACATGAAAGCGCATCTCGGGAAGCATCCGCAATACAAAGAGCAACTGATCGAGATGGAGAAAGCAGAGCAAGCGAAGAAGGAGGCCATGCAAAGGGACTAGTTTCTGATCACAATATCTTCCTGATACCCTCTGCGGTTTCGGAGCTGTTAGCTTGTATTTGCTACAAATTGCTTCAAGAAGAGCGATGTAAATGCCTTGATAACAGCCGTGTCATTTACTCAAAGACATTATATCCGCATCATCCTGATTTGATCATGCTCGAAAAGCCTCTTTCATCTGATTCTTTGACGATCTTCTTTTCTTTCAGCCGATCGAGCCATCCACCCCGACTTTCTTGCATTCCTAAAGCCATTAAAAAAAAGACACATAACTAATCGACTTGGGAAGATGAAAACCTTTAAGTGCTTCTCCGTACGATCCGGGTGAGCTGCGTAGCGTTCGTCACAAAATTTGCAGTAGCCAACGAATCCTAGCTTTCCATTACTGTTCTTCTCTTCCTTGCGCTCAAAGTAGCTCCAGCACCAAGCAAGCGGTTTTTCGAGTAACATGGCAATCTGAAACTAAGCCAATAAAGGAAAAAAGCAGTTATGAACCAGCAAATTTAGCAAACAAAACATAGTGACTGTCGTAAAGAGAACGTCCACTGGTTTAAGAAAATATCAGTAAAATGACCGAAATCTACATGACCGGTCATTTTGTAACAATTGACCGGTCATATGACCATTTCACAACCTTAGGAAAAATAAATAAATTTAAAGCTTTATAAATTGCGACTTCAACCCCCGAATTCGAGCATGAAGACATAGGAAAATGTACTCTGGAAAAAATGTATTCGGATCACTGGCATTTTTCTGGGTCTAGGAATGCCATTTTCCAAAGAAAAAGGGTCAAAATAAAAATGTCTCTGGCGGGGGTCGACTTTGCGACATATGAATTTCAAAGTCAAACGCTTTACCACTGCGCCACGAAATTTGAGCAATAGTCACCAACTGCACACTTTGAAACCTTGGGATGTTGGGAATCGAACCTGCAACTTAAAAGGAGCACTTGCATACCATAATTTTTTGATATTTGTATATTCTATATCATAGTTGGATCGCCGCCACCACCGCCGCCCTTATATTCGCCGGCGGCGCCGCCAGGCGGCGGCGGCGGTGGCGGCGCCCGTGGCGGCGGCGGCGGCGGCTTTTAATAGCGCCGCAATTGAACTTATTTTAATAAAACTTGTTTTGCAAATTTGTGACAAGCGTGGCTGCAGCAAAAAAATTTTTATATCAACGCGAAAGCCGGCGGCACCACCGGCGGCGGCGGCAAAATATGAGGTGCCACCGGCGGCGGCGGTGGCGGCGGAGTAGCGGCCGCGGCGGCGGCGGCGGCGGCGGTGGCGGCGGCGGTGGCGGCGGCAAAATTTAGCAAAATTTTTTCACCGGCGGCGGCGGTGGTGACGTCTCCGCCGCCGGCGGTGGCGGCGGCGGCGGTGGTGGTTTTTCGAAGATGACAACTATGTTCTATATAGTAAATTTGCTTTTGCTTTTTGGAAATGCACTAAGACTTCCAATAATTTAATACCAAAAGAAAAGCTCCGAAGTTAATGGGAGTTTTACGTTAATTGGAGTTTATGTTATTGAAAGTTTTAACTGCTGTACCGGATTAAAATAATTTCTTAAATACAGCCAAGCCTCAATTAAACGTCACCTCCAGAGGGGGCCCCTAAGGTGAAGTTAAATAAGAAATTTACTTTGCCTAAATTTGAGGTAAAACCAAACCAAATCGTTTAAATTTCGGGTGTATTTGAGGGCATGTCATCTGCGGATAAACATTTGCGGATACAACTTTTGCGGACATACACTTGCGGCAAGACTTGTGTGTGACCCTTGCGAAACGACTAAAGCGGATAAAAATTAGCGGAATGACTTTTGCGCCGCAACATTTGCGAAAATAGCATTTGCGGAACGACATTTGTGGAAATATATAAAAAACCATATTCTATAGAGTTTGTCTTTAAAAAATATCGTTTTCACTTGTGTGTTTTATGTCTAATAACAAAAATAACTAGAAATATTTATTAAACAATATATAACTCTATAGAACTCGACACTCGATTTAGTTTTTTTCCACAGGGTGTACACTAAATCGAGAGTTGACTGTATTTCAATTTGTATTTCTTACTTTTACTTGTGGTTTCAGACAAAATGCGCTTTTCGTTGAAATATTTTTAATTTAGGACTCAACTCGATGAACAGAATAAGCGTCTCAGAGTGCACACAAACAAGGTCGAAGGCTTCTGGTTGTTTAAGTTGGTTGTTTAAGTTAAACTGGTTGTTTACGTTTTTGTCTGAATTAAACATGGGTTAATTTTAAAATGAAAAAGGTTGAAATTGGAATTATGAAAATCTTGGCAGGAGCACGACGAAAAACAGCACATTTTCCATTGAAAAGGATCAGTATACTTATAAGTTAATAGAAAAAACTATAATTCAAACACAAGAACTGAAATGCCTGCAATTAAATGGTTCACGGACAATTGGATGAGCAAAAATTTGCAAAAAAAATTAACAGGGGGAACCAAGGCGTATTTTTTCCGGCGTTGGCATGAACACATATAGAGCCAACTTTTTTACACGATACGCTGTTTTATTATAGTTATTATAATTTGTAATTTTAAAAACTCTCTTTTGATCATTAGTTCTTAGCAAGTCGTTTTTGCACAAACTTCATTGTCACGAGTGATTAAAATTTCATTTTATTAATTTGCTAAGCATTTTTTCCTTACAAAAAATATAAAAATACTTAATACATTTTTTTACTCATTGTTGAAGGCGAAAGACGCATTAAATTGTTTTTTATTTTTATCAATTTTCTTTCTTTCTTTACATCCATCTTTGTCGCTAATGCTAAAATATTTGAGCATAATCAAATATTTTTTTTAAATACATACCTTTTTCGGCTTCTACCACAGCTTGTCGGCACTTTTGAACAAAAATTGTACTATCTTGCTGTGTTTTGAAAGTTCCAAAAGAGGAACTATTAAAAGGCATTGTTCCATAAACAGTGCATTCAACTAGAACTGTGGATACTTTCTCCAACATAGTTAATAGACTTTTGTCATCTGGCGATAAGTGTTCCTTGGCTAGTGCTAATAACTCAACATATCGCCTTAATGCGACATTGTAACTGTGGTTTCTTAGACAAATGTCTGAAAGGTTGAGTATAATAATGAAAATATATTGAAGTTGAGAAATTTACTGGTTTCCAAAATATAAAATTTCTGACTTTTTAATTTAATATTTTAGTGTTCATAAAAAAGTGCCTCCTTTTGGCGAAAAAGTGCTTTCTTTTTGTGAAAATGTTTCCCTTTTTCGTTTTAATTAAAAAGGCGCAAATTTGTCCACTTTTTACAAAAGTTTTAACACTGTCAGGTAGCCCTGCGATTCTGCTTTCTCAAGAGGTATCAGTTGTTGCAACATCTTTGCAAAATATGGCACAAAAGGGTAAAAGTATGAAATTATTTTGTTCATACTTTTACCTTACTGTGGTACTGTCAAACCTCGGTTATCCGGCACCTGATTTTCAAAAAGGGGTGCTGTATAACCGAGGTTCGCGGGTCTTTTTGACGAAATTTAAAAATTTTGGAAAAGCGACTGGCAAAAACAGAATCCTTGCGATATTTCGGACTAGGCTGGTGAATCACATTTGTCAAAAGACTCCGAAAATTGAGCTAAAAAAAGTGTATATTTTACCTTTTTGTGATATATTATATTACCTCGTTAAAATTAACTTCATACGGATACGTGATAGTGATAAAATTTAAAAAAAGTAAAATTTATGCCTTTTTATTAAAATAAAAAATGGGGCACATTTTCACAGAAAGGGGCCCTTTTTCTCCAAAAGAAGGCATTCTTACGTATTATCCAAAGAAATCTGGCTCTACTTTTTTTCGTGTTTCTTACTTTACAAAAGCTTCTATCAAATAATAACCTGATGTGATTCTAGCCGCATACCAATACGCTTCAGCCTTCATGATATAAAAGGCCAATTGGGTATATAACTTGTCTATTACTGAACACTCTTCCAATACTAACTAAAAAGTTTTTATTTTCAAAAATTTAATTAATTTAGTTTGACCTGATAGTTCTTGTAGTTCTTAATAATATCTAGTTCAAGCTCTTTTGCGTAAGCTAGGTCACAGGCATTCTCTTTCAGCAATTTTAGCAACTTTTCACGTGGCGATACAAATCTACAGTGGGCATTTTTCAGCAAAAACAAATCTGACCAATCTGCAATAAAATATTGAACAAAAAAATATTCGACAAGATAAATAATAGAAATTATATGACGTTCCCTCAAATTTGACCTCCAGCTGTGTCCTACTATTTTTATTCAAATTTCGAAAGTCTTTTGGTAAATCTTATTCGCCAATTTGGTTCGATTTGCTGATTAATCTTGTAAAGGGTAAAAGTTTTACTGTTTAACGCGCGTGGTTCTTGGTATTAGCACATCCCATTTTCAAAAACAGGTGTGCTTATATCGAAGGCCGCGTCATAACGACAAGACTATCGGCTTAATCGTTACCCTTGTTATTTTCAGAGTCAGACTTATTTGTCGTGAACTCAATTTTACTAGTTCTACAGCTAGTCAACTGTATAAACACAAATTAAGACTAATGTTAATATTATAAAAAGTATTTATAAATTTTGCCGCCTTGTATTAGGTTGTCTCAAAAGTTCGCACCGTTTCACAGTCAAACGTTCAAATAAAGCAAAATTTCACATTTTATTCAAAAAAAAGCATAACAATTAATCAACAAAATAATCTCCATCAAATTCCACAACTTTCTCCCAGCGTTCTTGAAGACGACTGATTCCCTTGACATAAAATCCGGCTGGCTTTGAAGAAAAGAAACGATCCCAGAATCAGCCCAGAATCAAACAAAAACAACATAACGTGGCGAATATGATTGCTATCCATCTAAAAACAATAAACAATATGAGCTGAGCAAAAAAAATAAACGAAAAACTGATAAAACATTGCAAAATAAACACAGAGAACTTTTTAAAACTGTACAAAATTTTCAACAGGAGGGACCAACGAACTTTTGAGACAACCTAACATTTGTAAAAGACAAAAAATGTTCCAACTGTATTATTAAATTTGCTCTCAATAAAGGACAAGAAACAAAGGCTTTAAATGGTCAGACCAAGCTTAGAGTTAGACTTGAGAGGATGTGCTTATATTGAGGGTTAACTGTACCCAGTTTTATTTTTCGGTAGATTTTTTGATGAACCATTGACAATAAATCAGTATGGGAAGAGCTGCTGGAAGAATCGTAGTCACCTAAAAAAAGTTAACTGAAGAGCTATAAAGTTTAATTAGTTTAGCTTACTGGTCGGACTTATTGAATAATGGGAAGAGGTAGGGTAGTATGGGGACGAAGTAGTGGCACTGTTCGGACTATCCTGTTTTTTATTATCAGAGCAATAAATCGCTGAAAATTGTTCTTGTGAAGCTTTTCCTCTTGAAACATGACTTTTAGAAATAAGCTCTTCTGTGCTAACGGAAGATGGTCTATGTTGTGGAGCATAGTTTGCATTTGAAACATCGGTATTTTTGTCATCATTAAGCTCCATGTTTAAAAGACTTTCTATTCTAATTGTTGCACTCTAAAATATTTGGTGTTAAAAGGTACATGGCAAAGCACCTATTAAAACGCGATGAAATTTTTGGTTACTACAGTCCAGGGACCACAAAAAATACCCCCTTGGGACCAGACCTAGACTACTTTTGTAGGCGCATGTTATACCGAGCCTTTACTATAGGTTGTCAGAAAAAAATGCACGCAGTCAAAAGCCAATCTTCGAAGCCAATTCTGGAATAGAACCCGAAAATATGGAGTTTTAAAATAGTCAAATACTTTTGGAAAAAAAAAACTATCTACAAGCGTTGCTTTACCGGTGAATTTTCCTCTTTACAACTACCGTATTTATTTAATGAGCCGAGATTCCCAACTTTCAACGTCTGTGTCTCGAGGCAGATACCGATTTCCCTTTTTGTATTTTTGGTCTACACCCAAAAATCTTGAGATCAAAAAAAAAATTCACGTTTTAGGAGGGTTGAAAAATGAACCCAGCGGTGGTTTAATGTACCGTATTTTCTTTATTAGTTACCCCGGGGTAATTATTTTTCAACCCTTGAAAAATCAAAAATTTTCAAGGTCGATTTTGAAATTTTTGGGTGCCCAACTAAAATCTAAAAAGTGGAATCAACTAAGATTGTGATGATTAAGAAAACGCAAAAAACAGATTTGCACAATAAATTTTTTGAGCTGAGACATAGGGTGCCTATGGGGGGTAACTATCAGAGAGGGGGTAATTAATAGAGAAAATACGGTAATCAAATATGAAACCTTGGATCCATTGCTAACTCTGAACACTTTGTCCCAATAATGTTTTAGTGGAGTTTCTATATGCTTCAACCCCATTAGTTTGACTGCTAATTGATCATTTTGACTGACATCATTTGTGGTGTTAACATCTAAATTGGAGTGCACAAACTTTTCGACTGCAGTAACAACTTGAGAAGATTCATTCTAAAGTTTGCTCATATATTGCTCGTATATTCTTTTAACACGGGTACGGGAACCTGTGGCGACGAGATATTCCGGTGGTGCAAATGTCCCAGACCATCATTTGGCACAAACGTGACTCCCCTTTCTGTTCAAAAAAAAGTGACTCGCGTTTTTGCCTCTTTTGGCTTAGAGAATACATGCTCTTAGGTCATTTTGGGACAGAAACGCGATCTATGGGCCTTCGTGTGAAATTACAAAAATTAAATGTTTTACCTTACCAAATAATGATCTAGGACATTGGCCCTACCGGAACATCTCGTCACCACAATTTCCCAGGGTGGTCTCAAGCAAAAAAATTGTTTACCCGAATAACTGTTTTCAAGTTATATTCTTTGATGACAGTAGAGGGAGAGCTTCTTGCATTTTCATTAACTATTTTATTGCTAGTAACCATCTTTTCTTAAAAATAATCATTTAAATTTTTCCTTTAAAAACAACTGAAGGTCAAGGATTTCCGCTTAAATTAGGAAGAAGAGATGTTTTTTAAAAGAAAAAAGTTTAGATAAAAATCTTTAAAGGGGGGTGTATCTCCTTTCCGTGTCTGGTCCTGCACGGAAATCGTTCAAATTCGAATTAAAACACGTTTTTTGTAATTCTAAGATCTTTATTTCACACCTCCATGTCTTCAGCATCTACAATATCAGTATCATCATAATCTTCTTCGTCCTCATCAAATATTTGCAAAAGCTCAAGTTCGTCGACAATTAAATCTGTCACTCCATCATCAAGATTTTCTTGTGTAATCGGGAAGCCTTTGCCGAGTTCTACCTTTCGCTCAATGGTCTTCATGACAAGCTTTGATTTCCATTCGTCAACGACAGGTCCCTTCTTTATTTTCATAGTTATACCACCTTTAGATTTACGTTATGTGTTTGAACTAGAACTCCTTCAAATATAGTAACAAAAAAGTACTGTAAATTTTGATGGCATGGAGGTGTGAAATAAAGATCTTAGAATTACAAAAAACGTGTTTAAATTAGAACTTGAACGATTTCCGTGCAGCACCAGATACGGAAAGGAGGTACACCCTTCTTATAAAATCGTAGTTTTATTTCCGACAGGAAATCTTCTGCTTTCTATGGGTTCCTTGAATATTAAAGTGCACATAGCCGGGTTTAAAATATTTTATAAATAAAAGTAGCAGCTCTGTATAATAATTATCGAATCTCTATTACCCAGCACTGATTAAAATAAATTATGTTACATAAAAAAATATTACCTGCTGTAGTTTGTGAAGTCGTCTTCTTATTATCAGATTTAAGGCTTGGTTTGTGTAAAATAAAATTTTCTTTATCTTCCATCCTCTTTTTGAGTTGGTCCACGAACACAACTTTAGGTTGTGGACAACCTCTGCGAGGGTAACTTCTATTGAGGTCTGTTTGGATGATCTCCTCTATGCTCTTCAGGTGGATAACTGTGTCTTCGGTTGATTTCTCTTTGCACGGATGGAAAGGAAGTTGCATGAATAGAAGAAAGTTTTCTTTCTCGAGGACTAAATTTTTTTAAATAAAAAAATTTAATAACCTCTCTTCGTGTTGTATTTTTCAAGGTTCGGCATTCTTTTTGCTGAAAAAATTTCGACTCAGAGGGTCAAAATGTCGACTATTTTGAGATAAATTAAAAGTAGGGCTCCGAACTCAAAATTTTAAAATAAAGGACCTTTTGGTGATTTTTAAGCTTGGCCACCCTGTTGTTTTTTTGTAATTTTTAAGGCTTAGGTTCTGGCTTAGGCGAGGGTGGGCCAGCGTATGTTAGAACGGACTCAAACATGTCTTAGATTCATTTTTGAGTCCTTCTTAATATGAATATAACTTAACATATAAAGATTTTGACGTAAAATCTCATAATTTAAAAATATATTTCGGTTTTCAAATAAAGGACAAATCTTAATACCGTATTTCCTCTAATAGAAGCTCCCCTCCTGATAGAAAGCCCCTATTAACTTTAAGGGTCTGTATCTCGGAGCAGAGCAATATTTTGGGAAGCTGTTTTTTGCATGTTCTTAACTCCCACGAGCTCTAACGATTTTACGTTTTTGATCTTAGTTGAGCACCCGAAAATCTCGAGATCGAATTCAAATTTTTCCGATTTTCGAGGGATTGAAAAATATAAGGCCCGGGCCTACTATTAGAGGAAATACGGTATGAAAGACATTTTGAAGCTCTGATTAAAAGGGATCTTACTGCTTTACAGTGTACTCTCCCTATTACGCTCTCCCAAACGTTCGTTTCCACCTAGTGTCCGACACTTTTTTACCCCGATTTTTTAAATTATTAACTTAGTGAGTTTTGTTAGATTCGTCAGTATGGTCCAAAATATCGCAAGGATTCCGATTTTGCCGATCGTTTCTGAGAAATACTTTAGTTTGGCAATCTAGATCCGCAACCCCTGATTTGATGTACACCCTTTTCACAATTTAGGTGTACATTAACTCAGTGCTCATCCAGTGATTCCAATGTTATTTCTTGTGACTCTTTTAGTCATTTATCCAGTCTCAAACTCAGTCCAGTGCATCTTCCAGTTCAATTTACAGTCGAATTATCTCGCAATCTAGATACGAGCGAGTTCTCTAAGAACTCGCTCTGGCCTGTGTTTATATGTTTCAGGATTCGAGTCAAGTTGACGTCCCGGTCGTGCCTGCTCTGCCTCCTATTTCCGTTCGGTTTCCTGCATGCTTTCGTCCTCCGCCTCTACTCTCGTCTTTTCTCCTACGCCGGTGTTGAGTGCATTGGTTGTGGTTGTTGTCAGAGCTCTGGCTGGGTCCTCTCCAGCGCCGCGATCTATCTCCACTGTTAAATAGTTTGTCTAACGAGAGTTGTTAACATAATTTCTGTTGAAACACCATTGTTAATAAAGTCCATTCCCAATTGTACCGATAGTTTTGCGAGTAATACCCTGGAGTCTAGGACGTGTTCCGGTTTTGATTCCCTAGGGCTTTCCCTGGATAACACATCTTTCTCCCCCGCCTTTACTCAATAAAACCCAAAAATCAGCACTTTGTGAGTGGTTATAAATGCTGATTTTGAACGATTTTGACTTAGGAGTGTCTAACTTGTGGATAAAGTTCCACTGTGCAAAATAAAACCTACAAATTTTCTTTTTGATCCTCAAAAATCAATGAGTGAAGAACTGGTCTTTGTCGTCTATAGTCTTTTTTTATGATCTGTTCAGAGCTTGTTTTGGTGGTTTGTTTACAGTTCCATGATTTGCTTACAGTTGGCTGCTTCATACTATTTCCAATGGTTGCATATGGCACAAAATTACCAGAAAATTCTGCTCCAGTGTGGTTTAAATTACCATCATAAAAGTTAGATTGATTTTGAAATGGTTGCTTAGAAAACAAAGGATCATCGCCTCTGAACAAATGAAGTGAAGCAAACGGGAGTTGTTCCTCTCTTAGATTTTCAGCTACTACTGGTTGACTGCTAGAATAGGTTTGTCTAGATTTGTACAAACGACTACTTTGTTTGCTGCTAACTAAGGGCTCAAATTTTCGAGTAGACATGGTATTTAGAAGTTAGAAAATATTGAAAAATAAACTAGCTTGTAACTATGCTAGTTTTATGACTAACCCTTTTATGTATTTGGTGTTTGTACAAGCACAAGTTCAAATAATATTTCTATGCTATTTTTTTCTTGTTTGATGTGACATGCTGTTTGCATGTCACACACAGTGCCTTTTGAACAAATTTGTTTTATGACTGTTTAGTAACTTTTTTTATTAAGAATAGATTTTTTGCAGTCAATTTTTTACAATGTATGTATAAGTTGTATGTAAACTGAAGCTATTTTATTATCGAACTGATAATTACTATGCTAATTTTGCAACTATTTAACAACTTTCGTTTAGCCGTACGAAAAAATTAAGCAATAGGAACATTTAGTGAGTGAGCAGGAGAAACAATCAAATAAATATATCCATTTAGTACATAGCAAGGATTCATCCGGCTTTATTTTCCAACCAGACCAAACAATGGGTACTTAAAAATTGCTGTTAAAAATTTCCGGAAAGTCGGATACCAGACATCAGATGTATCCTTGCTGCACAACATCCATTACAAATACTTATGCAGTCAATATTTTAAGCAAATATATGATCAATTCATATAGAGCTAGTTTATACACAAACATTATGAAAAAGCTCACCAACATTAGCAAAGAATCTGAAAAATCACTAACGCAAATTTGTATAAAAATTAAAAGATTTTACAATAAAAATTAAAAAATATAAATATTAGAAATGCAGTGGGAATATGTAAAAAATGGCAATATTTAAGTCTACTTTTGGAAAACCACTTGTTTAATTGCTAACGAAAAATCAAAAATATTAGTAGTTACTTAAAAGCACTAAAGTCCATAGCCAGTTTGATGGTCGGCTGAGCGGGGTGTATTACTGAGGTCTTGTGTCCACCGGCGGAAGTCACTGATTTTCTTCGCTGCATTTCAGCCTGTTTATTATTAGTAGTCATGAACTGAGCTGCTATTTCTAGCCGATGGTGAATGGCTGGACAAGCATTTAGGACTGCTTTGAACGCCTGAAACACAGGGCTTAAATTATTGTTAAATTTTAAGAGCATTACCTCAGAATGCTCTTTTCCAATGGCATTTAGTTGTAGAAGTGCAAAGTCATGTACTTTTCTGATATTTACAGGACAAGACGGCTTGAATTGTTGTATAGGATCAGGAGATAGAAACCTGCTCAGGCATCTCACTAACAAATTTGTGAACACTCGCTCTAAATATTGAAATAAATATGTCAAGTAAATATTTACTCAGCGGATGTACAGTCAAACCTTATATGATGAGCCCTTTGGCACCGCCAAAAATGTTTGTTGTATCAAAAGTTTTTTCATTATACAGTCGAATCTGGATATAAGATCACTCTTAAAAGTTCGTTCCCGCTTAAGCTCAGGCACTATTCTTACCTCAAATTTTACTCAACAGTCGAAAGACACCCAAAAAGTTCGTTCTTGGCTATGATCTGACACTTCTTTACTTTAATTTTAGAAGCCTTTTGCCAGTTCTGTTTGACAGTCTGGTTCTTGCAACAAAGGTTGCAAGAATTCCGATTTCGCCGATTGTTTTTCAACAACACAATATTTTATATTCTGAAAAGCCTGTAAAAATAAAGGTAAACAAGTATTGGACTCTAGCCGAGAATGAGTTTTTTGGGAGTGACGTAAAATCGAGAGTTGACTGTATAGAAGTTTGACTGTAATCTAGACATTATTGGACTATTTTCCCGATCATATTTCTTGCCCAGCTCTAGTTATGAGTATGCCAATATATTTACCTTTGTCTCCCTTAGCAAAGGCAAGTACTAGTTGGATCCCTTTGATGGCTTCTTGTATAATGCACAACTCGCCATCCGAAAGATGTTCTAATGCTGGCAAGTCAGTCTCTGTCATGGTTTTTTCATTTGAATTACTGGCTGAGGGTCGCACATAGGGACGAAGTTTGCCAAACATAGAAGAGCCCAGCTCTTTCACATAGCTTGTCCGAATTTCTTGTCTCTGGAGCAGAGAGTTGATGCTTTGCAAGGCTTTTAGCTGAATTTCTACGTGCTCACACTCCAAGCAGTCTAGAAATTTATGGTGGTGATTCAGAGAAAAAAGATTGGAAGTAAATACTTTTGATCAGTCGACACATCTTGTGAAACAAACAACTGCCTATAGATAAAGAGGGAGGGCCTGAAGTGATCATCACAGTAGCAGCAAGCATTACTACAGCTTTGTCCACTTTGATTTCTTTGCCTAAATTGATTTTTTTTAAAGTAAAAGTTGCTAAAGAGGCATGCACACGCCAACAAGTCAAATTTTTGGACTTTCGGACACTACCTTTTCTTATGAAGACAAAATTAATTTGGATTTCCTCGCACTCTTTCCCTCCCTCCCCGCATCGAAAAACGTGCTCTCCCCATCCCCGCATCAAAATTTCTTTTGTCGTGTTCCCACACCGTTTCAAAACTTGAATTTTAGTACATTAGGAAGAATTGGCGCCAAACGAAAAGTTGTCAAAAATGGTTAAATATGAGGCTCTTTTTGTTTTATGCCTCTGGTCCGGTTATTTTCTTTTTTTATTCTGTATGCTTATAGTCAAAATTGTCCTCATATTCAGGGCTTTTGAATAAGCCATCACTTGCCCATAAAACAGCTGAAATTTCAAAACCACAATTAATTTCTGTGAAAATTTTGAAGGAAATTTCTCCGCCGGATGGACATGTTTGAGATTCTACCGAGTTTTTCTGTCTAATTTTTCTTAAACAAAACCGATGACTCTATAGAGGAGTAA
Source organism: Ditylenchus weischeri (assembly GCA_029231635.1). Classification (NCBI taxonomy): domain Eukaryota; kingdom Metazoa; phylum Nematoda; class Chromadorea; order Rhabditida; family Anguinidae; genus Ditylenchus; species Ditylenchus weischeri. Next base: position 39,396 of record JAMRYI010000874.1, read on the forward strand.
ATTTGCTACATTTTGGTACCAAGGACGTATACAAAAAATACAAATTTAGGGTGTTTTATACAAAAGTTAGATGGAAAACGCAAAAACCCCTATTTTTACTCGAGAAAATGCCAGTTCTTTGCTTTAACTGATCTCTAGTTTCTAAAATAACATCTTCACAAAATTCGGCTCAACTTTTCGAGTAGTTGAATGTGTGAGCTACGTTTTGGTATATAGAAAAGCTCTAAAAATGCAAATTTGAAGCATCTCATGCAAAAATGAACTCTTCGTTTTTTAGAGCTACGACGATGGTCACCACCAGAAGAATGTACTCCAAGAAAGATGGTTCGTCTTTATCTGAAATTCGTGCATGGAATTCCATTTCTCTTCACGAAAGATCGAAAAATCGTGATTTTTGAGTTATTTTTCCCGGTTTTTGCAGGCATGTTTTGTAAAGCCAGATTGACGCAGTCAAATTTTCCTGAAATGGCCGAGAAATTTTAGGCCCGCCTTGTATTTTTACTGCCTTCCTCATCCCCGCGTCCCTCCCCGCATCAAAAATTCTCTAAAATCCCTCCCCGCATCAAAAATCACGGGGAGCGGCCAACCCTATTTTGGACATCAATTTCGACTAGGGTTGCTGGATGGAAAGCTTTCCGGAAAAAGGGAAAAGTTTTCCGAAAAAAAATAAATCAAAATTGACTGTACGTTAATGGCTGTAGAATTTCTCGTATAATATACCACGACTTCTACAGTTATCAAGGCACAGTTATCGGCCATATTCTAAACTATACGACAAATGCTACAGTTATAGAAAACTTATAAATAATTGTAGAATTTGGACTTATTGTCGTTGGCATGCCCCTTTAACACAGAAAATACTGGCTGTAACTCTGTAACAAAGCTTACCTTCAGCCATATTTAACAGTGATAATAGCGAGCTCCTGAGGACTGATTCCCAGGAGTCTAATGTCTGTTCCTCTGCTTTGGCTGGTATGTTTGTGCACAGACTTCTCAATGCCTGAATTAATGCGAAACTAGGTTATTGAAATGTTTGAAAAGGCTTTTGGCAAACCACAATAGCAGCATTAGCAGCCATCGTGACATGAACAGGAGTAGAATCAGGCAACAATTGGTCGGAGTCTATCCTAGAAGACTCTCTAATCACACCGAGCACCATGTAAAGCACTGAAGGCAGAACTACTACAGCACTCTCAGGACTGCACAGTTGAGGAACTTGCACAAGCAGGCTAACAGCTAGCTGGATTAATTCATAACTTTCTTGAGGTAGGCGAGTGTACTTCCGGAAGTGAAGGGTGGCTGCAGATTTGCTTTTCATTAGGGCTGAGTTGATCTGGGGAATCTGCAAAAGTAGCATTAATCCATCAAGGGTTTTGGAAGTATCTCTCATACCTGTCTAACCAATAAGCACAGGCACACTTCCAAAGTAGCAAATGAAAGGGACTTTTGTGGGTCAAACACTTCCCCATTCGCCTCCTGTCCTCCACTCTCATTGCCTGTATAGCCGCTATAGACTGCTTTCTCCGGGTCAATGTTACCATTTTCCACATCTGAAGAATAAAAAATTTTAAAACCAATTTTCTTTAAAACTATCCTTATTGCCTCTAATAAAACAACCCCCTAAATTCAAAAAGAAAACGTGTTTGTAGCATTGTGATTTTTACCTACTTTTTGAAGACCATTATCCGACAAATTACCACCTATTTTGTAGCTCATCTCACTGGCTACGAATTAAAAGGTAAATTGCCCAAAAGAAGTCTTGAAAAAGTAGGTAAAACACAATGCTACAAACATGATTTTGAATCAAGCAGGGGCGAGGGGAATCGTTCTATTAGAGGAAATAAGGTAGTATTACCCTGTATTCCAACTTGTTGCATAGCTACCCTAGCTGCTTTCAACACCTTGACCACCACTTCAGCACATGCTCTCTGAGTGTGCAGATTGTCCCTGGTCAAAATCAGCCTATGAAGTACATTCATAACCTCAATCGGCAGTCTTACATCTCGCATCAGCTCCAATTGGGTCCACTCACAGTCAACCAAATTTTCTAGAGTGCCCAGACACAGCTGGAGAGTCTTGTCTGTCTGTTGATTATCATTCAAAGTGTGGTTGCGACTGTTGCACAGGGATTCTACGCACATGCCTACCATCAAATGAAAGCGAGCTTCTCGTCTCTCACCTTTTCCGCCAATCTCAAAATTGTTGCGCCTGAGCCAAATAGAGGTGGCTAGCAATATGGGTGGCCAGCTGTTTCTGTAGTAATCCTTGCAGGAATCAGCGCTGTCCTGTGTGTAGAAAGCTCCTCCAGACTCTGGCAATTGATTAGCAAATTCGGAGGGCAAACTGAGTAGAGCTGAGTCTTTTAGAGCGGCTAACCAATGCCCAACTAAGGCGTTTAGCTCTGGATTTACTAGACTTAGAAGACTTTCAGAATTGCTCCTTTCTTCGTGGTCAGCATCGTGTTGAGGTGTGGATTTGGTGGATGAAAGTTGAGATTCCTGCTTGACGGCCACGATATATACCTCAGCCCAGGCTTTGAGTATCGAGAGTTTTTCGAGTGTGGCAGCACTTTCGTTGTACAACTGTGTGTTGATGGAGCCTGAAAAAGGAAAAGTTTATTTCTGTTTTTCAAAAAACTTTTTGTGGCATTGTTTTTTTTCGTAATTTTTATAATTTGAAAAAAATTGATTCCTCATTTTGTAGCTAAGAATCCCACCTACAAAATGAGTAGTTACCTTTCAAAAAATGGTTATAAAATCTATAAAAAACACAATGCCACACAGTTTTTTTTGAAATAAAACGCACGAACTTTCCGTACTACCAATATTAAAAGAAAACTTGGCTGATGATAAGTACAGTCGACTCATGCCATAAAATGCTGTTTTTTATGAGGCTGTTTGCGGATGCTAAATCAGATTTGTCACTCGGAAATGGCCATAACTTTTTTTTAAATTTTTCAAAAATTATTCTGTTGGTACCATCTCGTAGCTAAGATTCAGGGCTACCAGATAAGCTATTCATAAAGTAGATGTTGTTTAAAGAATTTAGACAACAAAGAAAGAACTCGTCCAAGAATCCTCACTCAAATTGAAGTTACGATTCTTGGGCGGATTCTTAAAGTTTTATCTGAGTTTTTGAAGCAATATTTACTCAGTCAATAGCTCATTTGGTAGCCCTAAACCTCAGCTACATGATGTCAGCAACTGGATAAGCAACTGGAAAATAAAAAACGCCTGAGCCTAAGCCAAAAGAAAGAGGGTAAACCAAACTCAAAAATCGATATTTAAAAAAGTATAGGGCCGATAGTTGCATGTGGTTTGTGAGCATACTTGGACACGCAAAAAAAAGAGCGGTAGCGGCGGCGCTGCCAAAACAGCGGCAGCGGCGAAAGCGGCGGCGGCGGCGACGGAAGCCTGGCGGCAGTGGCAAAAATGAGCGGCGACGCTAGCGGCGTGTGAAACATTTGCTATTTATTTAAGAAATTTGAGTTTTTATTATGAAAATTATAATTCAACCTAATAGAAAATTTTAACAATTAACTGGAATAATCATTTGAAGGTTCAAACAAGTGGCGAAAGCAGCGACGGCAACTAAAAGAAAAGCGGCGGAGGCAGCGGCGATTAAAAATTGAGCGGCAGCGTCTGAAAAAGCAGCGAGCGGCGCCGTGTCAAGTATGTTTGTGAGATGAGAGCAGCTGGATATCCTTGACCGTCATCAGAGTGGCTGTACTATATATTGGTCTCACTAGCCGTTGCATAAGCTGAGCCAACTACTTCACCCTCTTTTTAATAATACGATGAGGAGAAAACTGAAAAAATGGTTTTCCGTCTTAACATACGCTGACCTATCCTGCGCTTAAGCCAAAAAACAGGGTGAAGAATTAGGATATAACCTGGAGAACACGAATCACAATCGGCGAGTTGGGTTTTTGAGTTTTTTGTTTGAATAAATCGCTTACTCTATTAAACGGACATGCTCATTTCATTTTCAACCCCTCTTCGAGGGTGTTCGTTTGTTAGAGAGTGCCCGTTTATCAGATAGTGTCCGATTAATAGAGATTATACGGCACTTACAATACAATCAACCCTCGCAATAAGATCCCCGTACGCCACATTTGGTCGTTTTTACCTCGGTATACCTTTGCTATAAGATACTTTCGTTATAAGGTACCCCTGAGCCCGGTCCCGTGGGGGTATCTCATAGCGAGAGTCGACTGTAGACGCATTTTTTAAATCACCCAGTATTTTTCGTCTAAAAATTTACCATGTCTCAATTTGCCAAGTGAAGAGACCAATAGCTGGTGAACTCGGCGGAGATCATTTAAGTCTCTAGCCACTCCTGAACCTATCCAAGTGCTGCATACTTGGCAAGCCGCTGCTGTCACATGCGAAGGTGTGTTGGGCTCTAATAAATATAATAAATACCATAAGTCCGTCAAAAATACCAAATAAGTCTACCGAATGCAGGTCGAAGAGCGGCTCCTACTTGAGACTGGAATTGTTCAAGCAAAACATGGCCGGGGAATTCTATAAATAGAAGCATGAACATATAAAAAGGTCTAGAGAAAATTTATATACCAGGCTCAGGAACAGCAGAAAAACGTATAATTACATCCTTAAAAAGGATTTTTTTACTGGATTTTGAAATTTTTTGAAACACACCTGCAAGCAATTCAAGCCTGATAGTCTAAGGGCAGAATTATCGCTGGTAGCACCCATGAATCCCATGCGCACAAGGTCGGACAGGTGAAGTACCAAGTAGTCGGCTCTGTCTCCACTGGACATCTTAAGCCAAAAAAAGTGTTTCACAAATCAAAATGAAATATTTTAGACTAAATTACCTGTAGCTCTTTAGCCAGAGCTAGGTCTAGATGAGCTCTTTCAGTCTCACAGGCTGATAGTAGCTTTTGAACTATCTCGAACCCAAACACTCTTGTCGGCCACCTCGGTGTGACTTTCTCTCTGACTTTGGAATCACCGATCTGTACGACTTGTAAGATATCTTCATCATTGGAACACTGAATTTAATATGCTTTTTATCAAATTAGACATAGTTAAGTTTGGATTATGCTAGTTTTTAGCCAGGGCTCTTAGACGTCCTTTTTAAAGAAATTTGGCCTTTTTTGGGAGGCCAAATATTTTTTACAAGGGACCACAGGCGCCTATCGGTGCCTCTATAGTATTTCGAAATTTCAATGAGGGGCTATGACTTCATTCATAAAAATAGGTATATCCTATTAGAACTCATTATTTTCGCCTGTTCTTTTTTAAAACGAAAGCTGACATTTTGGGAACACGATGGTATTAGCGACAAAAGTGATTTCGCTATCTACGACCCGTTCTATCGAAGTAAAAAGCGTTACCACCCATACATGCCAAATCTCTATATAGTATTTGGCATGTGTCCGTCCTACTTTTAATGGACATTTTGACCACATTCAGGCCATTTTGCTTATTTTTCCGATTATTTTCGGCAATGTCTCGACGGAACCCCAAACTTCAGACAATTCAGCGTCTTTATGCCGAGAAAATGTCTTCGAAAAGAAAAACTTTGTGGTCCTCAAAATTGGAGTTGGAGGATTTTGGGGTAGGCCTGGAGGATGGTTTTTCTGCTTCCAACGATGGCCATTTTGCGATGTCTCGAAAAGAACGTAGACGTTAGATAGTTTTTCACGATGAATGCACTATCGAAATTTCGAAATACTATAGAGGCGCCGATAGGCGCCTGTGGTCCCTTGTACTATATAAGATTTTTGAGATTTTACGTCAAAAAATTTTTTTTTTCTAAATAAAATGACTTCTTTCTTCAAAAGTAGTCAAAATTTCGAAATGTTAGTCAAATTTCGAAAAGAGCCCTGTTTTCATTTTAATGCTTGAATTTTTTCTAATCCATTTGGAGGCTTTATTCCAAAAACTTGCAAGTTTAACATATTCGAGACCTCGAAACTCGAAAAAAGGGTTTGAAACTGAAGTCTAAAACCCAAAATCGACTCCTCGACTCGATAACTCCAAAAGTTCTATGTATAAATACAGGGCTCTGAAGTGCGCTGATTTCTCAGCATTTTGCTGATTTTAACCCCAAAGTGCTGATTTTTTATGTCTAAAAATGCAATAAAATTTAAAAATCAGCACTTTTTGATTGATTTCAAACCATTTTGCTAATTTTTAACTCAAAATGCTGATTTTGGCAGACTGCCACATCGGAGCCCTGTATAAATGTGTAAAGCTAGCATGATTCTCACCACATGTTCTTCGTGTTCTTCACCATCTCCCCCAGCGTTAGCTAGACCTCCAGCAGTCAGTCCACTGGTATTAGAAATGGATTGAGTTATTGAAGGACCTGCTGTGCTCCCACTCCTGGTCTCATCTGGCATATACAAAGTGCTTCTAATATTTTCAGGATTGGTGGATGAGGCTAGGATGTCTTTGCACATGGTAAGCCAGAAGTTAAGCAGTTCTCCGCTGGTTGCGTGCACAAGGAACAACAGAGATTCCTGTAGTAAAAATCAAATAAACAAATCGAAACTCCTCCACAATATAAAGCCCACTTTAATGTATTGCCTCATTTCCTTGTCAGTTTCTACATCCAAAAGTTCAAACAAAGCGCCTTCTAAACCAGTCTCAGGCAACGGATTTTCTTTACCCTTTTTGGATTGGATATCGATGATTCCTGCGGGCACTAGATTCTGGGCATGCTCTCTAACCTCTTTGGCTTCTCGTTGCAACAATTGACGCAGGCAGCAGACTGCTGCCTTGCGCAGCACTAGGTGTTCGCTGTACAGAATGTTCTGAAAAGAATATTGTTAAGAGATGATTTTGGTAGGTTCAGAACTTACACAAATGTTGACAACCAAACGATCTAGCTGAACAAATCTGGGAGCGAATAAGTGCAATTGTTGCAGGCAATAAATAGCTTCAGATTTGATTTGTGGCTCGGAATGCTCGAACATCATGGAACAGGCTATGAGGAAGGAGGTTCTGGTGTGTTCAATGGTGCCAATGGTGGTGGATAGCTCGGGACCTACGGCAGTTATCAGTGCTGAGGTCTGAAAAGAAGAGGTTAAATAATTTTAGCTAGTATCATTTACTCACCCCAGCCCCTTTCAAAGCTAGTTTCATACACCCCTACCCTCTAATAATAAACCTAATGCACTTTTCTGTGTAACTAAAGCAGTAATTTACCAATTTAGCAACTGCTTGAATGACATCCACATGTGTAGGGGAAGTGCTGAGCAGAAGGCGAAGACACAAACTCAAACTTGGTTCCACATACCCTCGAAACATGCCGCCTCCAGTCGATGCAATAAGCGATAAGGACAGAATTGACCATGACTAAAACAATTTCATTTTTTCTATATAATTTTGTTTTATTATAAAATTTGCAAACCTGCACGATAGGCGAGCTGTTGTCTTGTGCTAGAGCCAAAATTATAGAAACACTTGTGTTCAGATGTTGTCCACTACCCAACGAGCCCATGTAGCGGTGGAGACAGCCCAATGATAGTGCGTAACCTGTCCTGGACTTTTCATCTCGGATGGAGCGTAGCTTATCAAAGCAGTACTGAGCATTGCCAGCCACAAACTGCAACAAAAGTCATGTTGCAACTCTGTGGTTACTTACAAGGAAGGGACCTTGACTGTGGGACTGGGTACATTTTGATGAATTTTTTATGAGCGTATTCTTGTAGAGCGTGCCCAAATCCCTTGTGAATTTAGCTCCCTGCCTCTGAAAGCAAACAAAAATTTTAGAAATGACCCATGGGCCATGGATCAGTTATGAATAACCATGATAGGGGTATCGAGGTGTTTTTAGAACTTTAGAGTGACCGCTGTACCACCTTTTGTAGACCTTCAGAGCTGAGGAGCCAGATTTGTCAGAAACTTTTGCACGCTCTACAAAAATACGCAGGAAAAAATTTAGTTCCTTCGGTCACATTCAGGGTTCCTTCCTTGTTAAATCAAAACCAACCTGTGGCTCAGCAACCGCCTGAGCTATCCTCCCCAGTGTTTCTATAGCCAAGCACTTTAACAAAGGCTTCTCGGCATTCAGAAAAGGCATGACGAGATTGACACTGAGTTGGCGCTGGAGCTCTTCATCATCGATTCGGCCTGCACGCTGCTCTCCCATGGCTTTCATGGCACAACAAATTGCTCCGAGAATGTTCAGTTGGATCTGAAGACATTGGGTCATTAGATCGGAAAAGGAGTAAGGCAACAATCTACTTACCGCATACAATCTAGGTGTTTGCTTAACAGCCTTTATACACGTCAGAAAATGGGTGACCAATTGGAGCTTTCGCTTAGTCTGGACCACTGGGAACACTCTGGAAAACAGAGTTATGGCCACATCTATAGCTACCACATTGGAGGGTAGAGGTTCAGGCCAAGGAGATATGGGACATGAATCCATTTGTTCCATGGAAGACGAAGAGCAACAAGGCATGTTGGTGTTACCAGTGTTTCCATGCACCAAATACATAGTGTCGTATTCCAATGAGCCAGAAAGCATAGTTTGCAGGGAATGGCACTAAAATTTGACAGAAAGTCAAATTATGAAAAAAGACATATTATCGTTACCTCCAGCTCTAAGTAGGCTTGAGAAGTGTTTTTGATCCAGCCACCCAGGAGACATTGCTCCACAGCTGTGCATAGACTAGATGTCTGAGAAGCTATAGTGGCAGCTTGGGCATTATCGGTCATTGTGATGTCAGCTACCAGTTCTCTACAAATTAATGCAAAATTAGTTAAAGGTGTGTGGATTTACTGAAAGTAACCTTAGTAAAGCATGCAAAATATGTTCCATGTTTTTCAGCTTCATTTTGTTGTTGCCGAGTAGAGAGTAGAGTCTTATCCTCATTAAGTAGATAGGGTGGCGAAGTCTCACTCCATGAGACAGCAAAAGTTCAGCGACTAAGGCCATGGTAGTCAGGCAGGTCTCTACGGCCAAAAGCATCTAAAGGATGACTTTTCTCATACAATACGCCTCCTAACAATTTTGTTTATTTTTGACTTTTGGGTGGTAAGGCGTGTCTTTGCCCCATTTAAAAAAATCTCAAATTTACTCAGAATTATCACCCACTCACCCTGACTCAGGATGAGACCCATCGTTAACTGTGGAATTTCTTGTTAAATACACCGAAAAATTCTACAGCTATTCGTTTGTGACTACAGTTATTACCGGTCAAAAGCAAAACAACAACAATAACAAAAAACTCGATTCTGGGACGGTACAAAAACCACGTCTTACTCCGCACCCCCTAAAAACTTTGTTTGGAGGCACATTATATGCTGAAATTTTAGTGCTTTTTACTGATATAATCTTGATTTATGCAATACCTACTTTATTGATGATATCTTCGGTGGCCAATTCCGGACAGTAATTGATAAAAGCTTCCATTGATGCCAAGGCCCCAGCTCTATAAAAAAGATTATGTCTAGAAAAGGCGACAAAAAAATTGGCAAAAACCTACCTGGACTCAAGTGTAGACTCCCAGGTAAAGGTGTCACCTCTCTGTTTCTCAGCTTTGGCCTCATCCACTGATCTTGGAAAGGAATACTTCCAAAGCATAAGCAATCTGCCCACATTGTGTCGCACAAAAGGACTGCCTGAAATAATTCTTTATCAATTTAATTTTTCCACAAAAATTGCAGACCACAAACCTAGTGAAATGACCGCCGAAACCAGCAACCATCCTGCATTAATCTTTCTCTGAGCCAATTTAGGGCTTTGAGTAGCCGTCTTAATCATATCCTCAGCTGCCGTAAACACTTGTCTAGATTTGCAAAATGGTATGCCTAGTTCTGACTCTCTACTGGCCGCCAGTAGTGAAGCCAAAGCTAGAGAGAATCCACTAACTGCTTCTGGTGATTTTTTCATGTGTTCTAGTCTGTTTACACACCTATCTATCAGAGGCGTAGACTGGGATGGGACCGCCAAGGTTATGTTTCTATAATAAGAACATTTTTCTGAACGAAAATTGTGGCTTAAAGTGACCATAACTTGGGGGAGGGGGTTTGTGGTTTGTGTCAAATTGACCATTTTGGTTTTTACTATCTATTTATTTTTTTTGTTATTCTTTCATAATTTTTTAAAGCTTTTTTAAATTCATTAATGTTTTGGGACATTTCATTCTTTGTATTTTTTCGTGAAATTTAAAAAGAGGGTAAAGTGCAATATTAAAAGTGCATAGTTTGAAAAATTTATACTCATAGTTTGAGGATTTTGATAAAATATTTAGCTTTTTTTTAAACTGATAGTTGTCACATTTTTAAAATGCCTCATTCGATTTTGATATCCCGTCTTGAAAGAGGTGAGGTTGATATAAAACTTTAAAAAAAGAAATAAAATAGTACAATAAAAGTCTAAATTAAAATCGTAATATAAAATTTTCTCATGAAATTTAGACTTTTGATGTTGCACTTCAGTTGCAACCATTCGTTACTTTTAAATTTTATGAACCAAAAATGTCTAGATTGAATTATAAATGTCCCAAAACATTAATAAATTTAAAAAAAGTTAAAAATTAGAATAACGAAAAAATAATAATAGCAAAATCAAAATGGTCACTTTGCCCCCCAAAGGTCATGGTCCCTTTAAGATAAGTATCAAATCCACACCTCAAACACCAAGCTGCGGCTACCCTAGTCACATGAATCGGATGTAAAAGACATCCGAAGACTGGCTCCATGATGCCTTGTGCCTCCACAAATATAGATGTGATTGAAGTGCCCACTTGACGCACCAAAGCAGAAATTTCTAGCAGTATGACTACTGAAGCTTGAGCACTAGAATAAGCATCCACGTTGAGAACTCTTTCCTCTTCAGTCGTGTCCAAAGCGCAATCTGGATGGAAAATCAGTAAATTCGAAAAAAACGAAGTAGTGATTTACCAAAGCAATTTATGTATTCGTTTAGAAGGGCACCAAGTTGTTTGCAAGCTGTGATTTGGTACTGTTCAGAGAGCATTTGACCCAGTGTTTGGCGTAAGATATAAAGGATGCATCGACGCATAAACACAACTTCAGCCGCTTGGCTTGGGTCACTGAAAGTAAATGTTCCATAACAAATAAAGATATAAAAATTAGCTTACTTAGTATAGGCTAGCGGCCCACATTTGCTGGTCATATCCAACAAATGTTTGATCCAAAACGCCAGATTCCTCTCTAACCATTTTACACCCAACTGTCTGGCCACCGCCACATAGCTCTGCATTAAAAAATTTCAAAAGTTGATAAGAAACCAAATTGAAAACCAACCAAAGCAATGCCTATCCTGGTGTCTTTGTGGTGTTGAGCTCCAGAACTAACTCCATTGACTGTCTTCAGACCAGATTTTAAGTTTAGAAACCCACTGACACCACCTCGCAGAAATGCTGGAAAGGCATGGTTGTTTATACCAAAAATAACGCGGAAATATACCTGTGGACATCAATTGTAGAACATCTTCCACGGTAGCTGATGATCCAGTAGATGACTTAGTGGATGTGGGTGGGGGTTGTGGAGATACTGCATCGAATGTTTTCACACACATTTTAAAGCACAAATCTATAGCGCAAACCTGGTGCAACAGACTTTTTTGCATGCAAATTGTAAGCTCTCTCGACCAACTTGGCAAACACCTTGGCCACTTCTTGCCTAACTTCGTAGTTGGACGAAGAATCCAGGGCTTTGAGACATAAGGTGACCATTGAGTCAACGTCATTGTTATATATGGGACTTCCGCTCTCAGCCACCAAATGGGCTAGGCACTTAATAGAGCAGTGGTTCATTTGTTTTTTTATGGAAAAAAAAACTTAATACTTTAGCAGCAGCTGCCCTAACATTCATCACTCGGTCAGTCAGATAGGTCTTGAAAAGCAGTTTGTACAAGTCTTTGTGAATGGAATAACCCGCGCTGCCCAATCCATGAACCATTTTAGCAAGTGTTTGTAAGATTTCAGCCCTACTACCAGACTTTAATCAAAGTTTTAGTTTTTCGGCTCAGAAAATGGTCGAAAAAGTATTAACCTCAGCGCTTTTGATCCACTTGGCCATCAACTGAAAGGACTCCTCATAACTTCTTCCAACCATCCTACCCAAACGCTCATACATAGTGCCGAGCACGCAAAGGGCTGTTCTACAACAAATAATAGGTTAAAATTAAAAAGTTAATTTGAAATTAAATTGTTCAGTTTCTAGCTAACATATGCCAATTCTAAGGCCTAGATTTGTCCTCAGACTTGTTCTCAGAATAGTGGGTTACTATTAGGAAAAACAATTCACAAAAAAGACGGCCAAATTAAAAAAAGGCGGCCAAATTCTATTTTTTATGGCTGTTGGTGAAAATTTTTTTTTTGCGATAGGGCAGGTTTTAGACAATCCAAAACAATAACAGGGAAGCAGGGCAAAAAGAAAAGGGGGACCAAGGAAACGAAACAACAGGGGGACCAAGGCAAAAATGGGACCGGATTCTCCGGTAGCACCGAAAACACTCTTCAAATTATGTGTATATCCCCAAAAAATATGTATTTACCTCCTGAAATCGTAAAAACGAGTATTTATCGGTGTTTTTCCAAACGTAAAATTTATTTTTTTGTTTAACATATAGCCCTGAATCTCTAGTTTCTAATGAGATATCATTGATGTGTGAAAGTGAGAGAACAATTGGTTTTAAAAACAAGGAGTAGTTTCATAAAAACGAATTTTGCTCAACTTTTTTTCTAAAACACATCGATCTAGTTGATAGCTCATTGAAAACTAGAGATTCAGGGCTACATGTTAAAGGGGCATGCTCACCTGTTCAACGTTTGCCCCCCCAATTCATTTTCTTTCCTAATCATTGATCTTCTGTACGGATTTTTCAACTTGGTTTCTAAATTAAGTTCTAGGCCTTGTTTTGTTAGAAACTAAGTTGAAAAATCCGTACACAAGTTCAATTATTAGGAAAAAAATTTGAATTGGCGGGTAAATTTTTTAAACAAAAAAATAAATTTTACGATCGGAAAAACACCGAGAATTGAGGAGTTTTGATTTGAGGAGGTATATACACATACATTTCACTCATAGCTGTTTTCTAAATAGCACATCTAAGAGCCTTGCTTTACAACTTTTTTTATGGAAATTTGAAAAAAAAGCTTTTCTAAAGTATGGTGAAAATGGGCACTCATCAGACACTGAGGAAAAAAATTTAAGTCTGTTGTTCTAACGTGCAATTAACTTACAACTTGACTTGCAGAGGAGTACCACTATCTTCTTTGGCTTTTAAAGCGTCATTGCACATGTTGATGGTCTGAAACAAGTCGTAGGTGTCGGCTATAGCAAACACCTGAGCTATGCATTTAGCTAGCAAAATCCTAGTTGGTGGCCCGGGCCCCGTAGAAATCCGGAAGGTGAGTTGTTCTACCAGCTTCTGCTGGCAATTTTTGATATCTGTCTGCAAAAATAGAAAACATAAAAAAATATTGATTTTGAGCAATTGCTGACTTTTCTTGTGGCCGGCAAAATTCTATCCAAATATCTTAACCATTCATACACAAACACAGGCTTGGTAGGGTCAGGACATTGCCTGAGAGCCTCCTCATTGAGCAATAGAGAATTAGACTGTTCCATCTTGGATGGATGCGAAATGTTTGAAGAATTAATTTTGTGTGTGTGCCTTGTGGTACGTGTGCGGTTAGGCCAAATAAATAGAAAAATTGATTGAATTTATGCGAATATCCATGGAAAAAGGGATGAAAATAAATTCAATAAAACTTCCTCCTTTTCTAGACCATTAGTGCTCCCAGAACCAAAAGGCGCTGAAGTATGAAAAATAGAGTCAGCAGTGCTAAAGCGGTAGTTTGAAATCTGCTTTTATGAGCAAAGTTACTAACCAGACTCGCATACAGTCGACTCTCGATTTAACGTAACTTTTTGCCCGGTCTACTTTTTACATTCGTACTTTTTACATGCCTATACTTATTCTGCTATTAACTTTTACTGTAACTTTCTTCAGCATGTTGTGAAAAAAATAAGAGCTACAAAATACACTAAGATGTGCAAAAATTTTTCTTTAAAAATCTCGCAAAACCACGGTCAAAACGTAAAACTTGTTAATTTTTGTTTATTGATATTGTTCAAACTGAATTTGAACGTATTTTATGTATGTAAGTGATAGAGCCATAAGAAATAACTAATAAATTTAAATCAGTATAGCAGTAATTTTTTATAATACCGTATTTCTTCTAATTGCCGCACATGTGCGCTTATTTTTCAATCACCCGAAAATCGGAAATTTTCAAATTCGATCTAGAGACTTTCGGGTGCTTAACCAAGATCTGAAAAGTGGAATCGGTAGAGCTCGTGGGAGTTAAGAAAATGCATCAAACAGCTTGGCAAAATATTCACTCTGCTCAGAGATATAAGTCTTTAAAGTTAGGGGTGTGCGGTAATTAGAAGAAATACGGTAAATCAGTATGAGTATAATAAATCAGTATATTATACTGATTTAAATTTAAATCAGTATATCAGTATCGTAATATAAATTTTAAAAACAAGTACGTTTAAAAAAATCATTGCCGGAACGCACCATTATAAAGTATAAAATTATAGTTAAAATTAGTTGTTATTGTTATGAATGAGTTGTATGAGTTGTAAACGAGTTATTCTTCAAAGTTAAATACATGAGAAAAAAATTCAAATTCCATGCATAAAGAATGCCACCAGTGAGTTGACACCCCATGATTGACACCCCATGCCCCTCCAACCAACCTCCCCGCGGCTAGCATACAATTTCCACTATTTTTGGAAAATGTCGTTTGGAATTTGTCGGCCGACATTTTCCACTATTTTTGGAATTAGAAATTCCAAAAATAATTAAATTGTCTGGCAGCCCCACCCCCTGCGCTTAAAGTCTGAATCTCCAAATTTCATATTTAGATTTAAGTGTCTTCGTTAAAAACTACCAATAATAAGCAAAAACAATTTTTTACATTTTTTTGTTTGCTTGAAACGAAATAAATTTTGATCGTTGTTTTTTATGTTTGCTTTTTTGTGCTTCTGTTTTCTTATTGATAAATCATCTTTTGATGCAAGAACAGTTGAATTTCAATTGATACACCAAATAGCCGTTTGTGTATTGTTGCAGAAATGAAGATAGACTGCTTTTCTATTTTATTTATCTGTCAGAGGTTTATTTTTGTAAAAGGACTCTTAAATGGTATCTATTTTTTTGTAACTTTGAACTGAGATACAAAATTTAAGGTAATCTAGTTGGGTGGAATCAGCATCGATCCTTAGTCAAGGTTATTCATTATCACTTTATGTTGTAGTTTTTTGCGTAAAAGCTGCACCTGGCACTTATCGGCACCTTGAACGCTTACTCTGTTCTCAAAAACAAATTCCGTATATTCTCTATTAAACGGGCACCCCTACAGTTAACTTTGTTCGAACTTGTTTTGCTTTTTTAACCCTAACATTGTTTATTTTTCGAAACGTACGACCAGACATTTTGAAACTTTACAAACTCTAAAAAATGAGTAGTCGTGAAATGAAAATAATGGAAGGGTTAAAACGCAAAACAAATTTTAGAAAATTTCACTATAGAGGTGCCCGTTTAATTCTAAGTCGAAAAAATAATTTAAAATCTAAGTTCTTAGGGAGGCCAGCGTATGGAAGTTGTGACAATAAGTTTTACCACCTAAAACATATATGGGCGCTAGTTTAGAATAGGCCCCAAAATCAGAAGTTGTAAATAAGTGTTTTAACTACTTTTTGGGGTCAACATATTTAGGGTTAGCCCTTAGGCTTAGGGTAGGCCAGCGTATGGAAGTTGTGACTAATAAGTGTTTTACGCACTTTTCTGGGGTCTGGAACATATATTTGGGTGCTCTTTACTTAGGCTTAGGGTAGGCCAGCGTATGGAAGTTGTGACTAATAAGTGTTTTACGCACTTTTTCTGGGGTCTGGAACATATATTTGGGTGCTCTTTACTTAGGCTTAGGGGTAGGCCAGCGTATGGAAGTTGTGACTAATAGGTGTTTTACGCACTTTTTCTGGGGTCTGGAACATATATTTGGGTGCTCTTTACTTAGGCTTAGGGTAGGCCAGCGTATGGAAGTTGTGACTAATAAGTGTTTTACGCACTTTTCTTCTGGAACATATATTTGGGTGCTCTTTACTTAGGCTTAGGGGTAGGCCAGCGTATGGAAGTTGTGACTAATAAGTGTTTTACGCACTTTTTCTGGGGTCTGGAACATATATTTGGGTGCTCTTTACTTAGGCTTAGGGTAGGCCAGCGTATGGAAGTTGTGACTAATAAGTGTTTTACGCACTTTTCTGGGGTCTGGAACATATATTTGGGTGCTCTTTACTTAGGCTTAGGGGTAGGCCAGCGTATGGAAGTTGTGACTAATAAGTGTTTTACGCACTTTTCTGGGGTCTGGAACATATATTTGGGTGCTCTTTACTTAGGCTTAGGGGTAGGCCAGCGTATGGAAGTTGTGACTAATAAGTGTTTTACGCACTTTTTCTGGGGTCTGGAACATATATTTGGGTGCTCTTTACTTAGGCTTAGGGTAGGCCAGCGTATGGAAGTTGTGACTAATAAGTGTTTTACGCACTTTTCTGGGGTCTGGAACATATATTTGGGTGCTCTTTACTTAGGCTTAGGGGTAGGCCAGCGTATGGAAGTTGTGACTAATAAGTGTTTTACGCACTTTTTCTGGGGTCTGGAACATATATTTGGGTGCTCTTTACTTAGGCTTAGGGGTAGGCCAGCGTATGGAAGTTGTGACTAATAAGTGTTTTACGCACTTTTCTGGGGTCTGGAACATATATTTGGGTGCTCTTTACTTAGGCTTAGGGTAGGCCAGCGTATGGAAGTTGTGACTAATAAGTGTTTTACGCACTTTTCTGGGGTCTGGAACATATATTTGGGTGCTCTTTACTTAGGCTTAGGGGTAGGCCAGCGTATGGAAGTTGTGACTAATAAGTGTTTTACGCACTTTTCTGGGGTCTGGAACATATATTTGGGTGCTCTTTACTTAGGCTTAGGGGTAGGCCAGCGTATGGAAGTTGTGACTAATAAGTGTTTTACGCACTTTTTCTGGGGTCTGGAACATATATTTGGGTGCTCTTTACTTAGGCTTAGGGGTAGGCCAGCGTATGGAAGTTGTGACTAATAAGTGTTTTACGCACTTTTCTGGGGTCTGGAACATATATTTGGGTGCTCTTTACTTAGGCTTAGGGTAGGCCAGCGTATGGAAGTTGTGACTAATAAGTGTTTTACGCACTTTTCTGGGGTCTGGAACATATATTTGGGTGCTCTTTACTTAGGCTTAGGGGTAGGCCAGCGTATGGAAGTTGTGACTAATAAGTGTTTTACGCACTTTTTCTGGGGTCTGGAACATATATTTGGGTGCTCTTTACTTAGGCTTAGGGGTAGGCCAGCGTATGGAAGTTGTGACTAATAAGTGTTTTACGCACTTTTTCTGGGGTCTGGAACATATATTTGGGTGCTCTTTACTTAGGCTTAGGGGTAGGCCAGCGTATGGAAGTTGTGACTAATAAGTGTTTTACGCACTTTTCTGGGGTCTGGAACATATATTTGGGTGCTCTTTACTTAGGCTTAGGGGTAGGCCAGCGTATGGAAGTTGTGACTAATAAGTGTTTTACGCACTTTTCTGGGGTCTGGAACATATATTTGGGTGCTCTTTACTTAGGCTTAGGGTAGGCCAGCGTATGGAAGTTGTGACTAATAAGTGTTTTACGCACTTTTTCTGGGGTCTGGAACATATATTTGGGTGCTCTTTACTTAGGCTTAGGGGTAGGCCAGCGTATGGAAGTTGTGACTAATAAGTGTTTTACGCACTTTTCTGGGGTCTGGAACATATATTTGGGTGCTCTTTACTTAGGCTTAGGGGTAGGCCAGCGTATGGAAGTTGTGACTAATAAGTGTTTTACGCACTTTTCTGGGGTCTGGAACATATATTTGGGTGCTCTTTACTTAGGCTTAGGGGTAGGCCAGCGTATGGAAGTTGTGACTAATAAGTGTTTTACGCACTTTTCTGGGGTCTGGAACATATATTTGGGTGCTCTTTACTTAGGCTTAGGGGTAGGCCAGCGTATGGAAGTTGTGACTAATAAGTGTTTTACGCACTTTTTCTGGGGTCTGGAACATATATTTGGGTGCTCTTTACTTAGGCTTAGGGTAGGCCAGCGTATGGAAGTTGTGACTAATAAGTGTTTTACGCACTTTTCTGGGGTCTGGAACATATATTTGGGTGCTCTTTACTTAGGCTTAGGGGTAGGCCAGCGTATGGAAGTTGTGACTAATAAGTGTTTTACGCACTTTTCTGGGGTCTGGAACATATATTTGGGTGCTCTTTACTTAGGCTTAGGGGTAGGCCAGCGTATGGAAGTTGTGACTAATAAGTGTTTTACGCACTTTTCTGGGGTCTGGAACATATATTTGGGTGCTCTTTACTTAGGCTTAGGGTAGGCCAGCGTATGGAAGTTGTGACTAATAAGTGTTTTACGCACTTTTCTGGGGTCTGGAACATATATTTGGGTGCTCTTTACTTAGGCTTAGGGTAGGCCAGCGTATGGAAGTTGTGACTAATAAGTGTTTTACGCACTTTTTCTGGGGTCTGGAACATATATTTGGGTGCTCTTTACTTAGGCTTAGGGGTAGGCCAGCGTATGGAAGTTGTGACTAATAAGTGTTTTACGCACTTTTTCTGGGGTCTGGAACATATATTTGGGTGCTCTTTACTTAGGCTTAGGGGTAGGCCAGCGTATGGAAGTTGTGACTAATAAGTGTTTTACGCACTTTTCTGGGGTCTGGAACATATATTTGGGTGCTCTTTACTTAGGCTTAGGGGTAGGCCAGCGTATGGAAGTTGTGACTAATAAGTGTTTTACGCACTTTTCTGGGGTCTGGAACATATATTTGGGTGCTCTTTACTTAGGCTTAGGGGTAGGCCAGCGTATGGAAGTTGTGACTAATAAGTGTTTTACGCACTTTTCTGGGGTCTGGAACATATATTTGGGTGCTCTTTACTTAGGCTTAGGGGTAGGCCAGCGTATGGAAGTTGTGACTAATAAGTGTTTTACGCACTTTTCTGGGGTCTGGAACATATATTTGGGTGCTCTTTACTTAGGCTTAGGGGTAGGCCAGCGTATGGAAGTTGTGACTAATAAGTGTTTTACGCACTTTTCTGGGGTCTGGAACATATATTTGGGTGCTCTTTACTTAGGCTTAGGGGTAGGCCAGCGTATGGAAGTTGTGACTAATAAGTGTTTTACGCACTTTTCTGGGGTCTGGAACATATATTTGGGTGCTCTTTACTTAGGCTTAGGGGTAGGCCAGCGTATGGAAGTTGTGACTAATAAGTGTTTTACGCACTTTTCTGGGGTCTGGAACATATATTTGGGTGCTCTTTACTTAGGCTTAGGGTAGGCCAGCGTATGGAAGTTGTGACTAATAAGTGTTTTACGCACTTTTCTGGGGTCTGGAACATATATTTGGGTGCTCTTTACTTAGGCTTAGGGTAGGCCAGCGTATGGAAGTTGTGACTAATAAGTGTTTTACGCACTTTTTCTGGGGTCTGGAACATATATTTGGGTGCTCTTTACTTAGGCTTAGGGGTAGGCCAGCGTATGGAAGTTGTGACTAATAAGTGTTTTACGCACTTTTTCTGGGGTCTGGAACATATATTTGGGTGCTCTTTACTTAGGCTTAGGGGTAGGCCAGCGTATGGAAGTTGTGACTAATAAGTGTTTTACGCACTTTTCTGGGGTCTGGAACATATATTTGGGTGCTCTTTACTTAGGCTTAGGGGTAGGCCAGCGTATGGAAGTTGTGACTAATAAGTGTTTTACGCACTTTTCTGGGGTCTGGAACATATATTTGGGTGCTCTTTACTTAGGCTTAGGGGTAGGCCAGCGTATGGAAGTTGTGACTAATAAGTGTTTTACGCACTTTTCTGGGGTCTGGAACATATATTTGGGTGCTCTTTACTTAGGCTTAGGGTAGGCCAGCGTATGGAAGTTGTGACTAATAAGTGTTTTACGCACTTTTCTGGGGTCTGGAACATATATTTGGGTGCTCTTTACTTAGGCTTAGGGGTAGGCCAGCGTATGGAAGTTGTGACTAATAAGTGTTTTACGCACTTTTCTGGGGTCTGGAACATATATTTGGGTGCTCTTTACTTAGGCTTAGGGTAGGCCAGCGTATGGAAGTTGTGACTAATAAGTGTTTTACGCACTTTTCTGGGGTCTGGAACATATATTTGGGTGCTCTTTACTTAGGCTTAGGGTAGGCCAGCGTATGGAAGTTGTGACTAATAAGTGTTTTACGCACTTTTCTGGGGTCTGGAACATATATTTGGGTGCTCTTTACTTAGGCTTAGGGTAGGCCAGCGTATGGAAGTTGTGACTAATAAGTGTTTTACGCACTTTTCTGGGGTCTGGAACATATATTTGGGTGCTCTTTACTTAGGCTTAGGGTAGGCCAGCGTATGGAAGTTGTGACTAATAAGTGTTTTACGCACTTTTCTGGGGTCTGGAACATATATTTGGGTGCTCTTTACTTAGGCTTAGGG
Source organism: Ditylenchus weischeri (assembly GCA_029231635.1). Classification (NCBI taxonomy): domain Eukaryota; kingdom Metazoa; phylum Nematoda; class Chromadorea; order Rhabditida; family Anguinidae; genus Ditylenchus; species Ditylenchus weischeri. Next base: position 59,956 of record JAMRYI010000874.1, read on the forward strand.
TAGGCCAGCGTATGGAAGTTGTGACTAATAAGTGTTTTACGCACTTTTCTGGGGTCTGGAACATATATTTGGGTGCTCTTTACTTAGGCTTAGGGGTAGGCCAGCGTATGGAAGTTGTGACTAATAAGTGTTTTACGCACTTTTCTGGGGTCTGGAACATATATTTGGGTGCTCTTTACTTAGGCTTAGGGGTAGGCCAGCGTATGGAAGTTGTGACTAATAAGTGTTTTACGCACTTTTCTGGGGTCTGGAACATATATTTGGGTGCTCTTTACTTAGGCTTAGGGTAGGCCAGCGTATGGAAGTTGTGACTAATAAGTGTTTTACGCACTTTTTCTGGGGTCTGGAACATATATTTGGGTGCTCTTTACTTAGGCTTAGGGGTAGGCCAGCGTATGGAAGTTGTGACTAATAAGTGTTTTACGCACTTTTCTGGGGTCTGGAACATATATTTGGGTGCTCTTTACTTAGGCTTAGGGGTAGGCCAGCGTATGGAAGTTGTGACTAATAAGTGTTTTACGCACTTTTCTGGGGTCTGGAACATATATTTGGGTGCTCTTTACTTAGGCTTAGGGTAGGCCAGCGTATGGAAGTTGTGACTAATAAGTGTTTTACGCACTTTTCTGGGGTCTGGAACATATATTTGGGTGCTCTTTACTTAGGCTTAGGGGTAGGCCAGCGTATGGAAGTTGTGACTAATAAGTGTTTTACGCACTTTTTCTGGGGTCTGGAACATATATTTGGGTGCTCTTTACTTAGGCTTAGGGTAGGCCAGCGTATGGAAGTTGTGACTAATAAGTGTTTTACGCACTTTTCTGGGGTCTGGAACATATATTTGGGTGCTCTTTACTTAGGCTTAGGGTAGGCCAGCGTATGGAAGTTGTGACTAATAAGTGTTTTACGCACTTTTCTGGGGTCTGGAACATATATTTGGGTGCTCTTTACTTAGGCTTAGGGTAGGCCAGCGTATGGAAGTTGTGACTAATAAGTGTTTTACGCACTTTTTCTGGGGTCTGGAACATATATTTGGGTGCTCTTTACTTAGGCTTAGGGGTAGGCCAGCGTATGGAAGTTGTGACTAATAAGTGTTTTACGCACTTTTCTGGGGTCTGGAACATATATTTGGGTGCTCTTTACTTAGGCTTAGGGGTAGGCCAGCGTATGGAAGTTGTGACTAATAAGTGTTTTACGCACTTTTCTGGGGTCTGCAACATATATTTGGGTGCTCTTTACTTAGGCTTAGGGTAGGCCAGCGTATGGAAGTTGTGACTAATAAGTGTTTTACGCACTTTTCTGGGGTCTGCAACATATATTTGGGTGCTCTTTACTTAGGCTTAGGGTAGGCCAGCGTATGGAAGTTGTGACTAATAAGTGTTTTACGCACTTTTTCTGGGGTCTGCAACATATATTTGGGTGCTCTTTACTTAGGCTTAGGGGTAGGCCAGCGTATGGAAGTTGTGACTAATAAGTGTTTTACGCACTTTTTCTGGGGTCTGCAACATATATTTGGGTGCTCTTTACTTAGGCTTAGGGGTAGGCCAGCGTATGGAAGTTGTGACTAATAAGTGTTTTACGCACTTTTCTGGGGTCTGCAACATATATTTGGGTGCTCTTTACTTAGGCTTAGGGGTAGGCCAGCGTATGGAAGTTGTGACTAATAAGTGTTTTACGCACTTTTCTGGGGTCTGCAACATATATTTGGGTGCTCTTTACTTAGGCTTAGGGGTAGGCCAGCGTATGGAAGTTGTGACTAATAAGTGTTTTACGCACTTTTTCTGGGGTCTGCAACATATATTTGGGTGCTCTTTACTTAGGCTTAGGGTAGGCCAGCGTATGGAAGTTGTGACTAATAAGTGTTTTACGCACTTTTTCTGGGGTCTGGAACATATATTTGGGTGCTCTTTACTTAGGCTTAGGGGTAGGCCAGCGTATGGAAGTTGTGACTAATAAGTGTTTTACGCACTTTTCTGGGGTCTGGAACATATATTTGGGTGCTCTTTACTTAAGTTTTAGAATGCATAATTTTGGAGGGGGTATTCTATACTAGGGTCCTTTTATGCATTTTTAGCATTTTTTCATGTTCTTCGATGCGCTGAATACAAAAATAATGTGTTTAGCCATCCTTGGGATCGACCACAAAAATTTTATTTTCGGGTGCTTTAATACCTGAAACTGATTTTTTTCCAATTAGCTAAAAAATCAGCTTGGGGACAAATGCACCCGAAAATTGAAATTTTTGTGGTTGATCCCAAGGATGGCTATACGCGTTATTTTCGTATTCAGCACACGGAAAAAATGAAAAAAATGCTAAAGGTGCAAACATTTTTTAAGGGTTAACATTTTACAGTTTGAACGGTTCCTTTGTCAGCGTGTAACTCTTCACTCTGCTACAACAAACAAGTTGTTATTTTCTTCGACTCTTTGGTTATTCATTACCTTGAAAACGATCCCAAGGGGTGCCTTATAACTGAGGATTGTCTTTAATAAGGCAGCCTCAGCAAAATTGATAATAAGCTTTGTAGGTGCTTGCTCGCGCAGACGATTTGGGTGTTCAAAGTTGCACAGGAAGCCTTATTTCGCCATCACTTATATTGACTGCGTCAGAATGTTGGTTTTATGTTTTCAACAACAAGTTGAAATATTACAAAATTTTCAAACACAGGCGTCATTGATCGAATCGCTCGTGTTCGGTAGGTATATGTTCTAAAAAAGTCATTACTAGAGTTGTAAAATTTTCTGAAAGAATCCATTAGAAAAAGAACTTGCTGCATATTTTTTTCGTAAATTGAAGCTAATTTTCAGAATGTCTGAGTTCTTGGTGGTCATGTCAAAAGCAGATAAAACAATTAAAAAACTTCCCGGTAAACTAGTTGAATTGGTAAGAAAATCGGAATTAGTTGTTTGAAATTTAGCTAAAGTTGTAATTTTTTTTCAATCTTCTTTTTTAAAAATGACCCTTTAATTATTTTTTTCGTTGGAGAATATAAAAAAGTGTATTTGACTAAAAAATTCATTTGTTTAAATAGTCAAACTTACTTCATTAGTATTATTGGTTCATTGGTACCTACCATACTTTAATACGGGAAAACTGAATGTGCCAAACTATGCGTTTTGTGCAGAATTTTACGCTGAACACGATAGATGAAAAAAAATTCAGAAGCAAAAGGGATCCGAACGGGTAAAACATCATTTGAAAATAGGTAATTTTCACCTATTCCGATCATTTGGAATTCATGGGTGATACTCACTTATTTTTTTGCACCACCTTGATGTGTAATATCTCAAAATTATTGCACACCCAGGTGTGTGCATAAATTTGAGCGAGTACCACCCATATTTTGCTCAAACTTCAGATGTTTGGGAATAGCTGAAATTTACCCGTTCGGATGTCTCCTGTTTCCGAAATTTTTTGCCATATCATGATCAGCGTAAAATTTGCACAAAAGGTATAGTTTGGCACTCAGCCCTTCTTGTGTTAATCTGAAACCATGATCCGATTTGTTTGGTTTTGACTACATTTAAAACGACAAACGAGTAATTATTAAACCGGTACTTCTTAAGCCAATACTCTCAAGTAGGGGAGCACTTGAACTATACCCCACCCACTCAATTGAAGTTGACCCCACCCGCTCAGTTAACGTTGACCCCGCACGCATAAGAAAATTAAATTTGAGCTCATTCATACAAAAAAATTCGCACTTCTTGCACTTTCGATTGATTGAAACGATACAGTGAGTGTACAGAAAGGTAAGAAGAGCATCACTGTTTCAGAGAGTCAATCGAGGTTCGCCAGCGTCCATCGCGGATTCATTGCACGTCCATCCTTTCTCAGAGCCATCTACAAACAAAGCTATATATATATATATATATATATAATAGAATATTATATGTGCAAAAATTTTAAGCAATACACTTAATTCATTTCCGTGTAAACAAAATTCAACTGAATAATTCTCTAATGCAACACAATTCTTTAGAATTAAGTGAAAACAGTTGATATAAAATTATAAAATGTCAGGACTGAATTTTTCCACATGACTTCGTGCCTCTTCTATTGGGAAGCTTAATTGTAGGATTGAAACAACTTTCTCAAAGTAAAATCTCTTGCTGAAATTTAGCCATATTCTTGGATTTGTGCAAACCGACAAAGGTTTTTATATTTTATTTTATATTTTATTAAAGTTACACATTTTAAAGCTTCCGATTTTGTCAACCAGCAGGTGTTTTAAAGAGAGCTTGATTACTTAGGTTTTTAGAAAGTGTTTTAAAATGGATCTTGAGCA
>JAMRYI010000085.1:0-363694 GCA_029231635.1 Ditylenchus weischeri
CAACAATACCGCGCAAGGTGGAAATGTGGTGGACTTTTCGGTCGAGAATATCCTTCAGTCTTGTCCAGACATTTCAATCGAATTCGTAAGTCTTTAGTAAATCCTATAATCAATGTGCAATAATATTTTCAGGACGAACGTTACAAGCTGTACAACTCTCCTGGTTCGCTGACTCCTGGTGACAACTCCAAGAATGACAATACTGCGCTGATCGTTGGCCTTTCTGTTGGTGGTGCTCTGTAAGCTATTTAATCAGAATTTATGTCATGATTTGATCCGTTAATCTTTAGGCTCTTGCTTGCTGCCATTGGTTTTGGATTGTGGTGTTTGTGGAAGTACAGAACGAAGAATACCGTGCCAGCTGCTCCAACAGATGTCAAAGTGGTGCCTGCTGATCGATATAAGCCGAAAGTGGTCAACGACTCTGCAGACATGTAAGTGTTGCGATGCTCTAAAATACTTTTTGATTTTCCTTATTTTAGCTCCAGGGCGACTGCTATCTCGAAGACTCACGTGAAGACAACACAGCCAAAGCCTACGCCGGAAGTGAAGCCTAGGTAAACTTTGCATCATTGACTTTCTTCTGTTCTCATCATCAAATTTTAGCAAGGCAATTCCAAAAAAGGTGCCAAAGCTTGAGCCGTGTCCAACTAAGGATACAGAAAAGTCGATACCTATGGTCGTCATCAGCAGCAAGAAGAGTTCAAAACCGTTCAAGAAGAGAGCTGCGAATGTGATCAAAGCAAAAGATGCCAACGTCGAGCCATTGCCTCCGGTGAACATAAAGTACAAGAAGGGAAATCCGCTGTGTTCGCCGACCTTTCGAAGATCGAAGACTACAAGACGCCTGCTAGTACATGCAAGACGAAGGAACCGAATACAATGGAGCGCAGCGTCAAGCGAAACAAGTGTGTGGAAGAGTCATCAGTCGAAGAGCAGAAACCAGCGCCTCCATCTACCACGCGTGTGCCTCGTTTCCAAAAGGATTACGACGACTATGTGTGCAGTCTCGAAGCGAAGAAGTCGGTGGAGAAGCAGCAGCCTGAGCCGGAGAAGCCGCAGCCTCATTCATCTAAGCGCCAGCCTCGTCTGCACAAGGGTATGGATCCGTGCGCCTGCAGCTTGGAGAAGCAGTGAAATTGTCAAGAATATTATCATTGTGAAAATTTCGCAGAAGCTTTCTCGTAATGGTTGCGATTGCTGTGTAGCCATCGTTGTGTAAATGTATCTGTCAATAAAGACGTTAGTATAAAATTTATTCACTATTCATCGTATGTAGTTTGCTCTGTTCAAAGAGAAACAGTGGTCCGAAAGTGTAGTCCAAAACATCGCTAGGATTCCAATTTTACACTTATTCTCAAAAAAGGTGTCCGTTGTATCGTGAGGCACAGGTGTTTTCGGCAAAACTATTGCGATTTTCAGAAACGATTGGTAAAATTGGAATTGGTCTAAACCAGCCAAAGACATCTGGCCAAATACTTCAAAAATCGGGCTGAATAATGTGTCAAGCTTTATGCGGGAACTAATTTTTCGGAGGTCTGTTAATCGAAAATTCATTGTATGGCGAAAGTTGTCAAACAAAAATTACTTTATTTGCCAAATTTAATTTACAATCGGAAAAAGCAATGAATACCGAATAAATATCTTTTAAAACAGTTGAGTGAGATCGAAAAATGTATAGATATATGTATGTATATATATATAATATGCATGTTTATGTAATATTGGGTGATATTGGAAGTGATACTACAACATGCAACATTGCTTAGTATTTAAAACCATAGAGTTGGAACAATTACAACAACAACTGATTATGTTTTTTATGCTTGTTATTTAAAGCAACATAGATACCCATCTAGTAGGATGATTACCGGTATTATTCGTTTAAAAGCAACAACTGAAGGCTGAGAACAAGTCACAAAAGAGAGTATTACACAACATTAATAACCAATCTGAACAACTACCCTCAAACCTGACAACCATAACACCTCTAGCTATCGTCCATTGCCAAACCCGTGTTCTTAGCATTGTCTTTTTAATGTTGAAAAATGGAGGAAATTTTTTATAAACTATTCAGCGCACTGCACTCAAAAAGATTTGGAAACTTGCTCAGCAAACCAGCTCTACCTTAGAAAACCTGCTATGCAGGACCATTAAAACACCACTTTCAGGCTACGATGTTTCGAAAAATTTGAAAAGGGTGTTACGCGCTAGACTGGATCAAACTTAAAAGGGCATGCTCACCTGTTCAAAATTTGTCCCCGCCAATTCAAAAAAAATTTAATCATTGAACTTTTGTGGATTTTTCAACTTGGTTTCTAACAAAACAAGGCCTAGAATTTTATTTTAGGTATAGTTTTGTTAGAAACTTAGGAAAAAATTTTGAATTGGCGGGAACCAATTTTGAACAGGTGAGCATGACCCGGCTAAACTTCCTTATAAGGGAACTACCCAAAATCATGTTTTGACCACTTTTTTAGATGTTTTAGACCTTGAATGCTACAAAAAACGTGTTATTTTGATTGGGAAACACATTTGCATAAAAAAAAATTTGACAAAAAATACACTTTTTTTGGACCCCTTTTCATTATTTTTGAAAAATGTTTGGTGTGCAGTCTTGTGCATACGACTGCCTTACGTTCATCTTAAAATATTAACTGTGCATGGTTTCCACCTTTTGCACAGTTTGTTGGTTCTAGGGTGCGCTTTCTTATGTAGCTCAGCCCCTTTGCCCCCTAGGTCCCCTCCGGGGGCCTAGGGGGCTTGAGGGTTAGAGATACACGAGACAGCTCACCCTAGAGATTAATCCGAGCTAATGTGCTCAGGTTGTATCCATTTACAGGGTTTTTTTATATAAGCCGCATGTGGGTTGCTATGTGAGATAACGTTTCTTTATTTCAGGTAAACCGTTTGCTGCATTTCAAGGATCCAGTACAGGTGCGCACACAAACAACATTGACGCTTCCTGGAGAGCGGTGAAAGCAATTACTACTTCGGTTGGCAGAAAGAAGGTTGGGTTTTTTGCTTTGATTGTGGTTTTTTATCGTGCTAAATAAATCTGTTACGTGATTATATGAGGATATCTAAAATTCAGAGGGACAAAGCCAAAAGGTTAATTTTTTGTCAACAAATTTTTTATGGAAATGTGTTTACCAATCAAAATAACACGTTTTCTGTAGCATTCAGGGTCTAAAACATCTAAAAAAGTGGTGAAAACATAATTTTGGGTAGTTCCCATATAAGGAATTCCTTCCCATGCCCCTTTAACAGCAAGCCTTTTTTTAATGATTTTCAAATGAAACACATTTGGTCAGAAAATCTTTATTATCATCAAAAGTGCCATTCTTTTGGTGGGTGGCTACATCTTTTCGAATTTGCGTCTTTTTAAAAAAGTTGAAAGACTATTTTGAACTTCGGGAAACATGTTCGATCCCGTCTTGACGCACGCTGGCCTATGCTGCACTTAAGACTTGGCCTTAGTTCGAAAATAGAAAATAAAGTCGTTTAAAATATAAAAAGGTGCGCAGGCTTTTGTCTACTTGTGTCCCTATTTGAATTCGCTCCTTTTTTGAATTTCGAATTTTTTGGCCGTTTGTTACACATGTTTAAGTGAAAAGTGCGCTGTCCTACCTTCCGCTTAACGCTTCGCCTAAGTAAAGAAAGAAGATTACTATGTTTGGCCTTCCCTAATCACTTTTAGTCATCCTGAACTATGCTGTAGTTTAGGTTTGGCCGCCTGGGCACAGATATACCACTGGTACACACCTGAAGTATTGGGGTTGACGTTGGTGAAACGATATTTTTGCCCCATTTAATCGTGTTTCTCATGCAACTTTGAGTGTGATAGCATGATTCGGTTTAATTTTTTGAGGCACCCAAGTGGATATCCACCTGACCCGGTGGTATAAACTTAAAATAAACTTTCAATAAGCATGGAATAAAATAATCTACTACAGTTAAACCTTGCTAAAGTAGATTATTTATTTTACTTTGTATCTTAACCCTGCACCTTCATTACGGGTGAACTTTTATCGTGTTGAGCCGAAAAATTGCTAAAAATATGATTTTGAGTCATTTTGCCACAAAGAAATTTGAAATTTAAAAAAGGCGCGAATTCAAAAATGGGACAAAAGTGGACAAACGCCCTGACGCCAATAAATAATTGAAAAAGGCGGGAATTCAAAAAATATGCTAAAAGGCCGCCAAACGCTCCCATGCCATTTTATCAAATTCAGTTTTGAGCACCAAAAAGTTTTGAAGAAAAATCCCAAAATTTTTCTAGAACGTAGTGTCCACAGGATAAATCTTTAAATAAAAGAACCCTGCATAAGAGGGTGCCACTATAGTCAGACTTGTTAGTATTGCCACATCAACAGCTTTTGACGACGTTCTGCCAGTATTCTTTTGCCTTCTTGAGTGCCTCCCCCACCTGAATCGGGCTTCTGAGGGGTGCTCCTTCTTTGCAATTTATAAGCACATCGCACTGTCTTAATCTATTTATCGGCAACCATTTCCTGCAATTTTTCAGGTCAACTTAGGCTGACTACAGCAAAGCCAAACCATGATCCTTGAAGATCAAACAGAACCACTAGAATGTGATGGTCGCCAGCTGGTTTGGTTTGCAGAGCCTTATCTACTGGAAATTTACTTTCGAGAACCACCTGCAATGCAAATGTAAGATTGTGAGGCAAAGTCAACTTAACTGACCCGCATCCTGAGGTCAACTACTCGAGCAGGCATTTGAAGACCATTGTCCAGTTTAGCCCATACTATGTCGTCGTGCTCAAAGTAGTTTGAATCTGACGAATCTAAATCAATTTTATATACAGGGTGTCCCAAGAATTTTGGTGATTCCAACTACTCATAACTTTTTTTTCTACATCAAATTTCGATATCCTTTAAAGTTTACAGAATCTCGAAATTCGATCTAGAAAAAAGTTATGTCAGTTAAAATCGTAGCAAATTCTTGGGACATCCTGTACTAAATAAACAAATTCAGTCAATTAAAAAATTCCCAGTAAAAGCTGTTTTCAGCTTTTGTCTAATGAAATTCCAGCTGATTTTGATCCGGGCACTTGCGCACGTGGGGGCCCTTTTCTATTAACACGTCGGGTACCCATTCGGAGACTTGTTTAGGGAGACTCAGAATTTCATAGTGAACACGATGGTGCGGGTCTCCTCTGCTTCAACACGTAATGGACTGGATGAAAAGTCCAAATTAAAAAAATGACCCATTCGAACGGGTTTCACAAAAAGGAATAGAGCTTTCTGATTATAAGAACACTCGCATAAATATAACATCTTATTTGAAGAGTAGGAAATGCGCTTTCTAACACATATGTAACTTTATTTGTGTTAGGTATATCGCAAAATAAATGCACTTCAAAATTATGTGTCATTTTTAGGGTACGTTCATAAAAAGTGTCGACCCAAGTGTCGACCTAAGTGTGTTTTTAACGCGGGAAGGACCCTGAATCTTAGCTATAAGATGATGCTAACAGAAAGAAAAATTCTATCGAGTAAAAAAGTTTACAGCCCTTCCCGCGTTAAAAAAAGTAGGGTTGTCTACTTTCGCGCGAAAGTTGAAATCCGCGAAAGTTCGTGCGAAAGTTCCAACTTTGCGAAAGTTGAGCGAAAGTTGAATTTATAGCCAAATGAACTGTTTAATGGCATTTTCGCGGTACAAGTGTCTTGAAGTAGTTTTTTATTAACATCAACCGACATACCTAATCATCCTTAAACAAACAATCAAAATCATCGTTCTCAACAAAAACATTGTTTTTATCTTCAGTTTCTTGTTTTTCTTCTGACTCAGCTTCTTCAGATCCGTCTTCTCGGCTTGATTTTTTGAAAAGATTCTTGTGCTCTAACATGAGATTGTGCAAGGATAAGTAATGAAGTACCTTGCTTTCTTTTGTTATGAACGTCGGGTTCTCCGAAAGATGATCCAGCCCTCTTTGCAACTTAGTTTGATGAAGGCTCCTCCGATTCTTTGATTCCGGCTAGTGCATTGATAGTCTTTCGCGCTTCCAGTCCAACTTTCTTGCATTGATTCTATAAAAAAGAAAGTTTTGTACTTCAGAACAGCAAATTTACACATTTAATTCTTACCGTTAGATGACGAGCCATATCTGTAGCATCCCCTCTGTATTGAGCTTCGCAGAACTTGCAAAGTGCTTTATTTCCTTCGGCGACAAACTGCCAACACCAGTGCTTCGGATTGCCCATGCTTGACCTGATACAGTAAAAATAATCACAATAAAGCATGGAGTAGCAACACGAAATTGACTAAAATGGTCAAAAAATGTCGAAAATTTGAGTAGTCAACTTTCGCGCTTTCTATTAAACCGCGAAAGTTGAAATCCAACTTCCGCAACTTTCGCGAGAAAGTTGACTCCAACTTTCGCGCAAACTTTCGCGTTGGTCAAGCCTTAAAAAAGGCTTAGACCGACACTTTTATGTGAACGTACCTTTAGATTACGGAATTTTTGCGAAAAAGTGCTTATGAAATTTTTTTAAACGGTTATGTACTGTTCATTTTAGACAAAAAAGGAAAGAAAGAGAACAGCGGTCATTTTGACACCGAATACAGCAATAGTTGAGTATAAAATCGCGATAGTATGCAAAATCAGTATATAGATTGTGACACAAATTGCTCTAACTTTTTTCTGCTAGTCAAACAATCACTCTTGACGACGTATTCACGAAAAACTGCTCTTGGAATTCCAAAGACGATGTCAAATTCGAATTCCGCTCAAGACAATAAATATTCAAATATTAAACATCAAATTTGTCTTGAGCGGAATTCGAAATTTGACATCGTCTTTGGAATTGGAAAATGTCCGCGTTTGGGGAAAAAACGCTTTTAGTGAAGAAGTGCCCGCTTTTTTTTTGTAAATCCACTTTATCAAAGATTAAATCCGCATATTTTGGCGAATGTATGATACCACACCCGTTTACTGATATTTCAGGTTAAGAATCACGGTTTACATAAAGCAGAATAAATGTTACAGGTTATATCTAGAAGCGTGCACTTTTTCGCCTTTTTGACTAAAATGAAAAAAGCGGCACTTTTTCACTAAAAGCGGATACTCTTCCATTTTTCCGTTTTAACTATTTTTATTTGACTCCATCGATATCCTCATATTTTTTAAGGACCATGAAGATTGATCGGCACAGCAATTCGCAAAATTTGAATTCGCGCGGGACCACCCGAATTTTGTCAATAATATTTTCGAATTACTTTTTATTTGGATTTAATTTTTTTTCAAAATATAGAACCATTTACTAGTCGATCCCATCGTCACTTGACTATGCCAGATCATACGGGTTACACGCAGTGATGTAACCTCACCGGGTGGCGCACCAGCACCGGCCGGTTCGGAAATTTTTGGGAGCCGGGGTTGGTGCGGGCGCCGGTGCGGAATACGAAATGAAATACGGTTTCAAAAATCTATACATTCGTATAGCTTCATCGTATAGCTAAAAGTTTTTGGCCGTATCCGAGAGGATTAGTTTTTTGCCTTGGTCCCCTCTGTTGATTTTTTGTGAAATTTTAGGCTTAGGCAAGGTAGGCCGGCGTATGTTAGGGCGGATTCAAACATATCTCAGACTCATATCTTAGATTCATGTCTGAGTCCGTCCTAACATACGCTGGCCTGGCTTGTCTAAGCCTAAAGCCTAAAATTTCACAAAAATCAACAGGGGGAACAAGGCAAAAAACTGTCCAAATTTTTCTTTTAGTATGGACAAGGTTGTTTTTCTTATCTTGTTTACCTACGAGCAGCCACAAAGAGAGATCTGGACCAAAACTAATTAGACTAAACTTCAGCCAGGGATACATTTCTTTTTAATTAACTTTGTATTTGTTCCGTGCCGCATATTGTTAAATGGCGCTTTTCCTACCGGAAATTTAAAAAAGATTTTGTTTTCGGGGGTTTTCTTATTACTTTTCAATTTTTTTTCTTGGAGCCCAGGATCTCAACTTTCTTAGAAGCTATCAACTAACCAAATCAGGTTTCAAAAAGTTGGAAGAAAAGGTCTTTGAAGGGACCAAATTTTTGGAAAAATTTGTTCTGTTCAAAGACCTTTTCCTCCAACTTTTGAAAATCTCATTCAGTCGAACTAAGAACTAAACTGTAACAACCGTTCAAATTATGAATGCACGCAAAAAAAATAATTCGAAAACATTATTGATAAAATTAGGGTAGTGCTTTTAATTTAAATTTCGCAAATTGCTGTTCCTTATTTTTGTCAAAAATGTGTACAGAGAGCGAGCAACTCAACCTACAGTATCAGGCTAGCCGCTGTCTTCTCCGAACTATTTCTTTATCCCTTACGTATGCACAGTTACCCAGCAATTGATTACTAGAAACCCGGCTTAATTTGTAAGGTTGTCAGTTGGGATCGAACCCCACTATAACATTTCCAATACCAAAACCACTTCCACTCGGCCACCAATGCGCATATGAACTGCAAATCGAAGTCCTACCAAATTCATTATAATTAATTCCTGCAGGGACTATCCGTCTACGCCTTTCTATCTTAGGAATTTTTGGCAGCAGTGGTCGTTTACTATCCTCCAATTCGTCCATCGAAGTGCCACCTGTGTCACTAGCTGAGGATGTTTCAGTCAAATAGCCCAAGATGCGCTTTTGAGTAGACCTTGATTGCCTGTACTTGGTAGAGGCTGAAAGCAGAGCACCATTTACAGAGGGGGTTGTCTTAGGAGTTTGCAATGATGCGTTGAAAAAGTCGCTTATACGCGTCTTGCCTGAAAATGTATGAAATTAAAAGTGAAAAGAGGGGGAGGTCCGCAATGTCACATAGTTAACTCAATTTTTTAAAATTTTTGACCTTATTTTATGTTTTTTGCGATTTTTTTTAAGTTTTTAGCATATTAACCAATGGTTAAAAGCTTAGGATGTTAGCCACACAATGGTATGAAAAAAAAATAGTTTTGCTTACAAAAGTAGATCTATTCTAATGCAAATAGCTTCGAGTATTTTGTAGGATTTTTCCTCGAAATTTCTCAAAGCTGTTTGCATTTCAATGGACCCATTTTTTTAACAAAACTAAAAAGTTTATATACCTTGTGTAGTCAAAATTCTAAGCTTTTATTTATGGGGTGAAATGCTCAAAATTTAGGAAAAAGCACATAAACCCAAGAAATAAGGTTAAAGTTTGTTGAAAAAAACATGGCTTAACTATGTGACAGCTCTAACACTAAAACACGCACGTTTTCTTGACGGCGAAGAAGGTTTTTTGGCAGACGTTGGGGTTGGCGGATGGTCAGTGCTCTCCACCTTCCTGACACGTCCAGGAGAGTGGGGATTGCTGATGGGTGGAGTCCTAGGAGCTGAAACAGGAGCTGTTAATTTTAACTGGGTATTTACTGGATGAACTGGATATTTTTCTGCACTCATACCTTTTATGGAGAGGACTGGATGAGTATTTTCAGCAGTAGTAGCAGCAGAAATGTGGTCGGACACACCAGCCAGATCTTTTTTATCCAATAGCGACAAATTTTGGGCATAATCGAACAGCCAGTTGGACTAAATTGAAAATTGTGATTCCACAGTTAATTCAAGACAGAAATTACCGAATTAAGTGCTGCCTCCTCCCTTTCCGCAGCCTTGATCACAATAAGGCCGATGCGTCGGATTCGATGGCCTATATTGGTTGAGGTGGCTCAAAAGGTATATGAATGTTTGGCATACTTACCATAAGTCAGGAAGTGTTTGTTCTCGCGATTGAACTTGGCACAGTTATCCATTATCAGGTTGAAGTCGGCTTTGAGATCAGCTACTTTCTTGTAGTCCCCCTTGGCTAGACGAGAATACCTGCAAACAATCAAAATTCTTATTGTTCAAAAAATTTGGCTGCTTTTCAACGATCACAACTTTTTTCCTGACAGAATCTCAATATTCCGTTTACACAAATCGTGTCATAAACACGATTTTCGCTTAGTTCCCCTCTTGGAAAGGATTCAGAACTTGTATCAAAAAAATGTCAACCACAAATCAGAATGAACTAATATCTCCAAATATTTACATGGTTTGGAAGTCCATAGGGTCTTCAATCACATTTTTATAGCCTGGGACCTCTTCCTCTGTGACTGGTTGAGTGAAAACCTGAATAAAAATAGTAATAATCAGAAATTTTATCTAAGTTTAGGCTTGGCAATTGCGGGTACCGGAAAAAAGCTCGAGTAAAATTTCAAAAAAAAAATTCCCGGTGATAAAAAAACTTAAATACGGAACGAATTTTGTAAGGCTAAGTGCTCAAATTTTTTACTTTGGCCCAGCTCCAGCTCTGAGCACCCCAATATTTCGCTAACTCATCGATTTTTTTAGTTGTGAACCGACCAGATAACGGATTTACATGCTTAGATCGAGCGGTAGCCGGAATCTAATCGGATTCCATTGCGGTTGCCAAACCTAGGCCTAGCCTCCTCGTTGAAAAGACTTACATTGTGATGGTCCTTCTGACCAGTTTGTCCAGTGTTTGCCTCATTATTTCGGACACTGGCTTCATGCATGCCTCAAATATCATTTCGGTGGCATACAACTAAATGTTTATATAGAAAATGTTGCTGTAACCATCTGCAATATAAAAAATACAAATTCTTTCTTGAATTTCTCTCGCTTCTTGACCAGTTCACAAAGCAGACGAACCCTCTCCAAATTGTTGCGAAGTCTTGAAGCCCAGACATGTTCAGGCGGTAATTCTAATTGTCCTCCAATGTCGGTACTGCTACCGAAATCATTCGACCGCCTGCCCAATGATTTTTGACTGTGGTAGACCTAAACAGCACGTTTGGATAACGTAATTCTGTTGCAGTCGGATATCAATATAAGCGCATCCCCTCAAATTCCATCCCTGCTAAGTCCGATCATTTCTATCCCAATTTTCAAATTCTTTCATTCAATTTTATTTGTCAGTTTGGTCCAAAAAATTGAATGGATCCGGAGAAATTCTGGAACACCCACCCAATCAGTTCGCCTTGATCCCCAAGCTGATTTTTTTGAAAATTTTCATTTTGTTTTTTTGCTTCAGTTTTCACTGCTTTACTTAATGAAATTGTAAATTTTTAAATATAAGACAAAGCTCAATAAACAAGCAACAAAAAATTTTCGAAGAAAATCAGCCAAGGAAAACTGCTCAGGTGGGTGTTCTAGAATTTGGCCAAGGATCCTATTTTGTCGATTTTTATGTTGAAAGTTTTACCAAAATGACACTATATACTCCTATACAGGGTGGCGGAAAAAAAGTCGATAAGCCATAACTTTTTATCCTGACGAAATTTCGACAAACGGTTTTTGCTTTTGGCTTCCCTATAGCCCCAAATTCATTTGGTATATGATATCAAAATACCATTTTGCTTGACATCCCTGTGGTTTGGGTCCTGGTCTGCAAATGGCCACTGGATATGCAAGGTCCAAACCACAAGAGGGCCAAGTAAAAATGGTATTTTTGACATTATTTACCAAATGAATTTGGGCTCAAGGGAAGCCAAACACAAAAAACCGTTTGTCGAAATCGCGTCAGAATAAAAAGTTGTGACCACTTAAAATCGGTGAATTTCTTGCGCCACCCTGTATTTCTCTAAAAAATAACAGATTTCATGCCTTTTGGGTTGCAAAAAGCCAAGTGTTGGAGTAAATAATCCGTCATCGGACCGGTATGGGGTGTGCTATTGGAATAGTAAATTGTACTTGTAAACGTCGAATGAGGGGTACTCCACAGCGAGACCTCCTCTTGAGGGCCCAGTAATAACACACATCTTCCATTTTGTCCAGTTTCAGATCCTCTTTAATCTCATTCACCCTAAAATTTGTTAAATTAGTCAAAAAAATTGAGCGAAACAATCAGTTTGAGCACTTTTCAGGTGGGATTACAGGGATGGAGACTTGAGGAGTATCTTTGGTGGAGGTCTGCATCTGCTTCCTAGCTTTTTTGATCTGCTCATCCACCTTCCTTTTCCATGAGGCCATGGAGGCAGTGGCTGGTTTGGCACTGAAAGTTTGATTTTATAGCTGTTTGTGAGGATCGTTACTATCAAATGACCACCTAAGAGGTGTGTGTTCATGACAGTAGACGAAGCGATTGACCACCACCGAATCGGTCTTTTCTTTTTTCTCTTGCTTTATGGACATATGCATTCCTGAGAAATAGGCACAAGTGACGTGGAATGACCGGGTACAAGACTTCTGCAAATAAAAATATGTATATAAAATTTAAAGTCAACTATTTGACCAGTTTCGACTAGGGTTGCGTGATGGCCATATTGCGGCCATAGGCGGAATATGGACGAGTCATTTTGAAATGGCCGGCGAAATATGCATTGGGGGACCAAGGTAAACCACCTGGAGAGGTACTTAAACACCCCAAAAAGATGATGTTTGAACATATTTTTGTTAACTGGTGCCTACCGCATAAAGAAAATCTATGCATACATGGTATGCATACGTTTTTCATGCATCTAGAGGGGGGAAACATGTTCTTCTTGCCCAGCTCCAATGACCGAAACAAGGTAAAAATAAATAATAGGACATCCAGGTACCCTCTCCAGCTGGTTTACCTTGGTCCCCCATAACAAAAAGTCAAATTTTTGTCAAAAATTTTTTTCAAAAGTGGTCGACCGCTTTTAAAAACATGTTCTCTGCATGTTTCAGCAGATAAAACGCATGAAAAAGTAGTTTAAACAGATTTTTGGACGACCCCCATATAAGACACTCCGGCCGAAATTTCCAACTATAGTAATAAATAACTGTGAAAATGGCCGAGTTCTGGTCATGACCAGCCACTTGCCCAACCCTAATTTAGACCCCTTAATTGCCGAAAACCGTAGCATTCGGACAAAGAAATGTTCTGGGTGTTCCGAAACATTTCAAATGGCCATAAATTTTTCCCAGGATAAATTTTGACGAACAGCTTTCTTTTAATCCTCACACACCTTACTGCACTGCAAACAAGCACCATTTTTAGCTTGCTTGCATACCAAACACCTCAGTTTGCAGCGTCTCTTCAAAGTAAATTCTACACCCTCAATTGGCTCAAGAAATACACTGTTGGCAAAGTGAACCTAAAATATGGGCAGCACAAACATGGGAAGACGTACTAAACAGTATAAAAGCAGTTGTAGAAAATTTCTGACCTCATTTAGCCAAAGAACGCAAATGACATGCGCCCAAGCTCCTTCTGAGGTTTGTTTGAAGGCACCTGATGTGTAGGGACATAGCACACACTTGACAGGCACAGATGGAGAAAGTTGACAACGCCGGCACAGCCATTGACCTTCGGGGATGTAGGGCACGCCATAGCACTCCTGGTGCACCGCTATATCTATAATAAGTTTAATTAGTTTTAAGTTAATAGTGTAAAAAAATCAAAACATACTGCACATATCACAGAAAATAATTTGGTTGACATTGGAATCCTCAGCATCATTGCAGATACAACAGGCAGCATCGTTGTCCACGGAAGGGTATTGCTGATTGGAATGCATGTCGGAGCCATACTTAGAGAGCTAGAAACGAACAAGGTAAAATTTTTGCATTGATTTTTCAAAGATCTAGACACCGACTTGAAAATGAGACTCCTTCTCCAATCGGTCCATAGCCTTTTCTAAAACACCTTCAGTGATTATTTTTTCTTTGCGGTGTCTTCGGCGATCATTTGCTAAACTTAGCCAAGCCATGTCCTAAAACCATGAAAATTTTTAAAAAGGTTTTATTATATCAGTTAAACCTCTCTATCGAGATCATATTCCACCTGCTCCGTGTCTGTCTCCGCTTCCCTGCCATTATAGCGCACATATTGGTCGGGCATTTTGAAATTCTTGGCCGAAAAGTCATCTTCTTCGTGTATTTTGAAGACCGGCACACATCCCTCCACTTGGATGGCTCTCTAAACATGCCTATTGATTGTATCTACACCAAAAATTTCAAGAAATTAGTAACAAACCCTTGAAATAACCATATCCAGAGAAGCATCCCTGATTAAATTCAACTGCTGGTTCTTGTTAAGACGAAAGACCCTGTCACTCAATTCGATGACAACTAGCTGGTCAGAAGTTGAAGGCAGCATTTATTGCACCGCAATATGCTTCAACAATAAGGTCAAAGCGTTCAAATTTTCCTATTTACCACAAACACGATGCAAAATCCTAGCGAAAAATCAAATCAATGCGCAAGAATTGTTAGATTTTCAAATGTTGCACAATGCCAAAGATCAAGCATAGCAATGCCATTCAACACCTCAGTGTTGTCTTTTTAAAAGCACTTTCCAGTGTTTTCAAAGCAATGATAAATGAAGGCCCATAGATCCTATTGGTGTGGCTTTTAAATAATCAAATCGAGAATGAATTCTATGAGTACATCAAAGGTTTTTCTGGAGCCAACATTATGGGCTCTAAAAAATTACAACTTTGATTTAAGAAAGGACAACAATTAAATCTCTGCGCTTCTAGCTGAAAAGTCTCCGTTTTAGCTGAAATTTTTAATTTTCGTCTTAAAAAGCTGAAATGTCTTCGCTTTTGCTTTTTGGAAGGTCACCCTTGTACTTTAATTTTTTCTGAATCCGAATCCGTTGAGACCTGATCGTAATAATTTTTTTGAGCTGAGATATACATTAAAGCAGGTAAGAGGAGAACATTTCTGTCTGATGTACTCAAAATAACAACCGATGATAATTATTTCGATCAGATCTCATCTCTCGGATTCAGGAAAAAATTAAAGTACAAGGGGTGACCATACTTGCACGCAGCGCCGTTGGCGGGCCGCCGGCGCTGCGAGAGCGCCGGCGCGCCGCCGAGTGAAATTAGCCAAGTTTTCGCTGGCGGCGAATTTTTTTCAATGCGCCGGCGGCGAATTTTCTAACGGTGAGAGTGTTAAAAAAGGCTGATAAATATTTTTTTTATTAGTTCAATTAAATTAACTAATGTTCAACAAATGTTTATTCCTAGAAAGACGATTAAGTAGAAAATATAAGAAAATGAAAATATGTATAAGGCAATTTTTGTTGAGCAAATGCATGCTTATTGTAGTTTTGAGATAACTGGATTAATTTATTATTTCTGCAAAGTTTTTTCTTGTAGCAACTCTTTGGGCGAACTTACGCAAGTATGCATCGACAGCTTCTTCAATCTTGTCATCATCTGTCACAGATGAAAACACAATGAAAAAAATTATTAGCATTTGAATAATATGAAAATTATTTTACTTTGATATAACATTTGCAAGTTTTTACCGAAGTTTTAAACTATCTTATGTTTCATATACTTTTTAATTATTCAAGCAGTATAGCCGGGCGGCGTGCTGGCACTGCGCGAGCGCCGGTGCGCCGCCGGGTAAACATAGCCGATTTAGAGCGCCGGCGCTAGAAATTTTTCAGATACCGGCGCTACAGCCGGCGCAGGAGGCACCTTAAAAAAGCGCCGGCGCTTTTTTTGGAGAGCGTGCAAGTATGGGGGTAACTTTTTGAAAAGCAAAAGCAGAGATATTTCAGCTTTTTAAGACGAAATCTAAAAAAGCGGAGACATTTCAGCAAAAACGGAGACTTTTCAGTTAGAAGCGGAGATTTTTCAGATATACCCTCTTTTCTTTTCTACGTTTTCTACAACCATCAATGTGTGATAGTACTGTGTTTCTAAATTTTCAATTCATTTTTCACGGCACAAACATAATATTCGAGTTTCTTGGCGAACAAATCAGAATAATTTTTTATTGATTTTGGTAAACCAGTAGTTTTTAGTGATTTCGTTTTTGGCAAAAATGGAGACTGCTATTGAAGCGATCCCTTCTATGGATGACAAAGCCATTCTTCGCGAGTTGCAAACATATCAAGAGACGAAAAACTTCGCTATGATGTCAAAATTCCTAGACAAGGTTCTTGCTATTTTCTGGAATTTCGGTTCTACAAATTGTCTTTTTAGGTACCTTTCCCGAAGACTGCCAGCAATGACAATTTGGTTCGCTACAACTACTATAAGGACTTTATCAAAGTAAAATTTTATATCACGTGTCGTAGCTCTATTTGCCTTGGATTTTAGGATTTGAAAAGCAAGCATCTCCGTGAGATCAAAAGCAAGACTGACATTCGCAATATCGCACGCACCTATTCTCGTATCTACGTCAAGGACATTGCTAAAAAACTAGAGGTATCACTTTCCTCAATATACTCTAGAGTTATGAGAAACACCGGCATTTTACGGTATTTGTGAAAAAAATATGAGGTGTACAAAGAACTGAAAGCAAAGTATATGATATCATATCATCCATCCCATGATACATCTATCGGTGTAGCTTTTGAATAATCTTATGAATGAGTCATATCTTTTTCATACGATAGGCTGATGATATGAGAAAATATTGTCGACATATTTTTCTTCTATGGTCGAGCCTCTGTATAATGGCATCCTGAAGAGTTCGTTATCCAAAGGGATAGGCCAGTTCTCGATAAATCCAGTTCGCGATGTCACAGCCAGTTTGCGATAGCCAATTCGCGATAGTTTTTGTCACGTCCGATTGGCGATGCTATTTTTCGCATCTTGGTAACTAGATGGGCAAACCCACACACCTTAGAATCAAAGTCCTGCTCGAAATGTCATATTTACTTGACCTGCATTTTTCGAAGGGGTTGTCGGAATCGCACACCCACACAACCTTAGACTAAATCATTCGGAAGTGACTCTGGATGCATGGAAGGGGCTTGGGGTTGAGATGCGCACACCCACACACCTTAGACACAAATCACTTGGAAGGTATTCACTCTAATAGTAGCCCCTACTACTAATTTCAACCACCCTCTTTGTGGTGGGGTCTACAATTAGAGGAGGGGGGCTACTATTAGAGTAAACAGGGTAACTGGACTCAATCAGGTAGATCAACTGAATTTATTGGATCGATTCAGTTTATCGGATAAATTTAATTAATGGAATAAATCCAAGCAATCAAATACACTCGCTGGATCGATACAACTTTTTAATTAAAGGCAGGTGCACGAATGCGAAAAAACAGTAGTTTCCACGTTTTGTTAATTGTACAGGGTGGCCCAAATTTTCGGGACGCTTCCTTTTGGCCATAACTTTTGATATTTCTAACCGATTCAACTCAAATATTTCGCAGTGTACTCCCACTGTCATAGGCAACATGATAACACTAAATTTGGCGCGAATGTCAGTGATGATCGGTCCCAACCAACAACACACAAAAAGGCCAAAAATCAACAGTTTTCAAAGGACCCCCTCAAAGCAGAGATGAAAAGACCTGTCCAAATTTGAATTTCTTGGCGTTGTGCTTCTTCCCCTCCATTTTTGAATTCTTTAGAGAAGAATTTCAAGAAAGATCACGATTAACAAAACCGAGAAACATAACGCCAAGAAATTCAAATTTGGACAGGTCTTTTCATCTCTGCTTTGAGAGGGTCCTTTGAAAACTGTTGACTTTTTGTGTGTTGTTGGTTGGGACCGATTATCACTGACATTCGCGCCAAATTTAGTGTTATTCTGTTGCCTATGACAGTGTGAGTACACTGCGAAAAATTTGAGTTGAATCGGTTAGAAATATCAAAAGTTATGGCCAAAAGGAAGCGTCCCGAAAATTTGGGACACCCTGTATTCCGATTGGCAGATAATAAAATGTCTGGTTTATTGTATTTCTGCCTGAATTAAGGACGTTATTAGTAGGGTTACTACTAATATGTCCCCATGTTTTGTAAAATTTGCAGCTAAATAAAAGTTGAAAGCGTTTTGTTTCGAGTTGATTATCGAATCACGGACTGGGAATCCCAGAGATGTAGACAGAGTCACCTTCCTGTCAATAGAAATGTTTTGCGAACACCAAAAAAAATACTTTTTAGGCTTCATCCGGGTTTTTTTTGTCATCTTTTGACTTTTCTAATAGGGTGCTCACAATGAGGTCGGATGTCGACTATGAGGTCTCATAGCTTTGCAAGTTTTCAACATTTTTCCGTTCCGTAAAGTTATTTTATCTCTTCCCAAGGTTCTGGTCCCCAAAAATAACCTTTCAACAATTGGACAGGAGAGAAGGTAGAAACGGATCACCAATCAGCTACCACTGACTTCTACATCCTCCTTCCTACCTCCACTGTGAGAGTGCCATAAATGCCTTGATGTTTTTTTTTATTTTTGAGCAATTCCAGTTCCACTTTGAACTTTTATTTGCCCTCAGTTGGTGTGTTTAGAAAGTGTATAAGCATTCCACATCAATTAGCTTCAAGCGGAATTAGGGTGCTTTCAATGCATAAAGTGGCAGTCAGAGGTTGACTGTTTCACCCACAAATCGTTCTTGACAACCTACCCTGAGCTGAGATTTTTCAAAGTAGTTAACAGATGTGTGCACCTGGGTGTTTTCTTTCCACTTGTTATATATTTTCTTGCTATTTGTTCAAATGCGGTTATTCTACGTTATCCATATCAGGGAGTTTGAGACCCGCTTCTTCGGCCTTCGCTTTTCTAATAGAGCTTTGTGTGCCATGTTTGCTGTGGCAGAAATATTTTTTGTTGCTCTCTCTTTTCTGCAGGTATGGGCTTGATTGAGTGTCAAATCAACAGCAGTACCAGCTACTGTATTTAGCACGTCTACTCTTGGTGGAAATTCAGCCATGTGTTCTACTGCCGTTCAGCCATATCCAATGATGCCACTATAGAGCAGCGTTTTCTCGCCTATGACATTGTAATCTTCGATTTTGGACTGGTAGATTTTTATTTACGATATTTTTTGTGTTTTCGCAATTTTTATTTGTTATTAATACTACGAGGATGAGATTACCGCCGAATTTATGTATTCGACCTTTTAAATTTTTAATTTTTCTTTTTATATAGACCACCTAGATTGTGGATAAACCAGCAGGACAGTGTAACATCCACCTAATAGTTAGGTTAGCCATGGAGTTTATAGGTGGTTGATACGCGGGCAGCCGAGAGTGGTCAGAGTAGCGTTTTGTTCGGGATTTCATGCAGATTACGAATCTGCAAAAAAATTAAAAAAAGTTTCCCGCTGACGGAACAATCACCTGTTGAAGATAGGTCCCCTTATCGGTGCTACTATTTGCCTTCATTGCTACAGTTAATATTAATTTTATTGGCCATAATATGCGTACTGGGGCTTGAAAGAAAGGGGAAAAGGCAGGCTTTTTAATGACATATTATTCAGGGCCTATCCACAATAAAATGTTAGATTTTTGGCCAAAAGAAACAATGCTGCCATTTTTCCAAATTAGCGGAAAATTTGGTATTTGAATATTTTTTTGTCTTGAGCGGAATTTAAAATTTGACAGTAATTTTGAAATTTTAAGAGCAGTTTACTATTCAAATTGACCACGTAGAACACGAATCAGGTGTCATAAGTTCTGGTTTACCTAGCAAAAAAAAGTGTTTTTGTCACAATGTGTTATAAACCAGTTTTTTTATTTTTTTCAAGACTTCTGTTTAACACTTCAAAGGCCTTTGATATTGTTAGATTGTAGCACTATCTGGCGCAGTTTTTTCAGCTCTTTTAAATGGGTATAAATAGTATAAGTTGTTCCACTAATGAACGACCAGAACACACGTAATTTTGCATATTTAAGAAAAAACAACGTTTTTGGAAAAATGGCAGAATTGTTTCCTTTGGCCAAAAAGCTAACATTTTATTGTGGATAGGCCCTGAACAATATGTCATTAAAAAGCCTGCCTTTTCCCCTTTCTTTGAAGTCCCAGTACGCATATTATGGCCAATAAAATTAATATTAACCGTTGCAATGAACGCAAATAGTAGTAGTCTGTACAACTTATATATATTGGCCTGCTGGTTTATGCGCAGTCTGAGTGGTTCAATTGAAGTCTATATACCGTAAATGTTCTAATAAACCAACCCCTTGCGTTCAAAATCGTGTATTGTGATTTTGACTCAATTTTTTAAGACTTCTCTCAGGCAAGTTACCGCCCATTTTGTAGCCAGTGAGATGAGCTACGAATTGAAAGGTAACTTGTCCGAGAGAAGTCTTAAAAATGAGTCAAAATCACCAAGCCAAGAACACAAGGGGGTTGGTTTATTAGAACATTTACGGTATGAAAATGTCAAATGTCGGATAGCCGGTGCACTTATGGATCTAAGCTTTCTTACAAGCTATTATTGAACTAATTCAAACCGAGTTAAAGTAAATCTTTCCAAAAAAAACTTTATTTTTGACTTGAGCCACTTGTGTAATTTCAGCTTCAATAGTCAAAACAGAAATCCTAACTAAAATTGAAACATAAACTAAATTCACCAAGGTCTAATCAATGCCTTTTTCAATAAACAAACACCCAAAGAAATTCGCATTTTAATCGGCTGAAAAGCAATGATTTATTGAGATCAATCTGTTCCCACTGTCAGGACGCATGATGTTCTAAATCCGCCCAATTTGGACTGAATCAATTTTTGTACCCGATCCAAAATTCTTCCGATTTTAGAAAAAAATGTGCGATGAAACTGGAAGCTGGTTGAAAATCTGGAACTCCTTTACAAAGCTACCCCCCCTCCTTATTGTTCCATGATTTTATTTCGAACAATATTCACTTAAAGCCTCTTTTATCGGTCAAAAACACAAAAAAATTTAACTTTTAATTATTAACTGTTTTTAATTATATTATTTCTCCTAGAAAAGTCTTTAAAATATAGGTAGTGGTTAAAGGACCATGAAACTTGATAGGCACAGCAATCTACGAAATTTGAATTCGCACGGGACCACCATAATTTTGTCAATAATGTTTTCGAATTATTTTTGGGGAATATTTAATTCTGCCCGCTAATTTCTTAAAAATGTCCGCTAATTTTATAGTTGCATTTTTCTTTACATTTTTGTGTCATTTTTTTCAAATTTTCAACATTATCGTGTAGCGCAAGATCTCACCTTTCCAACGAGCAATCGAACTTTATTGAATGATTTCAGAAATGATAATATTTAGGGGTTTGAAAAAAAGGTGTTGTTTAACCCCTAAATATCTGATGAATTTTGATAGTTCGTTGGAAAGCTGAGATCTTGGGCTACACGATAATGTTGAAAGTTTTAAAAAATTCAAAGAAAGATGTAGAGAAAAATGCTATTAAAAGTTAGCGGGCATTTTTAAGAAATTAGCGGGCAAAATTGAATACCACCCATTATTTTTCCTTACGTTTAAAATTTTTTCAAAACAGTGAACCGTTTACTAGTCCAGCCCAACGTTGCTTGACATTACCAGATCGGACAATTTAGCCGACTTCCATGACTCTACAACTTTTCTATATGAGCTAGCGTTCAAAATTGAATAATACAGGAAATTCAAATTTTAAATGCACGCAAAAAATTAATTCGAACACTTTATTGACATAATTAGGGTGGTGCCGCGCGAATTCAAATTTCGCAAATTGCTGTACTTACCAAGTTTCATGGTCCTTTAATTTGATTTCTGTTACAAATATAGGGCATGTTTATACTCGTTGTGTAGCCCTGTAACTGGGCTACACGATGCCGTAAACCTCTGGGCTAGATAAAATTTCTGAACGAAGTTATAGCCAATTATGTGCGCTGACTCAGGTATCTGAAAAACTATGTGTGGGCAGAAAAATAAAAATTTTCCACATAATTTCTTGTAATAAACTGTAATGTTTAGACTCATTAGATAGCCCTGACCACGGGCTACATTTTGAGTGGTTGTTCGACGGGGAAATGTAGTGCTTTATGCGCACCACTGAAATCCAGTTCAACACTTTTTCCTAAAAATTGCGTTTTAGCGGAAATTTGAGATATAGGTTATGCGGAAAATGAAAAAAAAACTGACATCACCATCGGGTTCAGCATGAAAAGTTGCGCTTATGTAAACCAAAGTTACAATCCGTAATTCCCGTGTTAAAGCGAAAATTTATAAATATTAAAAAGGGGACTTTTTAAAGGAGTGGCAAAAATCTCGTTGAGACTTCAACCAACGACAAATTTTATGTTCTCAATTCAATAAAAACGAAATTGTCCTCAATCAATGGTCCAATATGTGATACAATCCATGACTGCTGAAAACATCTACTCTGTTTTGTCATAAACCGGCTGAACCGTTTTTGCATTGCTCGCAGGGCTAATAAAACAGGGGACTATATTCGAAGGGGACGTTTGATAGGAAAAATACGAAATTTTGTTTCCTGATAATTTTTTTTGTTAAAGATGCATCGTGTGCTGGGAACCAACGAGTGTGTGGCCAACTACTTGGACGGTGGCTATATGCGTTGCTCCTGGTAATAGTTACAAGTCGATTAAAAATCAATTGCTCCATCATTAAGGTGTTTGCAACACGCTAGTTCATTGTTCATTCTTTTGCTGGCCCTTGGCTGCATGCCCACCCCGATTTGGTTGTTGTGGCCAGCACTTCTTTTGCAAAGCTCCTATGTTCTTGGCATGGTTTGTATGTGTGCTTAATGGTTCAAATCCTACATCTCGATAGTTTAGTCGATCCTGACAATGGCTACCCTGCCTAAGTTGCTAGAAGCACTGGGTGGATTATCCGACCAACAGTTGAACACAGTAAGGCACTATCAAATTCTTGAAGTCTGAGAAACTTAGTTTGGTCATTTTTTAACAAATGATTTTACCCTGATTTCTTGAGCATTCATAGGAGCGAAAAAAGGAAGGGTACTTTTGATTTTTGCATTGTTTAAATTTGTTTATTAGTGATTATGTAGATGCTAGAGTTGGCCACGATTTCGACTATTTACGTCGAAAGCCGAGAGAAATTTGACGGGTCGCCAACCCTATTCCTAACCTTAGTTGAAACGGTATTTAGAGAACTAAAAATTAATGAGAAATGGTTACAAGAAGCAATTCAACTTTTTGCAATCAGTAGTTCAAACAAATTTCTTTTTCTGTAGGTCTGTTGTTTGCAGATATTTTAATCACGGGATTTTTTTTGGTATAAAATCTTGTGTTTACTTTAACGGCCTGTGTCTTCGCAGAAAACAAATACAGTCAACTCCAGACGAACCGGCACTGTGGAAAAGCTTGATTTGGCTGGTCGACAAAGAAATTCAACAGAGCTTACCCCTGATAAATCGGCACTCCAGGCTGGTCTTTAAGGGTGCTAGTTTATCGAGAGTCGACTGTGTCGTGAATGTTTTAACAAAACGACGCTCTCTAAACCCAAAATATCAAAACTTCAGACAACAAATTTTAAAAAAGTCAGTTTTTCAAAATTTTCTCGGCAGGACTCGGGACGACCCGTGTCAAAGTTGCTTAAAACACTTGAAAACACATTATAGCCTTGAAAACGAAAATTCCAAAAAAATTGAGGTAACAGGCTCTTCTGCAAAATCAGAAAAAACGTCTTTTCACTTGGATAATTTGGCGCTAGTATAGAATATCCCCCCTCTTAAATCAGACCTTACAAAAATCGCTGTAACTACCCTTTGGAACAACAAGTTTAGGCTTAGCCCTTAGGCTTAGGGGTAGGCCAGCGTATGGAAGTTGTGACTAATAAGTGTTTTACGCACTTTTTCTGGGGTCCGGAACATATATTTAGGTGCTCTTTACTTAAGTTTTAGAAGGCATAAGTTTTGGGGTATTATATACTAGGGTCGAAAATTTTATTTTTTAGAAATTTTTCCGACTTTCGGTTTCGAAATTTTTCTTCCCGTTCCGACTTTTTTTTTAGTCCTCTGTCCTATTCCTGCTGCATAAGGTCCGACAACCACTTTGTGCGCGTCCCAATCTCAGTATACTTCTGAGCCAGCACTGTAGTGCAAGTGGTCCAAAAAAAAGCTTTATTTCAGGCCTTCTGTATATACACCATAGCCTTTTGCCTGAATTGGATGTTCACATTTGTGTTGTGGCACTATTACTGGGGCATTGAAGCTAAATATTGCACAACTACAGACACAGCCAAATGGACTAACAAAAAAATGCAAACACTAGAAAACTTGCATACACCTGTAGACGATGTGTGACTATTTATGTGAAAAAAATTTATTTTTTACTTACGGCAATTAATTCACATGCAAATAATAACATCACATAAATTGTTGGAAGAACATAGAGCAGGCACGTGTCCAACTGCCTCTCAAAAACAGCAATCAAACAGTGTCTAATGTTCCTGAAAATATCTTGCTGATTTTTTTTTTAAATTGCCGCTTTTTGAAGTTATTCAATTTAATCTCAGCATACCAGGCTCGCTGAATAGGGCAACTGGACATTGGAACTGGTTCAAAATGTGGACCCCAAATTTTTGGGGTGACTACAAAGCGCCAAAACCACTAGTTTCGTGTTTTTATTTCCTTCTTATCCTCTTTTTTGGTTTTGCTTGGATTTCTTGTGTTTTTTTAATTTTTTTCCCACGCCTTTATTTTTTACTTTTAGTCTTCTGCTCTCGTATAGGGGTCTTTCTGTGCTCTCCTCTTCTGCTTCTTACGCTGCTGTTCCTGTGGCAACATGTCTCAGAAGTGTTCGTAAGCTCCAATGGTGAAATAAGTGTGAAAGCAACCTTGGACACAGAATGGAATTATGATGTGTTTGATGAATAAATAAATTGCTATTAAAGACGTTTTGTGTATCCCTGGATGTAAAACATTGATTTTAGGGTCCATATTGTGAAAAATAATTTTGGGGTCCACATTGTGAACCAGTTCCACATTGTCGACTATTTTTAATGAAATTCGGTTGTTTTTGCCCGAATTTCATTAAAAATAATTCCGAGCTCGGGCAGATTTGTTTTTCGTTACATTCTATATTTAAAGAGGTACCACCTGGAGCAGGGTGACTATTTTACCTGGAAAACCGCGCATTTGCTTGGTTTTTTGCCACTTTGAACGATTTCTCGGCATTGTTCCCGGTTTTAAAATTTCTCCAGGGAAGTAGTTTTTCTTTTTAAGGGGCATGCCCTGCGTTGCACGGAGAAAAGGCGGAGACCAGCAGCAATTTTCTTTCTTGACAAGTTTTTACATGCGTTTTTATCCAAGTTTTTTAAGTTTTCTGCCTAGTTTTAGTTTTGGTCCCCGCCATAACTTTTTGAAAGCACGCCTCTTTAAGGCGTATGATGTCAGTTAAATCAGTTAAAACAGGTGAACGGTGGTGAAAAATACATGAAGTAAAAAAAATTTGCCTTTAATCTTTGCTTCTGCTTTTTTATTGCCCGGTTTTTGGCCAAAAATGCTCGGTTTTTCATAAATGTCCATGGTCACCCTTCTTGGAGGTCAATTTTCCGAATTGTTTAATGTCATTTTATCTGCACTTTTTGCAAATTGTACTTGTCAACCCATTATCCGCTCACATAATCTTCTCAATAATCTAACATTGGATGCGGTCTGTGGAGTTTTCCCAATAAGGGAGTTGAGTATATGCCAAGAAGGGAATCCCCTTTAGGGGCATACCAGCGAGTTACACGGGCAAATTTCAAATTCGCTAAAGGCGGGGGCCAGGTATATTCAAACGAGAACTATTTTTAGGATGTAACTAAATTGTTGCCCCTAAAGTCTGAATTCTTGCCTCTTTTTAATTTTTCTTGCCCCTTTTTCAAATTTCTGACTGACCCTTTTTAATCAAATCGGGTAAATTGCTCCGATTTTTAATCGAAGGCCCTAAATCGGAGCAGTTTGCCCGATTTTGATTAAAAAGGGCGAGATTTCAGTTATTTTATTTGAAATTTGAAAAAGGGGCAACAATTCAATTTGATCATTGTTTTTAAATGCAAATTTGTCATTTTACATAAAAAGTTAGGCAGTGCGCTGGAACACAACCCGACCACGTTCGGACAGCGTCAGCACTCCACCACTGAGTTACCCACCCTTATTGGACTGACATTGTGTTTTTCATTACTTTTACTCTTTACAAAATTAAAAATTTGCATTTAAAAATACAGTCGAGTCTCGTTTATCCGACACCCCCTCGAGTTCGTTCCCGCCTAGGGTCCGACACTTTTTTTAACTCTATTTTCGAAGTCTTTTGCCAAATGTGATTCGCCATTCTAGTCCCAAATATCGCAAGGATTCTGATTTTGACGATCGTTTTCCAAAATCCTTTCACGTTGCGCCTCGGTTATCCGACACCCCTTTTAAAAATCAGGTGTCGGATAACCGAGACCCGCCGGTCTTTACGGCAACGTGAAAGGATTTTGGAAAAACGATCGGCAAAATCAGAATCCTTGCGATATTTGGGACTAGACTGGTGAATCACATTTGGCAAAAGACTTCGAAAATAGAGTTAAAAAAGTGTCGGACCCTAGGCGGGAACGAACTCGAGGGGGTGTCGGATAAACGAGACCAGACTGTAATTCTCGTTTGAATATACCCGGTCCCCGCCTTTTCGGATTTTAAATTGCCCGTGTAACGCGCTGGTATGCCCCTTTAACCTTTAGTAGGGGAGGAGATAGGGTGAGTCGGTATTTTCAGCAAACCAAAAACGTTATGTATACCGTATTTCTTCTAATAAACGAGCATGCCGTTTATTTTCCGATCAGCTCCCATGGTGCCCGTGCATTAGAGACTGACCGATTATTGGAGACTACCTGCTTATTTTTTCCATCAAACTTTTTTCGTAAACAAACAAAAAAGGGCAGGAGTAGATTCTGCAGCCAGAGCCAAAAGTGCTTTTTATGAACGTCTAAGCTCGTTTTAGGCACTAAAAACAATAGAAAGGCGCAAAAAAGTGTGGGACGGATATTTTTCGAATAAAATTTTTTTGTCTACCTCGATCCCGCTATGGTTTTTCTAATTTTACCCCCCGTTGTTTTTAAAAGCCGTTTTTGTCACTGGAGTTTGGCAAAAAAGTCTTCATATGCATTTTAATCAGCAGTCGTGCTCGGAATTATGTCTAAGGTAAGTAAGTGCATGTCCGACTCTCAAGCCATACCAGAGTTTTTTTCTATGCGATAGGCCGCAATCAACAAAACTATGTTCGAATTCTATCTTTTTATGGTCTTGAGGTACCATTTATGGAAGGGTCGTATTTGATGCTGGCACCGACTTTTTTTTATTTATCTACATTTTATTTTATCTGAATCACATTTATTACATTTTATAAAATAAAATTTCTTAAAGAACAACTGGGCGCATTAAGCCAAGAAATGACCGTAAAACCACAGGGAGTACCAAAGCAGACGATTTTTTTTTGAAAAATGTCCGCCCCATTATTTTTCGTCTTTTCTATCGTTTGCAGTTACTAAAACATGCTTAGACTATTAGTTCATAAAACACACTTTTTATTCTGGCCAAATAGTTTACTTTAGCCCAAAAAAGTAAAACACTTAATAAAAGTGGTACGGTGGCCGTTTATTGGCGACTGCCCGTTCATTAGAAGAAATACGGTATGTGTAGTTTTATTGACTGAAATTTGTAAAAAGTGCAGATAAAATGACATTAAAAACAGAATTTCGAAAAGAAAATTTAAAAAATTGGCCCACAGAGGGGTCTTTTTGGGGCAAAAAATACTATTTTCGATGCCAAACTCTTAGGTTGTGTCATAAGTTAGAAGCGCCAAGCCTAAAGTTTGCTACACATTGTTTTTTTTTCAGTTGGGCTGTTTTGCATATCTATACGACTTAAGTCATCATCTTCATGATTTTTAAAGATTCTAGTTATAAGTTTTGAGAAAAAGTACGTGGATTCGCTTTAATTTTCAAAGTGCATCATTTGGCACATTTGACAATGATGTCTCTACGTGTCATATACCATTTTGTAGTTCGTTCTCTCCTCTTTTGAATGTCGTATAACCGGCTTTGTTATAAAAATAGGACCAAAAATAAAAACAAATAATTTCTCAAGTTTGGTAAATTTATGCACATTTTTTGTTTTCCTATTTTTGATCCTATTTTTTAATAACAAAGAATTGTTCAATATCACATTTTAAAGAACAGAGAACGGGCTACAAAATGGTATATGATGCAGAGACATCATTGTCAAATGTGCGAAACGATGCACTCTGAAAATTAAAGTGAATCCACGCGCTTTTTCTCAAAACTTATTGGACGACCTTATAATTTCGATGAATACTGCTCATATTCGCCACGTGATGTTGTTTTTATTCGACGACGGCCTCTCCGCTGCCGATGCCACCAAGAAGATTTGCGATGTCTACGGATTGGATGCAATAAGTTGAGCAGTACTCATCGAAATTATAAACACTAACTGGTGGAAGAAAAGTCCTTGGCGGGTTTTGAGGCTAACTATTTTTAATGAAAATTTTATCTAAAAAATTATCCAAATATATAGGGTTGTAGCGCGAACGCTCTTCTTTCAAATGACATATAACTTTATAAATCTATTCCACAAAATGACCACCATTAGCAGCAATACATTTACGCAACCGTTTAGGGAAACTATCAATCGCATTTAACTCTGGGGAATAACTCTGGGGAATTGCATTCCATTCTCTGATGCTTTCAAGTTTGCGATTGAGAAGTGTGGAGCAGTGCAAGCTTTTGACTGGAGGTAGGGCCAAGCAAAGTAGTCCATGACATTTCAATCAGGGGAATTGGGTGGGCCAAAAGTTTTATGAGAAAAAAGAATCAACAAAGAAAAACAACCCAAAACAGCTGGTACATGATTCATTTTTTTGCCCTTTATTTCTTTGTCCCATTCTACCAATATAATGCTACTGCATATGAATAAAGTTACATACCATCTGAAAGAGGAGCGTTCGCGCTACAACCCTATATATTTGGATAATTTTTTAGATAAAATTTTCATTAAAAATAGTTAGCCTCAAAACCCGCCAAGGACTTTTCTTCCACCAGTTAGTGTTTATAATTTCGATGAATACTGCTCAACTTATTGCATCCAATCCATAGACATCGCAAATCTTCTTGGTGGCATCGGCAGCGGAGAGGCCGTCGTCGAATAGAAACAACATCACGTGGCGAATATGAGCAGTATTCATCGAAATTATAAACACTAGAATCTTTAAAATCATGAAGATGATGACTTAAGTCGTATAGATATGCAAAAGAGCCCAACTGAAAAAAAACAATGTGTAGCAAACTTTAGGCTTGGCGCTTCGAACTTATGACACAACCTAATAGCTTTGGCGCAAAACATTTTTTAAGGCTAATCTACTTTTTAGCGCAAATTTAGCCAAAACACAGGGTACCAAGGTCACATTTTACATTGGGTTTCGTTGTTTGTCCAGCCCCGCCCAGATTCCGTCTCTGGTGCCGCCCTTTATGTTGCTAGGGAAAGAATCAAGGAGGGGACTGTTTTTAGTTAGGTTGGACTAGTGCCCGATTTCTCACCAAGTAGTATTAGACTAGAATATGTTGTTGCCACAGATGTGGCTATTCGTAGGCGCCGAGGACCTGCGTGGGGAACACACGTTACAAAAATGATGCATGCTACCACCTGGAATTGAACATGTGACCATGCCTTGGTCCCCCAAGGAAATCCAAAAAACACCCAAATTGCCTTGGTCCCCCCTGTGGTTTTGGGAATTTTCAAGTGGCCATAACTTTTTTTTGAGACGGTCTACCCTAACTTTTCGTATTTTTTTACTTAAGTAAATCGACCACGCTGCGTCGAATGGTGTAATCAGATTTTCGATGTGTTTGACGGAACACCCCTAACAATTCGGTGTGACCCACAACAGACAACAACAGAATCTGGCTCTGGGGATTAGTTAGTCAATAATAGAGTAAATTTTCTATTTACTTCCAATCCACCACTACATCTACAACCCGACAGTCCAAAGCAGATTATTGCTCAAAATGTTCAAAACATGGTAAAAGCATCGGAGAAAAATATAAAGCCATTTGAAAGTATTGAAGCTCTTTGTCTGCTCCTTGGTTTTTATTAAACTTGGGCCAAAAAAGCAAATTTACTCCAAAAAGTGTTTTAAGCCAGGAAAAAGTAATTTCGTTTAAAAAAAACTAACCATGAGTTGCCAAGTATTCCTTCCAGTTGACATTGTAGTTGTCCAGTTTGACACATGTTAGTACAAAGTAGCAATCTCCACTGGCTCCTTCCAATAGCTGCAAACAATTGGATAATAAGTAAAAAAATAGTATGAATGAAATCACAACCACCTCAAACTGAGCACTTTCTGGATTGATTTTGGAAGGGAATTTTGAGATTTTACAGAAATACTTTTGCTTCACACTCGACGGCACCTTCATTGCCTGTTTGCTGTCGTAGATCTCGACATTCAACTCCAAAGAGGTAGAGCTGAGGCAGTAAGTGCCGAATTTGGCGTTGGAAGCTAGGCGGAATGGATTTGAGGATTTGCGGAAAATAGAGAATATAGACAGGAATATGCTGTGTCTCTTCTTGAGCCCTGGCACACAAATGGACAATACTACCTTGCTGCCTGAGTCCTGCAGCACTGTGATAGGTGTCTCGAGAGCAGGAGGACAGCTGGTTGACGAGGTGGTTGGATGGGACATGACCCACACCGCTGAAAATTTGTTCTGGTTGAAAATTAAGATTTTATTATCATTACAGCGTCTCGAACCTAACAATACAGTCAACCCTCGATTTAACGTCACCCCTCTCAAGTCCGTTCCCACCTAACCTAAAGTTTAAAGCTTTTTGCCAGTTGTCTTCGGTCAGTCTAGTCTGAAATATCGCAAGGATTTAGATTCTACCGATCGTTTTTGTACAATGGGAATGGGTTCTCCCACATCTCCCAAAAGTGCGTTCTGACCACTGTTTTGAACTTATTAGGCCCTAATTAGCACGAAAAACATGTTTTTAGGGCGCGGACGATTTTTCTGAAAAAATTTTTTGACCAGAAAATGACTATAAATGATGATAAATATAGTTACACATCCACCAATTCACATGTCTGCTGTATGTAAAAAGGGGGAATGAGTGTGTTATACTTTAGCACATTGTTCGGAATAGTCTCAAAGGTGATTGGGGGAAGCCTAAGCCTAAGGTAACGCTTGGGGTGAATGGGGTGACTGAAAAATGACTAAATTTTGGTCAAAAAATATTTTTCCAAAAAATGTCGTCCGCGCCCTAAAAACATGTTTTTTGTACTAATTAGGGCCTAATAAGTTCAAAAAAGTGGTCAGAACCACTTTTTGGGATATGTGGTATAACCCACTTTAGCCACAGTTTTGCCGAAAAGACCCGCGGATACTCGATTTAACGTCATCCTATTTTGAAAAAGGGGTGACGTTAAATTACAAACCTTCCGAATATTCGCGGCCATTTCAATATTCGCGCAAATATCCCAACTCTAAATTTTACCATTAAAAACAATAAAACAAAAATAAGTTATCCGAGGATACATAACGACCATAATGGCTGTCTTAAATAAATCCGAGCATATCTAAGGAATAAAACAATAAATTGGGAAATCTTGCCGGATACTCTTGACCATACAATGTTTGCTCTAAGCCAAATGCCTCTCGCAAATCTTTCAAAAGACCCAATATTGGCAATTCTACGCTGGTATAGGTTAGTAAGACTGTGTGTGTATGCGAATTTTCTCACGATTTGCAATTAATCCTAGCAACCAACAATTTTTTTTATTTGTTTTGAAACCTTTGAGCAATACAGGCTGCGGCAAAAAAAACTTTGGGGGTTGAACAAGCTAGTTAGTCTTCAAAATAAATCTTTTGTGATTTTCTTGCTTCTACCAAGTCCCAAAAAGACTATTGAAATACAATAGATGAAAGAAGAACTTTGGAGCCAACAGATGTGAAACAACGCCCGACACAAACAATCAAACAAGTTGCCAGATGGGCAAAAAATAAACTCAAAAGTTTTCTAAACCAGCTCGACAAGAAGAGCGGAGGTTATTTAATTGCGGTAATTCTCAGTAATGGCCCATGACGTTTTTCTCGTATTTTCGAAAACAATGGCTGTAATCATAGTCGAGTTGACCCCTCAACTTTTTAAGGGTCAACTTTTTTCAAAGTGCTAAAATGTCAATTTTTTGAAAAGAAAGTGCCAAATCTGATATTTCTGACCCCCACTCAACTTTTTGAGCTCTACAAGATGGCATTAACAGAAATTTAAAATCTTGTCTCTACAAAATTTTAGCAAATGTTGACCCCTAAGTTGACCCTTGTTGATCCCACAACTTTTTTCACCCACCGATTTTTATACGTCCAATATTCATAAATCACTCGGAAACACTGTACGAATTTACGTGTAGAGCTGAAAAAGTTGCTCTAGGGTCATATCAAAATAAAAGAATTTTAAGAAAAATATTGACATTTTTGAATATAAGAAAAAGTTGACCCCGACTATGATTACGGCCAATGTCATATTTTAAACCCGCGAAATGACTAATTAATTAGTGTTGTGAGATTGACTGGTCAATCTCTTTTGCGGTCAAGTGCCCCCTTTTCTCACACCACCGCTAATAAAACCAAGTAATGGAGGCACAGACACTCAAATCAGCTATATTGACAGTAAGGCCTTTATTTTAAAAATTTTCAATAAAAATACAAAATTTTTCAAAAACGATATACGACCCCCTCCCCCAAAAAATTGGACCTTAAGCCCACTGCTAGCCGCCCCCCCCCACCCCCATTTATCGTCATTTACCATCACTCAATCCTAGTATTCTCTTTAATTGCAACACTCAAATCAAACAGTCAATTTCAAGCTTTTCAAATTTTGAGCGAATTCTTTTCAAAGACACGTAAAAGAAAAAGGTTATCGACCGGTCAATTGACCTGCGATTTGACCAAATCACGACTCTAATATCAAAATATTTCCATATTTTTAAGATCAAAAGATTTCAATCTTTCTAAAAACGTAAACAGTGTGTAAATCCAAATAAATCTACCGTATTCACTCTAATAAACGGGCATGCCCGTTTATTTTTCAGCCCCCAAAAAGTCGGAAAATTTTGGGTCGATTTTTAGATTTTTGAGTGCTCAACCAAAATCTAACAAATGGAATCAGGTAAACTCGTGGAAACCAAGCAAACGCAAAAAACAGATTTGAAAATTTATTTTTCTGGGCTGAGATATGGGTCTTTGAGAGTGCCCGTTCATTACAGGGTGCCCTTTTATTAGAGTGAATACGGTAAATACCGTATTTATTCTAATAGACACCCCCTAATTCAAAATCGTGTTTTTGGCATTGTGTTTTTGACCCACTTTTCAATGACTTTTCTCAGCAAAATTACCCCTCAATTTGTAGCTCATCTCACTGGCTACAAAATAATTGGTGACTGAGAATGGTCTAGAAAAGTGGGATTAAAAAACAATGCCAAGAAAACGATTTTGAATTAGGGGGTGTCGTTCTATTAGAAATAAATACGGTAACTGGAAAAAACAAAAATGACATTATTTTAATTACAAGACCAGTATGTTGGTCCTTCTACATGTTAAAAATTCTAATACAATAATTAAAGTATTTGTGTAAAAAATCAATCAATAATCCAATACAGTTAATTCTCGATTTGAGGAATCCTTGGGGAGGAGCGCAAATGACTTTCGTTATTTCACAAGCTTTTCACTCTGTTTACAAAACCGAAAAAGGGATTAGGAAGCCTATAAAGCAGTCTAATGAATTTCCAAAGCCTTTTACTAAACAAATCCTAACCTCAAGGGAAATTTTAGTGTCAGCATTAAAAAGGAAAAAAATATTTTAGGCAGTTGAAAGTTTGTGTGTGATGTGGTATGACCACTTTTGTAATCAATAGTCCACTTAATTTTTTTACAGATGGAAATATAGGAGGGGGACTAAGAACTTGTTCTTGCACCCTCTGGACACCTACTAACACTACTCCTCTTTACTACTTTTAAAAACTGAGGATTGTAATTAGATTCCACAAATTAGGATTTCTGTGAGGGAGGCACATACATACTGGGAAAAGGACATACAAACCTGGAGCAATCAACCGACTAGCAAGGAGGATATCGAGGGATCGTTGTGGATCTAATATTTATGACTGTGTCATATTTTCCGAAAACCATTTTACGTCAGGCAGACCTTTTTGCAGTTGATTCAGGTCTTTCTTTTTATCCAGCCCATTTGCGTTTTTTGCAGCTTGTGCAAGCACCTTCAAAGAAAAATTTTTAAACTTTTTTTTTTCAATAATGACCTAGTACTCTATCAAAGGTGTTTCTAATATTTTTTATATCATTTTAAGCTAAAATTTGCTTTGGAGACTAAAATGTCCCAAAAAATTTCGGTACCTAAAATATCACCTTGGTCCCCCAAGGCAATTTTTTTTGCAAGAAATAAATTCTTAGCAAAGATGCTCAAAACATGGATAGCGAGCAGGATAACAAAAAAATTGCAAAAATTAATGAAAATCGAAAATTGTAGGAGGTGGGGTCAAACTAAAATCAGCCTTTTTTCTATTTAAAATATTGTGTGAGTCACATTCTATGAAAGGTAGTGTGAGTCAGAGTCTTTGACAACTACTCCATTGAAAAACGTGTGAAAACGTAGAGCCGTGAAAAGCCGTAGCCATAAAAAATGTCAACTTCAACTAAAACGGCGGTATCGTCATAACAAAATAGGGGTTTGCAAAATACAACGGCTTTTCAAATAGCGGAATTTAAAATGACGGTTCTCAAAATAGATGGTTTTCAAAACAGGGTTATTCAAAATAGGCGGTTTCTCGACTAAAAACGGCTGCATGAAGTCACGTGAATTGCCTTTTAGTAGTCGGTTTAAAAAGTGAGGTTGCATACTTTTTGATTTACTTTTAATGTTCGTGTGCTTGTATGATTTTTTGGATAAAATTTTAAAAAAAAGTCAGCAAAAATAAAAAGGAATAGCTAATGGGTGGAATCGAACTGGAAGAGATAAAAGCATTTCAACCAATCAACTTACCTACTGCACCACAGGTACCAGTTATCTCAATATCACTACTCAAGTAACACTACTCGGGCATCAATAGTTAAGTACCAGTGCCTGAGTACAGCCTCCTGGGCACTATCTGGTATTACCACCTTGTTACCGCGCCTGAGTAGCATTACCTGCTATACATCACTGTGGGTGCAATCTTCCTCCCTCCCACCTGGTAATGGACACAAAAAACTCCGTTGATGACTAACGCTTTACCAACACATCGTCCCTATGTGCATGCATGACCATACTTCGGTGTGCTGTTTGTGGTGGCGTTCTTGTAGGATCGATTGAAGAATAGGCGGGATGCAAAAAAGCTAAATGTCGCTGATTAGGAAGGTAATGGTGTTGGCAGAGTTCTAGAATATTGATGGTCAAATATAACAATATATATATAGCTCAAAGTTAACTGTTAGACGGAAAATTACAGTTATTATCATAGAAAATTTAATGTGAAAATCTGCTCGGTGCTACTGGAGAATCCGTTCCCATTTTTTGCCTTAGTCCCCCTGTTGATTTGGGTTTTAAAAAAAAACGCATTTCAAAAATAATATTAGTCTTTAAACATTTCAAAAAAATTAACAAAATTGCACTTTGGTTAAAAGCCTTGACAAATAGACATAGGCGTGATTCAATAAAAGTGTTACAAATTCAACAAACTAGCGGGAACAACTTAATGTTGTAGCAAAAAACGCATTCAGTCAAATAATACAGTAAGAAAGCCCTTGAAACGGACTTCAAAAAGGCAATTAACATTAATTTTATTGCACTGAAAAGTTGGTTAAAAGCCTTGACAAATAGACATATAAAATAGTGCAAAAAGTGATAAAAATCAATAAAATTGACAAATTGAAAAATGTTGAAACTAGATAGATGAAATTGAGCGTCACTTACGACTTAGCATGTTGTAGCGCCAAACAAAAAAAGCTGCAACGCTCATTTTACACATTGAAAATCTGAGTATTGAGATATGACCTTTTGAAATAATCAATTTCTTTGAAAAATGAAGAAACCTTGCTGAAAGAACCTTGCTGTAATCTTAATATTTTTTATAGATCAGTAATTTCAATTTACAACTCCAACAACAAAGTGCTTGTCCATAAAATGCTAAACTAACATTTATTAATATATATATGTACACATCTATGAGTCACATCAAATAAAACTTTTTCTCAATCCACCCAATAATACTCATAACAATCAGCACAACCGAAAAGGGCAGCAGAATCATAAACAAGAGTGGGGGTAGGTGGTAGTTGTGGTGTAAAAACTTCATCACCCTAGTCCCCCTCTCCTACAATCACACCAATTGAGGGGTGTGGGTGGTGGAATAGAGACAGTAGTAATTGTAGTGCATATCCAATTTCGATTGCCCCTACCACTGTGCACCACCAAGCAGGCATGCAAAAGGCTGTGTGTGTGTGACAAAAATGGGGTGGGGGCCTATCCTCCTCTCTATATGCTCAAGTGCGATCCATAACATGAGCAAACAATCCTGCGGAAGGCCATCCTGCCAGCTACCTTCTATGCACACATATTCCACCTTTTCAATTACTAATTCAACTGACGTGAAAATTGTTGTTGGGAAACTTACAAAATAGTTTGATGAGAATTGAATTATTTCGAAAGACTACTGGGAAACTGAAAATGTAAACTATTTTAAGTGTTTGAAATTGAGGAGCTTCATATTTGTTGTGAAGCCCTAGAAGGCTGAAATAAACAAAATTATTTGCAGTATATAAATAAAATATAGAATGCACATTATATAGCAGTCATTGAAAAGTCACAACGTGTTTTGTTCTTTAGTAGTACAGCTATTGATGGTAATCATGAAATTCAGGGTTAGGTCAAAAATGTTTATGAAAAGTTGTTGAGTTTTTATTTATTTCTCGCATACCAGATCCAGACCGACTTCTTCTCAAACTCGACTTTTGGCTGTTTCACATCAACTTTCGAAATATTCTGCCAGCTGTCTTCAGTCAATCTAGCCCAGTGTTTACAGTGTTAAGAAAATGAAATTTGTATTTTCTGAGAAATTAAATTTTCACTTGCTTTGGAAACACAGTCTAGTACAATTTTTTTAATAGCAGAAAATTTTTAATTTACAGAAAACACTTGCAATATCGGAATCTTTACAGTTTTTAAGAAAACCTGGAAACAGATCGAAAAGCAGGGTAAAAATGTCAAAGCTAGCTATGGGTCGAACTTGAAGGAGAGCCGGGTTAGTGGGACCTCCTTTAGCTGATACTACAGGATGTAGCTGAAAAAAACTAACTGTTTTAGAAAATTCTAGATTCGTTCCTAAAATTTGCGCATCATTTTAATAATTTAGACTTGCGATATACAGGGTGTGTCAGAATTGCGCGCACTTTTTTCAAAATTTTTCAAGATTTTTGTATCAAATGAAAAATGCATATTCTTGATTAATTTTGACCGCTATGTTTTTTATTATTGTGTTTGAGCTGCTAATTTATGTTTTTAGATCTAGGAAATGCAGATAAAGCCAGAAGAGTTGCGTGCAGCTCAAATCTTCCGTCCTTCATCAACAAGAATGACTGGCCTCCTCGCTCGCCAGATCTCAATCCATTGGATTTCTCTGTGTGGTCAATCCTCGAGAATCGTGTGTGCAGGAAAGGCCATGATTCGCTGGAATCTCTCGAGCGTGCTTTGCAAGTGGAGTGGTCAAATCTGGACTTGGACACAATCAGCAAAATCGTGGAGGACGTTCCAAGAAGAATCAATGCCTGTATAGTTTCCCGTCGGCCTGTATAGATGCCGACGGGAAACATTTTGAGTGATATTTTGTTATTATGTATGCTGTCCGTTGTTGTTGCATTTATGGGTGGAATAAAAACTTTTGAAAGATTGTTGTTGAAGTCGTTGGCCTTTTATCTGTGTCGTTAGATGAGCAAAAATGTGTGTCTAGAATACAGCTCGGGCAAGGAGCTACCTCGCCAAATTAAGAAAAAAAGTGCGCGTAATTCTGACATACCCTGTATTTGTCGGTTCAAGTGTTTTCGGTTGAATTCCATTGAATTTGTGTATTTTTTGCGTAAAATGGCTTTTTCAAAATTTTACTCGAGTTTTGAACAAAAATTCCCTGACAGGTAAAATCCCCTGACAGGAGGATTCTATTCGAGGTACAGTGAGGCGGGTTGCATTTGAGGATGGCTGAAATTTGTATATCGCTAGTTGTCCATACAAAAAAGGGCCATCTTTCAGGTGGATGAACAGCTCAATTTTGGTGTACAACCCCCAATCACCCCCTTCCCCACTCATGTTTGGTGTACACCTCTAGTTTGTCTTGGTCCTCTAAGCTCTTAAAAAAATAATTTTAAAAGTTTGAAAAAATTTAAAAAATTTTGAAAAAAATCGAAAGTTAGCTGGCTGAGGTTTGACTTTAAT
Source organism: Ditylenchus weischeri (assembly GCA_029231635.1). Classification (NCBI taxonomy): domain Eukaryota; kingdom Metazoa; phylum Nematoda; class Chromadorea; order Rhabditida; family Anguinidae; genus Ditylenchus; species Ditylenchus weischeri. The sequence goes on from JAMRYI010000085.1 coordinate 38,157, forward strand.
TTGGAGCTGAACTTTTTTCCCTCTCGCAAACAAATCGGGTGTGATAACCTTGAGCTGAAAAGTATTGAGTATGAGGAAATTGATGTGGAAACAGGTGGGGATGAATATGCTGAGACACAATTGGGTGGGCAAATCATCAGAAGGAGATGAGTTAATGGATTCTTTCCTTCACCCTCAAAAAAGAAGTTGGTTTGGTTGTGGTTGCAATTAGGGCTGGCATGCTCTATTATTTGGTTGGGCAACTCGATTTGTATGCCTGCGTCTAAATTAAATGGGCAATAGGACGATGAGCAACCAGTCCAATAATAAAACACCAAATAAGTTTGTGGTGGAGGCCCTCCCAGGAAGAGACTCGGAGTTGGTAGGCTCCACTAATCTGTCATAATACACAAGTTTGTCTAAAATGATTCCAATGGAGAATAAATGTTTAGACAAAAAAAAATAAGTCCTACAAAACATTTTAAACCCCAAAAAGTGTTTTAATTACCGTATTTCCTCTAATAAAGCTCCCCCCTTATTTTTTGACTAGAGTTTCAGAGTTAGGGCCATTTTTGATCAATTTTAAGGTTTCTAGCAGTAAATTTTGCTTACAGTAGACACTATCCATAGTGACTACGCTGGGGATCAGAATAACTAGACACTATAGATAGAAATTTAAAATAGAAAAATGTCGTTTTTCGGCCGTCCGAACCAACAACCCTAACTATAGAGATAGAGCCACTTTGGAGGTAGTAGGCACCGCAGGTATTCATTATGCAAAACATTGACTGTATTAACATTTCGCAATTGAGATGCAGCCCAATTCTCTCCGTTCTCTGTAACCACTGTTTGGGCGTGAGCCCAGCCTCCAGACCCCGAAAAACTCGAAACCCCAGTTTTTTGTGGGCCCCCGGTTAATGAAATGACCATGTCTGCTGTAGATGCAAGGTTCTCATAAAATAAAATTGTCACAAATGTTAAAAAGACTTCTTAAAAACAAAAAAGTTACCGTGTTTCCTCTGAAATAACTCTGAAATAATCGCCCCTCGACTTTGAGAACTTCTATCTCAGTCCAGATAAAATTTTTACGTTGATGTTTATTGCACTTTGTTGACTATTGTGAGCATTACCAATTCTGTTTAGATTTTGTTTTTGCACTTAAAATATTGAGATCATCTTCAATTTTCCCGATTTTTAGTGGTGTTAGCTGTTAGGCGGTGTAGAATCAGAAACTTAGCAACAGAACATGAACAGAACAGAAACATACCACCCCGAAAAACTATTTTAGAAAAAACACAGCATTCGCGAAAAAATTATAAAACCGCTATTTGTAGCAGTTGTAACCAAACTGGCAACACAGCCAATTAAGCAGCCGCAGATCCAACTTATAATACCTTTATTATAATTGTGGTTATTGACTAATGGGGAGGAGGAAGATATGTCTGCCACACTTCTCAGCCAATCATTAATGTGCGTGTATGTGAAGTAATGAACCAATCTTTTGCCGTCCAAGGTCAAAATTGATGGATAGATTTGATTTTGTTGCAGATTAGAAGTTTATTACTAAAAAGTATAATAAAGTATTTATGAATTTTTTTGTACGAACTCAATTGTTGAAAAACGGATACGTCCAATTGTTCCCGGCGCCGATTGTTCCCGGCGACCGATTGTTCCCGGCCTATATAAAAGGGACAATTGTTCCCGGCATATATAAAATGACCGATTCTTCCCGGCCTATATAAAAGGGACAATTGTTCCCGGCATATATAAAATGACCGATTGTTCCCGGCCTATATAAAAGGGACAATTGTTCCCGGCATATGTAAAATGACCGATTGTTCCCGGCTAGTATAAAAGGACCAATTGTTCCCAGTTTACATGAAAACCCCGTTCTAAACCTGTCAGTACTGTAAGAGCGTACTCCCTCCTAGAAAAACACGCTTCATCAATGCTTATAACTGACTTTATTTTCCTTTCCTACGTGACATCAAAACGAAACAATAACGACGATAATAATAACAAAACAAACAATAACATTCTACTGATCCATCACGAAATTGTGAGCCAGTCCACGGAGGTAATCAATGAGGTTAGTCTGAGGATAGCGCTCAACTCTTCGTAAGATTCTAGCATCGGCTTCTCTGTAGATCCTGCGCTTTCTTGGAGCCGCCATTCCCGCCAAGTATTGTTCGTAGTCGAAGTCATGCGAGCGCTGAATTCTTTTGAGATCTTGAAGAAGTCGACCGACTGTTGGATGTTCCACTCCCAAAGCATCCTGCAGTCTTCGATGTGCAGCCTCAGCAAAGTTGTTTGTTCGGTCCTCACCCGCCAGAGTTCTATCGTAACAGGACCAAATATTCACTGGAAACATTGGAGGGTCCATAAGCGTGCCTATAAGTTAAAACAGCGATTTATCAGGACTGCCAAACATCTATATACGGAGTGAACTCACCGACGTAATAATGACTGAAATAGTCCAGCACAGGAGACAGCTCTGCAGGCAAATAGGCTTCAAGTTGAGCAAGACAATTCCACACATCAAGCGTAGGCACAAAAGCGAGTGAAACGATCATCCTGGCTTGAATTGAAAATTCCGGATCCCGATAACGAATGGTGAGATTATTGTTAGCTATGCATTTTTTAAAGTTGCGCACGAGGTGGTAGAAACAGCCAGCAATGAAAGATCCTGTTTTCAAAAAAAAATTGACCCTAAAGGAAACATAAACTAACCAGGAAATATTTCTTGCAGTGCTTGAATGGCAGCCAGCTCGAAATCAACGGAGAAGGACGTTGGACGAAAATCTGGCCAAAGATTTCTAATCATTCGAAAAAGCTTCAAATAAGTTGTACGAGACTTGTTTTTGAGCAAAGCATAAAGCACTGGAAATACCCATTTTCCTCCATTGTCCACACGAGCCGAACGCTCAGCCAGTATGACGTAAACCTAAAAGTAATAACTCGAGAATGAATAAAAATAGTGAAAGGAAAGTTTACCTGTGCAAAAGGCTCAGGGGTTATAGAGAAAGTTCCGTCCATGTAGATGACCTGCATCTCAGCTGACCAATTGATATTGCGCTCCCTTCCAAATAGCAACACACTTAGAAGACACAATTGATTATGACAATTAATAAATATGGAAAACAATTACCGTTCAGAGTCTGCTCCAGAATCTCCCAATAAAAACTGTTCTTGGCCACCGGTACCAGTTATGTAGATTTGACTTGCAGCGGGAATGTTGACATCTTCCACTCGAGCCATTACCATTGCCATTTCGCGCCATTACCACCATATGTTTTGTCGCATTTCCAATACTGTTTTGTGCCATCTCCACTTTTCTGATGCTTCATGAACCGAAAACCGCGGTGTGTAGCCATGTCGTTGCCCTTCTCTGACTTGACCATCGAAATGACATCCTAAAAGCACATAAATAATCTTTGATTATGGAGCATAATAACTAACAGCTTACATCATTTTCAGCGACCACTTGCTCAGCTTGATCAATGCGGGCAAGAACATTAGCGATGAAATTGAAATCCATATCAGCACTAAAGTATTTGTAGATAAAAAGAGGTAAACATGGGTCAAAAAGATAAATAACAACAGCAATAACGAAAATAAATCAAAAACTTGAAAAATAAAACTGTCTTCATTAGCCGGGAAGAATTGTCTTTTTTATGTGACCCGGGGACAATCGGTCGCCGGGAACAATCGGTCATTTTACATATGCCGGGAACAATTGTCCCTTTTATACTAGCCGGGAAGAATCGGTCATTTTATATATGCCGGGAACAATTGTCCCTTTTATATAGGCCGGGAAGAATCGGTCATTTTATATATGCCGGGAACAATTGTCCCTTTTATATAGGCCGGGAACAATCGGTCGCCGGGGACAATCGGTCGCCGGGAACAATCGGTCATTTTACATATGCCGGGAACAATTGTCCCTTTTATACTAGCCGGAAGAATCGGTCATTTATATATGCCGGGAACAATTGTCCCTTTATATAGGCCGGGAAGAATCGGTCATTTATATATGCCGGGAACAATTGTCCCTTTTATATAGGCCGGGAAGAATCGGTCATTTATATATGCCGGGAACAATTGTCCCTTTTATATAGGCCGGGAAGAATCGGTCATTTTATATATGCCGGGAACAATTGTCCCTTTTATATAGGCCGGGAAGAATCGGTCATTTTATATATGCCGGGAACAATTGTCCCTTTATATAGGCCGGGAAGAATCGGTCATTTTATATGCCGGGAACAATTGTCCCTTTTATATAGGCCGGGAAGAATCGGTCATTTATATATGCCGGGAACAATTGTCCCTTTTATATAGGCCGGGAAGAATCGGTCATTTTATATATGCCGGGAACAATTGTCCCTTTATATAGGCCGGGAAGAATCGGTCATTTTATATATGCCGGGAACAATTGTCCCTTTTATATAGGCCGGGAACAATCGGTCGCCGGGAACAATCGGCGCCGGGAACAATTGACACGTACCGGTTGAAAAACGTATTAAAATTCAATTTTCAGAAACCATAAAAATTATAAAACCACTAATTTCAGAATACAACTGATAAAGCTGATTTTGCGGAGTCAATCTCACTTCCAGAATTTATTTGCTTCAAATTTCAAACAAATCAAACAAATGGCAACATGGTCGCGCAGCGACAGCAACAGTCCATATGAGCCTACTCCAGCAACAATTCATAGAATTCTACTCAAAGCGTCTTAAAATAAAAACATTAAATGAAATAAATGAGAAGTGGAAATGCACCTTAAACAATCTCATGAAGCGCTTAGCCACTTCGTCCGAACTGCAGAGGGTTGCTGGATCAGACGCTACATCCCCAGGAGCAATGGTCTTTCCAAATGATCGAGTCACGACTTGGCGCTGAAAGACGAGGTATCCCATGAACACCTAAAATTAATACTTTTGAGTAATACTATAAGCGAAAAGAAATCTCCTGGAGTTGGCAAATAACAAATTACCTTGGTTCTGATATTGGAAATTTTCAGCCAACTATCCACCAAATCAACATCAACGCGGTCAGCACGAGTGTGTTCCATCAAGCTCTCAGTAATCGCAATAGTACCATAATGTGTGTTCACATTTAGATAAACTTGCGTCCCATCGATTTTGGTCGGCCAACCAACAGCTTTGCAAACGAAGGAATACACTGGCATGCTTTTTTTCAACTGAACTTAGAAACTTTAAATTTAGGGCAGCTCAATTGCCGAATTTCCTCATTATGTACAGAAATTTTTAATCAAAATACAAGTAAGAAATAAAAGGTCATCGCAAGTCGAGAAGCTTTAGCAATAAAGACAACGCCATGCTAATTATTTTGCATGCCGACTAATTTATTTGCTCTCTTACTAGCATTTAGGTACCAGGTTGATGGTGCTAGCAGTGCACGGATATTTCTCAAACCATTAGTCAAAAAATACGTATTTTCAGGCGTGTCGCACCATCAAGCCTACTGGTTAGTCAAAGTTCAAATTCACAGAAAGTACAATGGTTTGATTCAGTCGAATTCCAGTCATCGAACTTCATTTAAAAGTCAAAGTTTACCAAACTTTAACTATCAGGACGAAAGTTTAAAAATAAATGAGCTCGAACAATAATACCGACCACATAAATGAAAAGAACAGTTCCAGGGTAAAAAAGAACGCTTGCGAACCGAAATTTGACGCAAATAAGACGCAATTTTGAAAGAGCTGTTTTCGAGGACCACACAATTTACTGGTTTGGCAACCATCCCAAGACGTGAATCTTCGATTAAAATATCAACTAGTTCCTGACCAACCTTGCACCAGTAATGGGAGACGGTGCTGGAGAGTTTTTTGTTAGATGCACACATCAAAACACTGCAGTCCTTGCGATTCAGGTATTCAAGGATCTCGAAGAGAATGTCCACAGGAATCATCTTTGTTTTCACGCAATAGGTCAGGAGTGGTCAGGCACTGTAACTGTAAATAAATAATGCAATTTAGCCACATCTTCTTATCTCAACAAAAGATAAAACCATAGAACAGGCCTTCACTCACATGATACAGCCTTCAATTATCATCATCAATAGCTCACAAGTTCACAATAATAAGAGAACTCACCCAAGTCCCGAGGTACCCCCTAAAATGCTTTGGTTAGTTCAGATGTGAAAATGTTCTGCTACACCATCAAGCTTCTGAACCACGTCAAGGTTCTCGCAGGATCAGAAGGATTACACAAGAAAAGTAGGGTGAGTATTGGTTTGGTTAAATAAAAAAAGTGGGCGAGTATTAGTCTGGTGCAGCAGAGGAACCCCGCCAGGGGCATCTAGGGGGGTTTTAAAAAACGCAAAAATTAGACAACATGGCGAACAATAACAATGTGTAACATGCCCAAACTAATTTCCATTTGCAGCAAATGACCACCAGAATTTTTTTTTTGAATTCGGTTAAATAATTCGGATTTCTGAGGATATTTTGGGCACTGGAGAGCCTCGGAATAAAAACATTTTGTTAAAAATTACAAGTTTTTAATAAAAATACAAAATTAAAAAAAAACCACCAGAAACTGCCCTTTTACCCAAAAATTGAACTAGGTGGATGTTCGCTTACTTTGGCTAACGCATGGATCATCCAACAGAACTGCGGTTAATTTGAAGAAAAAACACTTTAAAAAGTGAGTATGCTGCGCAAGACAAAATTCTGGCAAGTCAATGTTCGTAGTCCCATTTTTTGGTGACATTGACGACAGAAAAGTAATGATTGCAAATTTTTCAACATTGTTGGTTTCATCATGTTGGAACCTTTTTTGTTAGTCTTGCTCAGAGGCCCATTATAGTTTTCAATTAGAAATTAAAACATCATAGATTTTAGAAAAGAATTTCATACAGGCATTGGAAACTTGGTCATGCAGTTTTTGTGCCTTTCGACAAGCTGTGGAAGAAATGTGTCTATCTCTTGCGCCTAAACGTGTCACTTCTGTCGCATTGGTAAATTTTTTAACTGCCGAATCAATTTTTCTGTGACAGCCTTATAGAACTTTTAACCCTTTTATATGAAAAATACATGTATTTCATTCTTCAAACTTTGGTTACAGAATCTGATTGTCGAGTCTGAGTGCCGTCTCCTCCGGACCCCTTTAAACAATCTACAAAGAAATCGAGACATAACAGCAGCCGACATATCATGTCAGGTATTTCATGAATTTTGTTATTTCATCCTGTCCAATTCTAAATTATCCAAACGTGTTTTAGATTAGTGAAGTTTGCTCATTCGTCTCATCTAATCTCCCAGTTCTTTCGACAGAGCTTGCAATCCCATCGCTCAATGATTTTACAGACAAGTATAAGGATTTAAAAAAGAAGAGAACTGTTTTTTTCCTACCAAAAATACTGCTGCAAAGAAAGCTGTGGACACTGCTCGGGAGTTACGCATTAGTGCAACGTTGAATTTAAACACTTCTAGATCATAAATCATGTCGTAAGTTTTTTATACAACTCATTACTGGTTAGTCTCCTGAAGTAAGCGTCTGAAGTTTCGATTCTTTAGATAGATCAGTTCTTCGAGGGTCGCTGAAAATGGAAGGACAAAAAATCACAAGTGCTTTAGGCTCATGACTGCGTTTCTATATGTGAAAACTTGTATTGGGATGATATGTGATGTGAACCATGTTTATTAGACTGTACTATGTCAGCTTTAACGTCCGTTTTTTTGTAACTGCATTTGGTTGACTAGAGTAACAATAAATACATCCATTGAGTGCCTGGTACTGTGTGAAGATCTGTTAGGGCTTTTTATCTTCTACCGTTTTTTCACACAATCGTGATATTCTAATATTGTTGGTAGTATGTGGAATAGTATGTTTGTACAGATATGTTCACGGCCTTTAACCGGCTCACTAAGATTTTAAGGTTTGAGAGTGCTTTTTTCTAATTAATAACCTCGGACATTATCAACTGTGCAAGAGCGATTATTTCCATATACCCTATTTATCATGAGCTCAACACAATATAGCACGGTTGGTTTGACCTTAGACATGAATCTGTGAAGTTCATTGATCATAAAATACAAGGGGATAATTGAATTTTTGAAAAATTATATATATCATAATATCATTATTCAAGGTGACAAAAAAAACTCACATTTTTGAAAAAAAATGTTTGCATGGAATTTTCGTTTTCAATCCATTTTTTTCGTCAGTTTTTACCGGTGTCATGATGGCCGTCTGAAGCACGTTCTATTCATGAAGACATTACTTGTGTGATCTTTTTTTCCTTCAATTTTCGTTGCTTAGTGCCGGCTAAAATTGTTTAGGACTGTGTAAGTAAGTGCAGATAGCCATTGATTTGTCGCAATGGCAAATGTACATGTGTTCAAAGGAGCTCCACTTCAATACTCAATGGTGAATGTGTGTTCAGTAAGTCATTTTGCCTCAGTCTTTACCTCCAATTTCACCTTTTTCTTCTATATCAGCGTCTCGAGTGGGTGATCGTTGTTCTCGCCACTATGACTGCTCCTCCCCCTTCTCAGCCTGTGTAAACCACCAATGTGTGCATCTCAGGCACTGTGCAACAGGGCTCCAAGTGTATGGCTACCAGCAACTGTCCCATGGGTGGCCCTCCTTCCGGCACTTGCACCTGGTAACCTCAAAAAGTCAAATGGGTTGCAAGGAAATCGATGCATACCAGAGTCTTTTTGTGCGGTCCAGTATTCAAAACCACGTTCAACATCTTCCTTTTTACACAAAAGTTGTCTCTTTTCGGTCCCTTTTCACCCCAATACAGCCCTAAATCCTTTTAAAAATGGTCAAAAGGGTACTTTTAGGTGGACCCAAAACTTAATTTTTTTTACCAGAACCCAAAAATAATGCTTTTTTGAGCTTCTGACAAGATCTTGAGTCGTTTGATCATACTAAATTAATTTAAAAATTAACATGCGCCCACTTTCTTCCACGACTCCAAGTACCTTTTCCTTCGGCCGAGCGCCCTTCAACTGCCCGTGCCAACTTCCCAAATTCAGATTTAGTTGTTTTATCACCCACTAGATGCTCTAAACCAGGGGTGGGACGGAAGACAAAAGAAATCGGAACAAAAATCGGAACATCGGAATTTTCAAAATCGGAAGTCGGAAATCGGAAGGAAAAAGTGTCGGAAATCGTAAGACGGAAATCGGAATTCCGTCCTACCCCTGCTCTAAACTGATGAGTGAATTCGTCTGAAAATTCGGTCACGCAATTGCAATCCGCTGGTTTTTTCTTCAAACCGCCGAGGTTGTGGATCCAAATATACCAATCGATAGCTGAGAAGCCAGCGGTTCTTTTGGGAGTTGAAATTTGTTATTTCAAGTTACATGGCTGAGATCAGCCCTTTTGATGTTTGAGCGTGAACCCAGGAATCTTTTGGTATCATACTTTATATGTAAGAGTTTAACTTTCTTAACTAAAAAAGTTCAAAACTTGCGGTGACTAAAATTAAAATTTTTATCGATAATGGGTCTATTGGTTCGACACGACAACGAAATTTGAATGTCCAACTTTGCGTTTTTTTTTTATTTTGACACGCTGTGTCAATCCTCGAGTATATAAGCAAAGTTTCTTCATCCACGATTCATTCTTGCTTGTGTTGCAGTGAAATTCGGTTGCATCTTCCGTTTGCTCTCTATTTCCAAATGTGTGCTCGTGATTGGTTCAATTGGTCTGTGATGTTGGTGATGGCTGCTGCTCTGTTTGCTTCTCTTCCTCCTGATCGCATTTTCTTGTCTGCAGCAGTGATGTTTCGTTTACATGTGTTTTGTTTTTAAAAGTTTTCATTCATGTACACAAATCAAAACGGCTTATCTTTTGGTTTTATTTGTGTACACGAAATGATTCGTCTTGATTCGTGTTCACGCATAAAGCCATGTTCATCCAGCGACCAGAAAATATGTTGGTTCGTTTGTGCTGATTTCTCAAGATATTTTTCAGTAAAATAGGAGCCTTTGAATGTATACATGAATCAGAACGGGTATTTATTACAACATCAATATTTGGAACAAGGGACCACAGGCGCCTATCGGCGCCTCTATAGTATTTCGAAATTTTAATGAGGGGCTATGACTTCATTCATAAAAATAGGTATATCCCCTATTAGAACTCATTTTTTTCGCCTGTTCTTTTTTTTAAACGAAAGCTGACATTCTGGGGAACACGATGGTATTAGCGACAAAAGTGATTTCGCTATCTACGACCCGTTCTGGCCTTCGAAGTAAAAAAGCGTTAAAAAAGCATCCAGAATCCCTCGACTTTGTTGGTGTGAATCCTGACGCCCTCTTCGGTCCTATAATTAACCTTTATAAAGAACTATTCAAAGTAACCAACCTGGCGAAAGTTCTCTTATGACATATGGTGTAGTGTTGATAGCCCACATAACGGCCCAAACGCCTTCCTAGCTTTCGATATGCGGGCCATTCGTCTGAGATTATTGTGGTTCCCGGCTTGATGTGCCTCCGACTGAGTTTGAGCAGTGTTTTCTTCTTCCTGTCGGGCACTTGCAAAGCGACGCTTTTCCGCCGGCACCTCGCTCAATCCCTCCAAAATCCATTGCTGATTACCGATTCTTCTTCTCCCTCGGTTATATTTCCGCCGGCAAATACAAGTTTCATCAATTTCCAGCACGCTATTGCTCCCACCAATGGCGATCTGGTTATAACAATGACTAAAGTAAAAAATATATATATATATTATTGAAGATAGCTTACTTCTGGCACACCTCGCGGCAGATGCTGAACCAGTCCATCACAGTTTTCTTATCAATCTTGAGCTCATGAATTGCCTGCTTGTTGCTAAAATTCTTGGTCCACATATAGAGAAGGAAGATTTGGGAGAAATTGAGCTTAGAATTCGCAAATAAGGACGAAGAGCGAATCGACTTGTGCGTGCATTGCTTTCCATTGTGCTTGCAGGACCACTAGAATTATTCCATGTAAATGCTAAACTTTCAGAATTAAACTCACCCAAATTCCATCGGTTAATTTCTCTCGCTTGTTTATGCGCATTGGCCTTCCACATTTGTCGCAGTCCATTTTGTTCTTGAGCATACCCCGGCCAACAAAGAAACGGAGCACCTCTTCTTCACTTAGAGCATAGATGTCTTTCATCCGAAGTTTTGCAATATCCAGCCATAAGGCAGTTTTCACAAGAGAGAATTGCATTTTAACCACCAACAAAACGAATTTCCGACAAAAAAAACATACAGAACAGTAAAGAAATGAAAGAAAAAGAGTTCGCTGTGAGACAAAATTTGTGAAAATTTTGAAAAAAAACCAAGGGGGGGACCAAGGCAAAAAAAAAGGGGTACCCATTGTCATATAGAACCGTTAGAGCGATAGAGCGTCTCAACTCTGGAGACTCACACCTTAGCCAACAGAAAATAGTTTACAAATATGTTCAATATGTTTTTTTACTCCCGCGAGCTCCACTTTATAGATTTTAATTATTTTCTGATTTTCGGGAATCCAAAAAATAACTCCCCATCCCGAGCTATTAGACGAAATACTGTAGTCAACTAGGCAAAAAGATATTTCAAAAATCAAACTTTTTAAGTGTTTAGATGAACAAACAGTTTTTTTTGAAGCAATTTTGGAGAAGTTCTATTTTTGATACCACGTGTAGCGAGAGAAGCCATGGAAAATACTCGTTCGATTGATGCACCTGATATTGGGATTGACAAGTGATTGAAAGCAGATGCTAAAATCCATTAAGTTAGATGCTCATACAAATTGATCATTAGGTTAGCAGTATACCACTTCCATGTTTTTTTCCAGAACTATTTATTCAACATGTCTACCTTATTTAAGACCGGCTAAAATTGAAATCACACACCAAAATACTGATTTCCCCCAGTAAATTTGAATTTCAAGCAAAATACTGATTTCATCCAGTAAAATAAAAATCGCCAAATCGAAAAATAAAGAACACCTGACGATTGGACACAAAAACTGATTGGATACACCGATTGGATACAGTTTTAATCCATCTTCTTGTTATTTAACATTTTTATGATTCAAGCTCAAGCGCAGGATAGCCAACAGTACACTAGGATGTACTTAAACATATTTTACTAACCTTTTAACGCTTTGAAAAATACGTTTGAGCCCGTCCTAACGTACGCTGGCCAACCCTAAGCCTAAGGCTTAGCCTAAGTTAAAATAAATTTGAGCACAACAATCTAAACCCAAAATACCATAGTAGGGTCAAAAATAGGTGCTACATGGATTCTATATAGAAATGGTACCAATTACCATGGTTTGGTAAGGCTGAAAAGAGGTTTTGTTGTATCCAATCCCACAACTTTGGTAAAATTTAGTAATTGTAGATTTGTAGAGTTATTAATCGTTTACATGTTTTATTTCCGTATCATCTAAAATATCTAAACAAAAAAACGTTATTTGTGAAACTTGACGCTGCCGGCCACTCCGGTCATCACAATTTCAGCATTTCCACTTCCAAACACAATTGCATCAGCCAGCTGTTCTCCCTTATCTCCCCCAACAAACTGTTGCAATCTGTGGGAGAGCAGATCAAAGGCCACAAAGTCAAAGTAGTTGCCTACTTGGAAGGTGCCTACTTTGTTGTCTAATTGTAGAGCACTTGCTCCGTTGACTGTAGCTATAGTTAGTAGTTTGGTGGTATTTAATTGAGCACAATTTCTACTGTTCTTCTTCATCTGCAAATCAATCAAAATTAAAAAGACATTCTAGCTTCAAACCAACATTCTGGCAAAAGCACAACCAGCGCATCTCCTCCAAAAAGCAGATTCTGTTGTTGCAGTCTGTTCCAAGGCATATTTTGTCTTTTTCACTTAGTTCAGGAATACCATCTCCCAGAAAACCTTTAATAAAAATTGATTTTTACTGAAAAAGGCAGTAAAGATAAGCCTATTCTCAGAACAAGCCCGCTTTCTCAACTTCAAACACTAGGCTCGACCATTTCTACTCGGATTTGCATTTTATTACTAACCATTCAACAACAGCTGCCCCTAGGATCAAAGCCAGGATTCATTACAACCCTAGCTAATTCGTAAAAATTCAATCTAATATAATTTTAATTAAATTCAATACTAGTGGCAACTCATGGCTGCTGATATGATGCACTAGAACACTAACTGAGTGCATATACAAATAGCTGCTATATTTGTTTGAAAGTTCGACCCTACCGGAGTATACCCCCCCCCAAATGAAATTTTTTTTAAAGTGTTTCCAAACACCCTATATCAACCTTAAATCACTTCAGAAGTTCAAAAAAGACATTATTTTTGTGTTCTGGTCAATAAAAAATTGAGTTTTGGGCATTTTGAAATTTCGACCATTTGGCTGTTTTACCATGTTTCGGTCACTGGAGCTGGGCAAAAAGAGCCTCTAAATGCATTTTTGATCAAGAGTCTTGCTCGGAATTATGTCTAAGGTAAGTGAGTGCGCGCATCTCTAACCCATGCAGGGGGCTTGGTGGCTTGGGGTTGAGATGCGCACACCCACATACCTTAGACGCAAATCACTCGAAAATGACTCTGGATGCATAAAAAATGTATGCATACCAGAGTTTCTTTATGCGGTAGGCCCCAGTTAACAAAACTATGTTCAAATTCCATCTTTTTGGGGCTAAGGTACCTTCAACATCTGATTTACTAAGTTATAATAAACAGAAATCAACTAAAAATACCAAAATTCAAGATTTTAAAAATTCGACTTTTTATAGAAAAAAGTAGGTGAAAACACCTTTTTTATCGTGTTCAGCGTGTAGGAAATGCTTAAAAATGGTTAAAATGGTGTTTTGAAAAAGTTCAAAAAAAATTTCATTTGGGGGGGTTATACTCGGTGGCGCCGAAAGTTCTAAAAAGTGCAGATCTGATTTGATATCAGCACTGCCTAAAGACAACAAAAATTTAGGTAAAAAAAGTTGTGGAGCCTCAAGGTGAAATTTTATCAAGTTTCACATGTATGGAAGATCTAAGGAATGTTCTCACCTAGGACCAGTCGGTTAATCCGGCATCTCTAAGCACTTAAGTTTTTTTAAATTTTTGCAGGAATTCGTTATCTGTGTTATACCCAAAAATGTGTTTTGACCACTTTTTCAGTCGTTTTAGCATGATTAAAGTGTAGAAAAGAGTTTTTAGGTGGGGCTCGATAATTTTTTCAAAAAAAAATTTTTGGCCGAAAATTGACTTTTTGACCAAAATTTTCATTTATTCATAACACACAACTCATTCAACAACACCTAATCGTTTAATTCCTTAATTATTTCATTTAAAATTTAAATCTTCTTCCGGGACTTCTTCATTATCAAGCAATAAAAAAATGTGAGAGCAAAACTTGTCCGACCGAGAAAGAAAATAGAAAAACTACAAAAATGAAAAAATGAAAATTTGGTTAAAAGTCAATTTTCGGTCAGAATTTTTTTTGAAAAATTATCGAGCCCCACCTAAAAACTCTTTTTCTACACTTTAATCATGCTAAAACGACTGAAAAAGTGGTCAATACATGTTTTTGGGCACAACACAGATTCCCGAACTTTAGCCGAAATTTTTGCTTTCATGACCCATTAAGCATACCTTCAGTAGTGGGACAAATACAGACATGCCAATTTTTCCTATCACCCAATTCATCTAATTGTTGGCGTTGAGTGTATGTGCAATGCACAGCTGTCAATGAACTCTGGCCGAAATCATCCAAATTGTCTAGAAATAGTTGACAGGGTGTTTTCCCGCCCTCTGCAGCCTTACAGTCCTCCACTTCCTGGGGTTGTTCTTCCAAATGTATGTGGAATGCGATATGTTGCTGGTTGGCCCATTCCCACAGTTTTCGAGCGGCAGAGATTGGCACAGCTCGAAGAGTGAGCTGCAAATTATTCGCCAATTTAACCAGATAGATAAAATAAAAACTTACCAGCCACAGCAATTGACACTTCAGATTTGCCAGTTAGTTGCTTGGAAAGGAATTCCACATGCTTTAAAAATTTCTCAAGTTTTGCACCAAACGGTAGTTGCTGTGGAGTGAGTTGATTGGAATGAAAGCCAGATCTGGAGTAGAGGGTTTCTGAAACAGTAACCATAAATTAGTAAAACCATTTTTTACAAAGCTCTACCAATCAAGACCAAGCGAATACCAACTTCCAGAGCTGCTTCCACCACTGCATTGTCCAGATCAAACCGTTGGTTGGATGAATGGTGCACATAGTGGAACTCGCCCACAGTGGTTATGCCGGCTAAAGTAAAATGATAAAACCAAGAAAATACATAGTTAAAGACTGACCAGAAAGCATTTCTTGGAAAGTGCCTTTGCAGAACTGAAATTAGAAAGTCAATTTCCGAATGAGAATTGAAAAATCGCCTCTTTGAAGGTTTGGTAGGTGACACCATCCAGTAGAGCATACATGTTGTCTCTCCATTTCCAAAAGCTGTCTGCAGCACCAGTGCCAATCTCACTACGTCCTCGCAAGTACCTATGGAACGAGTGGGAATGGGCATTTACGAATCCGGGTAAAAGAGCCTAAATTTGAAAACATTGAAGTGAAATACGTCAAAAAAGTAATCTCTGACCACGTCTTTGATTATATCTAGCTGGTATTCACTGCTGACAATATTTTTGCCAATAGCAGTAATAATTCCATCATGCCCAATTTGTATTTTAATGTCAGGTTGGAATCGATTATCAAACCAGGTCAAGGGTGCATGAATAACTTTACCATGAAAGTTCATTAATTAAATAAATAAGAGGCAATGAGATGGTTTTACACTGGAATACAGCAAAAATTATTTATTTATGACTGCATTTAGTACTTTGCGAGAAATCGATTACAATTACGTTCACAAGAGAAATTACGCACTGATACTGGTTAAAAGCACTCAGCTGTGAGCCATCAAAAATGATCACCAAAGAATAACTATAAAATATTTACAGACTCTTAGCAATGAACACACTTTTAAAATAATTGTGCCTAAAAAATTATGGTAAAGAACATGAGTTCTCGAATAGGCTGATATTTAAAAAAAAAGTTCCAAATATTTTCGCTTAAAAATGCAAAAAATTAGCACTCCTTGAGGGACTTTATCTAAAAGTCACAATTTTGGAAGACCCTGACTTCGGAACCTCATACTAGAACCTAGTATATCTACGACCCTACACGGTGAAAATTTTCGTCCAGACTGAGTAAGGTAAAATGAATTTAATCTGATATTGAATATTGTGCCTCTGTTTTTTTATACGATCTACAAACACAAAGATGAAAACAACTTCCTTTCACTCACGCACAGCAATGAAACTCGAGATTTCTACCAATCTGCAAACTACGATATTTGCGACCACACGGTTCCTTTCAAAACACAAAATCTTTATTCACTACTGGAACTCCTATGAAAACACCACTTAACACTATTGAAAAAAGAATTGTGTATATAGATCAAATTGACTCTCCTCGATTGGTAGCCACTCATCTGCGCTTCTCAGAGGATAAAAGAACACCAGCCTAACATAAACAGATGTCCACCGATCGGAGTGTACTTGCGGAAACGTCCATCATTCCAAATAGCGAATTTGTAGCAGCTGCCGCAATAGATTACCATGCCTGAATAATATGCATTTGAGTAATTCACAGTCGGAGGTCTAGGAAAGCACCGGAAGAAAAGAGCAGAGCTGTTAAATACGGATAGGAGGCTTTCGAGCAGTGTAGCAATCCAAATGTGTGAATGAAGTGGTGTTTGTTGGCATTCTGGAGAGCCCTCTTTCGCAGCTGATCCACTTCTGCTTCTTCACTGAGAACTAAAAATGCAAAAAGCGCTAGTCGCTAGCAAATATCTAATCTCACCATTTGATCCATAAGCAGACAGCACAATTGCAACGAAACCAGAGAATCCAGCGAACCTTGTTATGAGTTTGAATGACTGACCATCGGAAAGAAACAACACACTGAGAATACTTTTTTCTGGTGTTCTGCCTTTAGACGAGCAAAGAGGAGAACTTAGAGCTTTTGATTCAGAAATGGACTTGCTGTCAGAAACACGACTGCAAGGACCACCAACAAACGAGCTAATATAGTCGACAGCAGATGTAGCGCAGCTAGTTGCACACTTGGCTCCATTAGATATGACATGGCAAGCAGAGATAAGCAATTCCATCAGGCTTTCTAAATTCAAAACATTAGGGACGAAGACAAAACAGAAGAAACACAATAATTTAGAGTAGGGTTGTGTAATTTACCGGTAATTTACGTATAATTCTTTACCGGATTTTTGAAATATCAACACGACGAAAAATATAGACGACCGGCAATCGCATTTCTTTTTACCGGCCGACCTAACAAAAAACTGAACTTTTCAAAAGATCACGAAATCAAATTGCAAATCGACATTTTCGAAAAGAATTTTGCCAGCTTTTACCGGATTTTTTACGCGGCTGTAATTTATCACGGTTAATTACGCTTGATAACCCTAATTTGGGCCATGTCCACAGTGGATAATCCACTACATCAAGAGATCTAGTTGGAGGGTATGTATCCGGGCTACACCGGATACGAAAAATGCTAAATATGGGATATTACAAAAAAGTGAAATACCGTATATCTTCTAATAAGGACTCATGGCCCATGGCCCATGAGTCATGGGGCCTTACTTTTCAACCCGTCTTTTGAGGTGGAGCCTTATTTTTCAACACCTCTCAGGATGTGGGGTCTTATTAGAAGGTGGGTCCTTATTAGAATTATACGGTATATTTTCTTTTTAAGACAAAAATTTTTGGCCATTCTTTTTTTAATCGGATACCCAACGCAACCCAATTTTTTGATTAAAAAGTTAACAAGTTGGTCAAGAACTTCGCAGGCAGTTAATTATTTACTTCACTGAATTCCCCAATTACAGTAGCATTTTTGTGAAACAATAAAAACCGTCAATAATTTTTATACATCGAAACAATTTTCGTTATGCTTCAAATCAAAATTTTTGAGACATTTGCAATTGGTAGCAAACAAGAAAAGGAAAAAACTGGCCTCCCGCAGCGGCACTTCTACACACTCACTCAAAAGTCAAACCACTTTTTATTTTTGCTTCCCACATGTTTGTTTAGTAAAAATGTTGTCAGTATAACCAAAAAATTTATAAAAATGGGTTGCGCAGCTTCCCGTAAAGGCCAATTATTGTTAAAGTCTCCTCTAAACAATAGATTTGAGATGGAGGATTATGAAATAAATGATCAAAAGGCTGTAACTCCACCCATACCCAAGTCCGAGAATATGTTGGTGAGGCAATCAGCTGTCAAATTTGGGCTGGAGTCAGACTCGGATTCTGTCAAAAATGCACTAGTCGACTTTATTTCAATGAACGCTGTTTCGAGTATTGATGACAATGCGTCAGCTATAATCACAGAACAAGCTGGTCGGACCCAACTGACGACTGGTGCGCCAGGAAGTCCAGCTAGTTTTATGATGACTCAAGATGGGTTTGGGGATGGAATGCCCATTGCTAATCTACAATATATTTGCGGCACTGAAGTCAGTTTTGAGTGGCTTTTTCAGCGGTTGGTGGAAAAGTTTAAGGTGATATTCAAGAAATTTAGATTGTATGAATATATTTGTATTTTCCAAGTGTCCGGATGAGCCGGAACCCCAATGGATTGTAGAAAGATTAAATGTGGTGGGTGGAAAAGGTGAGACTTTGAAGGTCAAAGTAATTTTAATTTTTGAGATACCACTTTTTGCGATAAAGGCATTTTGTGGCCCTAGTGGAGAAACCAGTGTTTTTGGGGTGGTATTTAATTTTGCCAGCTAATTTCTTAAAAATGCCCGCTATTTTTTTATTTGCATTTTTCTCTACATTTTTCTTTGAATTTCTTGAAACTTTTAGCATTATCGTGTAGCCCAAGATCTCAGCTTTCTAACGGACTATCAAAATTCATCACATGGTTTCAGAAATATAGATATTTAGGGGTTGAGACGAAACAACACCTTTTTTTCAAACCCCTAAATATTATCATTTCTAAATTATTCAATAAAGTTCGATTGCTCGTTGGAAAGGTGAGATCTTGCGCTACACGATAATGTTGAAAATTTAAAAAAAATTGATACAAAAATGCAGAGAAAAATGCAACTATAAAATTAGCGGGCATTTTTAAGAAATTAGCGAGCAGAATTAAATATTACCCAAAAATAATTCGAAAACATTATTGACAAAATTATAGTGGTCCCGTGCGAATTCAAATTTCGTAGATTGCTGTGCTTATCAAGTTTCATGGTCCTTTAACCACTACAGTCAAACCTGGGTTATCCGACACCCAAAGGGACCGCCCTTATGGTGTCGGATAAAAGAGGGTGTCGGTTAACTAGGGTGTCGGATAACCCAGGTTTGACTGTACCTATATTTTAAAGACTTTTCTAGGAGAAATAATGATTAAAAAACAGACATAAAGTTAAAAAAATTTGTGTTTTTGACTGACAAAAGAGGCTTTAAATGAATATTGTTCAAAATAAAATCATGGAACAATAAGGGGGTAGCTTTGTAAAGGAGTTCCAGATTTTCAACCAGCTTCCAGTTTCATCGCACATTTTTTTCTAAAATCGGAAGAATTTTGGATCGGGTACAAAAATTGATTCAGTCCAAATTGGGCGGATTTGGAACATCATGCGTCCAGACAGTGGGAACACATTGATCTCAATAAATCATTGCTTTTCAGCCGATTAAAATGCGAATTTCTTTGGGTGTTTGTTTATTGAAAAGGCATTGATTAGACCTTGGTGAATTTAGTTTATGTTTCAATTTTAGTTAAGATTTCTGTTTTGACTATTGAAGCTGAAATTACACAAGTGGCTCAAGTCAAAAATAAAGTTTTTTTGGAAAGATTTACTTTAACTCGGTTTTAATTAGTTCAATAATAGCTTGTAAGAAAGCTTAGATCCATAAGTGCACGGGCTATCCGATATTTGACATTTTCATACCGTAAATGTTCTAATAAACCAACCCCCTTGTGTTCCTGGCTTGGTGATTTTGACTCCATTTTTTAAGACTTCTCTCAGGCAAGTTACCTTTCAATTCGTAGCTCATCTCACTGGCTACAAAATGGGCGGTAACTTGCCTGAGAGAAGTTTTAAAAAATTGAGTAAAAATCACAATACACGATTTTGAACGCAAGGGGGGTCGGTTTATCAGAACATTTACGGTATATAGACTTCAATTAAACCACTCAGACTGCGCATAAACCAGCAGGCCAGGAAAAATGAAAGGGGACACCAAGATATATGTTGTCACCCGATTCTCCACTAGAACCGCAACTTTATTGGTACAGTCGACTTTCCCGGAAGTTCACCCCAGAAGTTTGTTCGGAGTTTGTTTGTTTAAGTCGGACTCTAGGTGGGAACGAAGTTTTGGGGGTACTTTGACGGGAGAGTTGACTGTAGGGTGCGCCTCTAGGTTACCAATTCACATTTCGCTAACGTCTCCCAGAGTCCGACACTTTTTTTTATTTTTTTACCATTATCTTCTTTTTACCAACAGATTCTTTTTACCAAGAACTCTTTCTGCTAATAGATTTTTTTTACCGATACTATTAGTTTATCTATACATGATACTATTCATAGAATTTTTTATTGGCTAAAATATAAAAAACTAGTGTGGTTTTTTTTTGCAACAACTATCCCTTGTAAGTATTCCTCTGGAGTCATAGTTCTAGCTAAAACTCCTTGTTCCTTGATTCTCTCATCGCGTTCTATTGCGTGTGCATGCCGGCTTCTGCCTCCCTAATGGTCAACCAGTCATAATAATCATTGTCAAAGTCAGAAGAGTAGGAAAGTCGTAGCTTCATCATAAATTCCCACATAGGAGGATGCGTGACACCATTAACAAGTCTTTTTAAACGGCTGTTATTGGCCTCGTTAAAGTTGTTTGATATTGGGCGACCATTAAGGACACGGTCATACACATTCCACAGTTGATGTGCAAACATAGGTTCAGTGCCGTGATCACCAATATAAGTGTTGTAAAACCAATTAACCAATTTGTAGAGTAAATATTCTTCTTTAAAATGGTATATAGCATAATAATTTATTCATAAAACTGATGAAGAAGAAATAAACCAGAAACGATGAGCATAACAAAATGTTTTAAGCAATAAACAACATAAACGGCCGGCCGTTATATTGGGAAAATACGGTATACAGTGAAAATGAACTAAACTCTTAGGCAAAATTATAATAGCGGTAAAAAAATACATTAGCAGAAAGAGTTCTTGGTAAAAAGAATCTCTTGGTAAAAAGAAGATACCGTATTTCCTCTAATAGAGCCCCCGAGGGCTTTATTTTTTAGATGCCCGAAAATCGGAAAATTTGGAATTCGATCTCGAGATTTTTGGGTGCTCAACTAAAATCTGAAAAGTGCAATCGGTAGAGCTCGTGGGAGTTAAGAAAACGCGTAAAACAGCTTTGCAAAAAATTGACGCTGCGCTGAGATATAGGTCCTCAAAGTTAGGGGGCTCTATTAGAAGGGGGCTCTATTAGAGGAAATACGGTAATGGTAAAAGATACCATTGGTAGAAAGAGTCACTGGTAAAAAGAAGACGTTGGCGAAATGTGAATTGGTAACCTAGAGGCGCAACGACTGTAGACATTTCTATAACTTTTTGAAATGTAAAACTCATTTTTTTTGAAAAACAAAACCTACTTCACCAAATTGATGATTTTTTATGCAAATAAAGTTTAGATTTGGACAAAACCACCGTGCTAAAAGTAACTTTTGGATGGGACAACGAGCGACTGCCCAAAAGTGTGGTGCTCAAAATTTGTGAAAGGCATGAAGAGGACTCCCCGGAAGAATCCAAGCTAGCCTCTCGAATGTTTAGGAGGTTAACAATATAACTAAACACAATAATAGACATGCGTATATAGAGAGTGTCATGCATATGAGTGGTTGTCCAAACAGCGCAAAATGTGCGTGCCTAAAGTATTCGTTATCAAGGTTAGTCATCCAAGTTTTCCGCATTTTTACGAAAACCTATTACAGAAGCAATCATCAGAGACCTGCAATGCCTTGATAGTTATGGAGGACTTGTCAGAAAGATCAGTTATAGGCGAACTCACTGACGGGATTACAGTGGAGGTGTAAGGTAACTGATTTTTGATTGGTATGGTTGCAAAAATTGAATTATTTAGAGATTTGTTAAGAATCTAGCGCAAATCCATGCTCTTTCAATGACAAGTCAGGACTGGACTTTGCTAGTAACTGAACATACTCCTTTCTTCTACGAACAAATGTCTAGGTTTATACAGTCAGTTGCCAACCAATGGACTCTTATTGAGGATGAAAGGTTCAAGGTAGTAGTAGATTTTATTTTCAATCTTGACTGAATTTGAGCTACAGTCAACCCTCGTTAATCCGCCACCCCTAGGGACCGGCCTCAGGGTGGCGGATTATCGAGGTGCGATTACCCTACCTTTACTTAACTTTAGCTTTTTTGGGACCGGCCCTAGGGTGGCGGATTAACGAGGGTTGACTGTACTGCTATTTTTGTTAGTTTCGCACTATACTGCGCCGCAATACAGCAATGCACCATGGTGAATTTTACTGAAATAGTGCACCGCAATACCGCAAAAATCATTTCCACCAACTAAGCTGGTTTATTTTTGTTAAAATAGGCGGAGGTTAAGTCGAAGTTTTGCTATTTTAGAAAAAAAATCTTAGAATTTTGATAAAAGGATCGACAAAATCGGTATGTCTACGGTATTTGAAACCAGTATTGGACCTGGCAAAAGACTCTTACTCTTACTTTGTTTTTTATCACCTATCACTGAAAATATTTGCGCATTGTATTAGAGCAACATCTTTGAGTGTCAGCGGAAATTAATGAGCAAATTTAGATTTAGTAGCAATTTAGTAGCAATCCCTGCAAAAAGACTAATTTTTTCAACGATTTCACAGCTGCAGTTTAGGAACTCAAACACTACCTGACCTCTGCCTATACATCTGAAACCGTGTCCGAGTCCTGCGCCCAGCTGAAAATAAAGCCTTGTATGGTGTAGGTGTATATAAAATGTGCTTCTACAACTCCAAAAGCCAATTCTTTCAGGCATGGTAATCCAGCAGCTCGCAACATTTTTATGACACCTAGTCAAAAGAAAGTGGCTGCGGTTATTGACTGGACTCGTGAGTGATATTTCTAGCAGTACAACTAGGGTAGCACCCAGGTGGATATCTGACCTCTTCAGATAGCCGTATAGAAGAGTTTTTGTGAAAATTATTCAAACCTTATACCCCGCTCCGAAAAAAAAACCGGGTACCCGGGACGGGTCGGGTCAAATGACCAGCCTGCGTGCTACTCTAATTAAAACTCACATTGGCGCTATATTCATTGACGGTTCTTAAAATTTGAAATGTGCCTTGGTCCTCCAAGGTGATTTTTTTGTAATTTTGTTTATGCCAAATGTCTCAAAAAGCAATTTAGCATTGTGTTAGAATGTCTAACTTAGAAATATAGAAATTTAGACTCAGATAAGTGTGGTCAGCGTATTTTAAGACGGGCTGAAAGATGTTTCTCGAAACTTCAAACAGGCCCCCTCCAGAGGCCAGGAGAGGGGGTGTGTGCAAATCATAATGCGATTATTTTGAACTCTCATGTTCGATCCCCAGTGAATGCATAAACAATTTTTTATTCTACATTTTAGTAAGTTTACTGACGTCTAGGGCCAAAAACTATCGATTGTAATCATCTCCAGCACTGATTTACTCTACTTTTGTGGGGTAGGATTTCGGAACTGACGTTTTTTTGCAATTTCAATTTACATGATCATTTACAATCATTTACTGCAAATGACGCCAAGAAGGTGAGCTACATTTTGAGTATAAGGTTACAAATAACCATGTAAACGTAAGTTCCGAGAATTATACTGAAGAGTTCTGGGACAGCCCCAGAGGTTCCCTGATAACGATTTTCGGGACTTGATATGATATGATAGTGATAGGGAAACATTAATTTCCCACCTGATATGATACTGATATGATAAGGCCGACAAAATTCTCACCTGATATGATAGTGATATGATAGGGCTCCTGTGTTTTTCGCCTGATATGATATGATAGTGATAGACCTCGGGAATTTTTTGCGTGATATGATAGTGATTTGATATGATAACGTCTGATATCACGTGATATCACACGCTTTTTTTGTTATCAGATGTGTTTGATATGATACTATATTTAATCTAACATCCAAAAATCTTTATTCATTTCAACCTACCAACCAATAATCAAGCAAAATAGTAAAACAAAGAGTCAAAGATCACTATTAAGGGATATCATGAGTTGGTTATTCAGGTGAGTGAAAGTAGTGCTTCCACGTTTGTAATTAGTTGCCATCCCTGCATAGCTGAAGACCCTCTCAATTGGTGCCGAAGTTGCTGGAATTCCAAAGTGTTCAAGTGCTAAGTTTGCGATCTCTTTCCATTGCTGAAAAAAATCAAAAATTTACAAGTAACAAAATAAAAAGGGAGACCTACACTTTGAATCATAGTCATCCAAAACTTTGCCGAATCCACTTCAGTATTGCACGACCTCACATATGCCAAGCATTCCTTGATTCGCTTTGAACAAGAGCTCTCCACAGGATTGATCGCGTTCCTCTGCTCGAGTTGATTCATGAGATCACCGAGACTGCTTTTTACCGAAAAGACTGGAAGTGGGGAAATAGGCGATTGAGAGTCTTCTTTTTCCGGCGGAAGCTTAATTAAAAAAATAAAATAAAATTAGACAAAATAAAATAAAACATACCATGCTATGTATAACTCGAGTAGCAGCTACCATCTCCTCCTGTGATAAGACTTTGACTGTATTGGGATCAAGTGCCGCAGTAATAAGATAGACTGGATCATAAATTGCGCATTGAGGATCGATGATTTGCTTAAATACACGTTTGAGCTCATTGGTAAGTGAAAGAGCCATAGGATCCTGAAGTGAATTATTTCACTATTTACAAAAATAATAATAACTAATTCTTACCATACTGGTCTCAAGAAGCATAAGAAGCGCCTGAAGATAGCCGTAACATCTTGAGATAGAAACTCGCTTCTCGGATTGAATTGCTGTAAGGATCTCCGCAAAGGGTATTAAAAGTTCTAGAGCTTGCTTCATTTCTTCTGCCTCTTCATCAGTGGGGTAATTGAATAATTTGTCTCCGGCAATCCGCGTAGCTTCATCTCTTATTTCGAGAAATCTCTGCAAGACCTAGAATGAACGTAAAAATATTTACGAGTTATGTGGGAATATTTTTATGGTTCACCTTTGGAATATATCCCCAGCGCGTAGTACACACTGGGACTAGCGTCTTTCCTGTAGCACGCAGAAGTTCTTGGGTCGCGGACGATGAATGACGAAAACTCTTGATCATTTTTCGCAGATTGGTGAAACCACTTGAGATCTTGAAATTGTGTACGCCTTTCTCCATCGCAGTGGCCAATCGATGTGCGAAGCAAGGGAGTCTCTTGGGGATCTCAACTCTAAAAAATTGATAAGCTAATTAATAAACTATTTAAACTACTTACTCGAATACCTCATCATCAGCGTCATCTAGTAAGCAGTCCCAATCTAATTGCTCGTTCTCTTCGATTAAGACTGAAATTTGAATTTATCTTGAGATGTAAAAATCATGAAGTTATAATTTAGTCACCTACCTATCTTAACATCGGGAATTGCGGCCACCATGTTGCTCCCGTTGTCAGTTACCACACGCAGAATATCGTCCAGCGAGAGATTCCATCTTTGAAGAATCTTCAGCAATTCAGAGCGTACCTTGACTGCCGTATGTGATCCGATAAGCTCTCCAAGGCCTAGAAAGAGACGGACCTGAAAAATTGAATAATGGAAAAATAAATATAAAATAACCACTCACCATACCATTGCTTCCATCGATAAAATGCGCGGTGATGCCAAGATAAGAATGCTTTCCTCCTCGATCAGACCAAATGTCGGCGGTGCATACGAGTCGTCTTGTCCTTTTATTGAGAATCATCTTGATCTTATATTGCACTTCTTCCAGGCGATGTGCTAACAGACTTTGAAGGCCATTGTAACTTGAGGGAGTCTGAAAAGCGGATAGAATCAATTTGAAATCATTGTGGGATAATATAAATTTACCTGAAACTTTGAGTCCAACCCTTTCATAAGAGCCCTAACCTTTGTATTGAGGAAAAAGTTGACGGGAACGCACGCTTCGGCCATTGCATCAGCTAGAAGACGTTCGAGATCCTTGTTTCTAAATAAATAAATTTATTTCTTATTCCTGAGAAAATCTCGACTCACCTTTCAGACAAAGGATTGTAATGAGGTTGGAATGATAATTGTGGCGTGTTATCTTTCTTCAGCTTCTTCTTTGGTGGAGGTAAAGCGGAGTCCTGTTGATTCTGATTGGCTAGTAAAGACTCAAGTGTAGTCGAGTGAGCCTAAATAAATAATATAAACATTTGAAGTAAATAAAAAGTCCAAATAAAAATAATATATCAACCTTATAGTGAAGCCTGATAACGGTTGTAGAACAAGAGCCATGTAAGAAACAGTCTGAACACTCCTTGCATTTATACCAGAGCTTTGTTGAGTCGACATCAGTGTATTCCAAAACGCCTTGCCATAAAACGTTCTTCTTTGCCACCTCCTTCGGACCGGTAAGTCGAATATTGAGCGATTTGCCTTTCCCTCGCCAGACTCCACTAACAACGTTGTTGGTATTTGCTTCCTCCTTAGGGCCGCCAGAAGCTGTCTCGTCGATTGAATTCATTTTTGTAAATGGGAGAGTGAAGAGGGATTCTGAAAGGTGGATGAATAGATTGGGTGAAAGACTCAATATGAATTTCTGCCGGAATCTGAATGCAAGTGAGCAGAACGCCAAGACGTCAAATGAAATGGATGATATGATAATCAAGAAAAAAAATCTAAATTTTTTTATTTGATATGACAGTGATAGTGATAAGGGCTTTGAATTTCCCGCCTGATATGATAATGATATGATAACATCCTTGAATTTTTTGCGTGATATGATAGTGATATGATAACGCTGATATGATACTGATCTGATAACCCTATCATATCATATCATATCACGTGATAACGGAAATGTTCTGATATCAGGGAACCTCTGGACAGCCCTGGGTAGGATGGCAAGGAATTGGGCATTGTTTAATGTTTTTCGACTTTTAATCAGGACTCGAGTTTTTTTTTCTGTATGATAGTTCAAATGAAAGGCCGGAATTTTGGCTATATTTCAGTATATGAAACCTGTGACTTGTAGAAAAAAGTCAGAAAATTTCAATGAAACCAGTCAAGGAAAAACCCACAAAACAATCGATTTTCGGAAATTTAGCCTGTTCTAGCCTGGATACAAGCTGCAGATGTTGTGAAATCATGCTTTGATGATTTTGTTGGAAAGCCAAGAGTGTGAGGACCATTTTGACAACGAACTTGTGAATTAAAAGAGATAAAAAAAGGGTGTGCACCCAGAGGGATTTGAATCTGGTAGTTCAAAATATACCTCCCCCCTTCAAAAAGTAAGAAAAGCGCGGGTAAGTTCGTCCTTCCGTTCGCTGGCCTACCCTCGCCTAAGCCTAAAAAAGTCTAAAAATGGTTTCTGAGCCTTTTTTTAGGACTTATTTTTGGAAAAAATCAGCTTGGCGGATCAAGGCATACTTTTTTTCAAGAACCGCGAACGCATATAGAGCTTTGTAAAAAGTTACAGAAGCCCATCCTGGATGTTACGGAGAAGACATAGCCAAGGCCATTTGCTGGAATTTGACAGCAAAAGAGAGGCACATTCATTTGCTAAAACTTCTTCAATTCTATCACTACAATTTGTTGAAGTAGTATTCTTCTTTTTGACATCCGGTTGACTGGAACAATTGCAGGAAATACCAGGCCTACGGAGGCGAAAACCACGATGAGATAACATTGGACCAGGTGAAAGCCGCCTATGACCAATTTGTGCCACTGGCCACCGTGAACTTTCTAATGTTTTTGCCTGAAGACATGAATAGGGTTGATGCAAATTTGTTGGAAAGGGCCAAGAATTTGATGGAAGATGTGCTCCTACCAAATAATCTAGAAGAAACACCACTTATTGTGGAATAAATTTCAGCATAAAACTTTTTACCAGTTTGTGCCCATACAGGTGTCAGGGTTGATAAGGTGTGTCTGTGTCAGGGGTGAGATTTTCGCCCTTTTCCTTATTAAAAAAGGACTAACCGGTACTAAAAATAGTCCCTAAAAACCTAATACCGAAAAGACCCGCGGCTCTCTCCATAGCAATCACCCAATTTCCAAAAAAGCAGAGTTTTTTCGCCATTTTCGGGGCTAAATCGGTACTAAAATAGTCCCTAAAAAGTCCCAAAAGGGACATAGTCCTTTTTAGGACCATAGTCCCGTTTTAAAATATAATAATTTTATGGTCAATAAAAAATTTTTTGAGCTCTGAACTTTTTTGGGCTCTATTACAAAGTTTTTGTTTTTTTATTAGATCTATCGATGATGGTTGTTAGCAGTTTTAGCAAAATATGGCTTTTCAGGCTACGACATGGCTTTCTCAAAAACTATGTGTTTTTTGATTGACAGAAGCCAATAAAAAGTGGCCTATTGTTTCTGCCCTCGATTTAACGTCACCTTAGGACCGGTCCTTAGGGGTGACGTTAAATCGAGGGTTGACTGTATCAAAATTTTTAAATTTTGTTCAAATTTTAAATATTCGTTGTCTTGAGCGGAATTTGAAATTTTACACTGAGTTTTGTTTAAAAGGCTTGTGAAAGAAATCGAGCATGTTGAACATGAATTAACATGGTAACGGGAACCTGTAGCGACGAGATATTCCGGTAGGGCCAATGTCCCAGACCATCATTTAGCAGATCACCTTTCTGACCAAAACAAACTCGCGTTTTTGGTACGTGACAAAATTTCCTCGGCCAAAATTTCCTCGCACATAATTTCCTCGCACTTAATTTCTTCGCACTAAATTTCCTCGGCCTTTTGGGCACTTGTGATTGTATGCCAACTTTAAATGCCGTTTAATTTTTATGCGTGACGCGGAAGCCGAAACGCGTTCATTGCAATGGACGCATTAAACGTGGGGCTAAACGGCTTTAGCATCCCCCCTGAAACTTTTTGGATAAAATTGTAAATGAAAATCAAAAAAGTCTAAAACGATGTAAGTTAATGACATCAAGGGTGCTTTAGACCACCTCCCACCCACCTTCTTTGGTTATTGGCCACTCGCACGTTTTTCCGTGTCACACTATTGCGTGCGGTAGTGACGCAATAATTGGACACTCCATATAGTATTTACATTCGGGACTGATCTTATATGAACAGTATGTAGAGCTGAACACTATGAGACGTGATTATCATGTAGAGAGCAATGTGGGAATTTTTTAAACTTTTTTTTCTCGCAATTTTAACGTGCGAGAACCGAGATTTTTCAAAAGTGTGCGCGCGAGATTGCTATGCGATTTTTTTATGATTCGCGATTGCGATTTTGCGAGAAAATCGAGATTTTTCTCGCACACATGCCAACACTAAAAAGAACTCACCCAAGTCCCGAGGTACCACCCCTTAAAATGATTTGGTTAGTTCAGATATGAAAATTTTCTGCTACACCATCAAG
The DNA here is from genome assembly GCA_029231635.1 of Ditylenchus weischeri. NCBI lineage: Eukaryota > Metazoa > Nematoda > Chromadorea > Rhabditida > Anguinidae > Ditylenchus > Ditylenchus weischeri. Next base: position 67,762 of record JAMRYI010000085.1, read on the forward strand.
TTTCTGAACCACGTCAAGGTTCTCGCAGGATCAGAAGTATTACACAAGAAAAGTAGAGTGAGTATTGGTTTGGTTAAATAAGAAAAGTGGGCGAGTATTAGTCTGGTGTAGCAGAGGGAACGAGATGCCCCGCCAGGGGCATCTAGGGGGGTTTTAAAAAACGCAAAAATTCGACATCACGGCGAACAATAGCAATGTCTAACAAACACCCTATAATAGTTGAAAGTCCTACGATTTGCTGAGTGTGATACGTGGATATTAGGATTGTCCGAAGCTAAAAAGAGGTGGACCCTCGAGCAATATTTTTTTTATCAAGCTTCAAGTGTATTGGAAATGTAATCAGGGCTGGTCAGTTTATCCAACCGCTCTAAACACTAAAGTTTCTGAGAATTTGTTTCCATCACACATTAACTATATCTCCAGTTGTGGGACAAACACACAAGTTGCAATCCATTTAGCTGTTTGTGTTAGCTATACGTGTAATGAACTTTGGCTGAGATCATCCAAATTGTCTAGCAACAATTGACAGGGTGTTTTCTCGCCCTCTGCAGCCTTACAGTCTTCCACTTCTTGGGGCTGTTCTTCCAGATGTATGTGAAATGCGGTGTGTTGCTGGTTAGCCAGAGTTTTTGAGCAGAGGAGATGGGAACAGCTCGAGGAGAGCGGGCTAAAGTGGACTCACGACCAAGCAAATGCTAACTTTCAGAACCCATTGTATAGATGGATTCTCTAATTGGCTGAATGATGCACATAGCGAATTTTGCCCATATAGGTTTTTCAACGCATTTGCTCAATTTTAAGTATTTTCGATGCAGCTACTAAATATTGTGTTTTTTTCGATTTCAAAAAAAAAATCCTTTACAAAAGATAATAAGTAAAAATTATTTTGTCAGTTACCGCATAGAATCGCACTTCAGAAATGATTTGCTCCATATTTTCGCTCACAGTTGTCGAGTCTTCTTTTTTATATATAAGACACTACGGAGCAAGAGCAAGAAAACCAACCACCAGATACAGTCGAAACAAAGGGGCGATTTATAAAGCTATAGACAAGGAATAGAAGAGGAAGTGAAAGAGTTGTGTGGAAGGGAAAAGAAATAGGAGAGTAGTGTTTGGACAGATGCCCCGCCAGGGGCATCTATAGGGATTTTAAAAACAACAAATTCAACGAAAGTTGCGCAGCGACAAAATGAGTCTATTGAGCATTTTGAGGCAAAGCCAAACGGATCTCCTGAAAAAAGATGAACTTGTAGCCAAAGTAAGAAGGTGAAGTGAACTCACTTCAATCTGCTGGACGAATTCCTTGGCCACTTCCTCGGAACTGCAGGTTGTAGCCGGATCAAGCGGAATTCTCTCAAAAACATTTGGCTGGGCCATAGACGAGCTAGTCAGTACTTTTTCTTCGAATACAAACAAGCCAAAGCAGACCTTAATATGTTGAAAAATTAAAAAAAAACTAGCGTAAGACAATAAATACCTGAAAGGCACGACTGGTCAACTTCACACAGCTGCCAACCCTTGTGAATTCCACGTCGAACAACGAAGTAGCCGGAAGTGTTTTCTCAGTGACGGAGATAGTGGCATCATCAGTGTTGAGAACAGCCAGAACCTGAGCTCCGTCATTTCCACCATGCCAATTGAGCAAGAGGCAGCGATGTGATTTTACTGGCATTTTCTTTGAACGCTAAAACTCTTTATATAGTTTTCAATATTCTGTAAACGCCTTTCGTCTTTACTTTTAGGCGTAGGCAAAACCTTTCAAGAATTTAAAATTATACATAGAGAAAAAGTGACGAAGGCGTTAGGGACAATGGTACACACGCCATCGCAATGGCACGTTTCGGTGTAGTTGACACCCAATCGTGTTAGGTAAAAATTACTATTCACATGAGTCCGATGGTCAAGGTCAAGTTACTGAACTTCATTCGAAAATAGGACAGATAGGACAAAAGTTTTAAAATAAATCATCTGAAACATTATTACACACCAAACTATTTGAATAAAAGATTTAGGGTAAAAAAGGACTGTCAGCGAACCGAAATGTGACACAAACCAGGCGCAATTTTAAATGAGCTATATTTTGAGCACTACAGAATTTACTGGTCTGCCAACCATCTCGAGACGAAAATTATCGATAAAAATATGAATGATTTTTTGACCAACCTTGAACCAATATTGGGAAATGATGTTGGAGAGTAGTTTGTTAGAGACACCAAGCAAAACACTGCAATCCTTGCGATTCAGGTATTCAAGGATCTCGAAGAGGATGTCCACAGGAATCATCTTTGTTTTCAGGCAATAAGTCAGGAGTGGTTAGGCAATGCAAATGTAAATAAATAATGTGATTCAGATAAAGATTCTTATCTCAACAAAAGATAAACTCATGAAACATGCCTTCACTCACATGATACAGCCTTCAATCATCCATCAATAGCTCACAAGTTCACAATAATAAGAGAACTCACCCAAGTCCCGAGGTAACTGCCTAAAATGATTTGGTTAGTTCAGATATGAAATGTTTTGCTACACCATCAAGCTTCTGAACGACGTCAAGGTTCTCGCAGGATCAGAAGGATTGGGTTGCGAGTATTGGTTTGGTTAAATAAGAAAAGTGGGGCGAGTATTGGTCTGGTGTAGCAGAGGGAATTAGATGCCCCTGTCGGGGCATCTAGGGGGTTTAAAAAAGACGCAAAATTAGACAACATGGCGAACAATAACAATGTGTAACATGCCCAAACTAATCTCCATTTGCAACAACCGACCACGCTTTGATCTTCTCCACGCAATTCTGAGCAATATGAGCATTCTCAAATTTAAGAATGATTTTTCCCGATTCACAGGCAGATGGATCTCCGTTGGTTCTTGAACTGGCACTAAAACAAAAAATTTTGTATCGAAAATAGAGGAGGTGAATAGACCCAAATATTCATAAAAAATCGCCTAATAAGCTTTGAAATTACGTCTTTTGTAGCTTATTAGAAAATATGTGTCCAGATGCATAAAAGAATCGGTCCGAAAACGCATTCAATTTCCGAAAAAGCGTTTTAAAAGCATTTAGAAAAAGCATTTAGGCGTTGATGGAACCTTTTGGTCAAAAAACCAATTACAAAGCTCATAAAATTTAATATAAACTTTGCTTTGGGAAGAGTAAAGGATCAAAAATATCGGAGCTAGAGAATATCAGCACTACAAATTAGGTTGGCGACCACCCGTGCTAATCAAATCTATATCAGTATTTCTCCTCCAACACTCACGATTTACGATGCTAAAACCAAGGTATTTTGGACGACCATCAACTACCGGCAATATCAACTACCGGCGGTCAACTACCGGCAATATCAACTACCGGCAGTCAACTACCGGTACTTTTTGATTTCTCATTAGGTTTGCCTTAAATTAAGTGCAACAAATGAAACAAAAAAACATTTTTATACCAGGATCAAACAACAAATTAATGATTCCGACAATTCAAATTCAAGGTTAACACTAATAAGATATTTCAAACAACAAATCTTCTTAGTAGAGGTTATATTCCATATCTTCAATGCCCTCCAGAGCTCTCAACGCTTCTTCTTCTTCGTCGATCATTTCCACGACAGCAGGCTCCACTTCCATGTTCTCATCCACATTTGGTGCCGGTCGATTGTTGTAACCCATCAGATAGCCGATGTGCAGAAGGTAGGCCACGAGCTTTTCATCGAATGCGTCATCCACTGCTTGCGTCTCTAGCACTTGTTGGAATTGTTGCTGAGCCTCGGCAATCTGAACTGAGAGAGCGGCTGAAGCTTGTGATTGCGGTCTTGGATCCTGCCGGCTATGGTTGACATCACTTGCGTTGGATTCTTCCGCGTGCTGCAGCTGAAACATAAAATATTAGCTGACAATAAAATAAGTATAAATTTACCTCCTTAAACGTGACGATCCATTCACCCAAAGGGCACTTGGTTCGAAAATGATTATGCAGCTTGCCATGGTACGATTCAGCGGCATTTGTTGTTCTTGGTCCCGAGACTCCATGCAGTGTGTTCATAGCTCGGCTTCTCATCGATCCAGATATTTGTTGTTCCATCGGCTTTTCTGATCGGCAGCGGATGGTTGTCGATTAACAGTTCTTGTTTCTTCCACTTCAGACGCAGAGCAGTGCAGCCGGTGCAGCCATAGCAGACGACTTGCACACCATCTCGCTTGCGAATCGGTTTGGTGCAGTTGACTGACCAGGTGTAGCACTTCAGCGGATCTTCTGAGCATTCCGTGATGGCCAACTTCTTGCTTCCAACGCGCTGGTTGTAGCTGAACACTATTGAAGACATCTGAAAATCAAATCAAATTTCAAATCAAAATCAAATCAAAATTTCACGGTGACCGATTGACTCAATGCGAAAAATGATTCAATGATTTCCAATTTATTTTGTGTCAGGACCAAAAGATTCAAAAAGTACCGGTAGTTGACTGCCGGTAGTCGATATGCCGGTAGTTGACTGCCGGTAGTTGATATTGCCGGTAGTTGACCGCCGGTAGTTGATATTGCCGGTAGTTGATCATTTACCGGTATTTTGTCATTTGGCAGCTTTCAGGATATTTTTTCTCTCTAAATTTTTTTTCTAAAACAATCTTTTTATGTCCGCATAGGATGGCTTATGTTCCAACCCCAAATGGAAACTCGTTATATAAAAAAGCATAGAAGAAGATCTATTAAAAAGGCTAGGACTGATGTTGGCATAGTGAGTGGTTTTACCACCGAAGAAGTCAGAAAAGATGCAGAAGAGATGAGTTGGCTCTTCTTGAATCTTTTTAAGGCATTTAAATATAGCTCAATATCATTTTTTGACTTTTTTGCAGTGAATTGTGGTGGATTGTATTGAGGTATTGTAGCATCATGTTTAATAAAAAGATTTTTTGTTTATTTCCATTTTATGTTTCTCAAATTAACTTTCTCTCGATTGATAAACAGAGCTCCAGATAGGCTGTAGGCGAATTTATCGACAAATTTTTTCAAATATGCAGATATAACTTTTGCTGTGTGTTCTTATTCTTCTTTTCTTCGGACTGATTTCGGATTGTCGTATACAACGCTTATAGAAAACGGTCATGAGAGAGAAAAATTACTGGTCCCCTTAATTGCAGTGTAACGCGCTGGTGTGCCCCTTTAATAAACTATCTTTGAGGCCTACCCATACTCCGCGCAGTCATGACTTCGCAGTCACCAAATAAGGCCAAAACTTCGCTGTCACGAAAAAGCAGTTTTTCTTGTCGACTGAGCAGTCTGACTGCGCAGCTATATCTACTTTTTGATTTTAGGTATAGGTCACATCTATATCAGATTTGGCATTTTTCAAAAAAAACGCGAGATCTAGACATCCCTTTACTTTGCACTTCGACTTCACAACTCTATTGTGGCCAGGCCCTTACAGTGAAAAAAGGCAGTGGCAGAAATTTTTTTCGCTTTTGAAAAATTTTTATACGCATTCTACTTTTTCCGACGAAAGTTTTCTGCCTAGTTTTTTAAAGCAGTATCAGGTCATAAATATCAGATTTAACACAAAACGAGTGAAATTAGGGGCGATTGTTTAAAAAATTAATGGTCCTCGCCTTAATTTGCACTGTAACGCTCACGGCCTTTCAACAGGTGCATTTTGGATTTTTAGACGTGTTTGCATGGCGCAGTGGGCGAAGCAGAGTTAAGATCTCAACATTGCAAAAATAAGGACATTTGCTCAAAATGAGGAAATTTTTGGGTATTTTTGGCGAAATACTCTATTTTATCATGTGCTTCATCCTTTTTCTGTGCAAAAAAATAAGATTTAGTGGTAAATTACAGGTACATAAATTGTGGTATGTTACCAGTAAGTTTCCGGTAACTCACTGGCAAATTACCGTGGTAACTCATTACCTCTCAAACATAGCATAACTACCGATATTCCACTTCTATAAAAGAAATAAAAAGGTACACAAAATAACTTTTTTTACAGGGCTGGTATCTCAAATTCTCAAAAACAATTACCGTATTTATTCTAATAGAGGACCTTCTATTTTTCAACTTTTTCTTTGACAAACCATTCTACCACATGAACGGCTAACTCAAAATTTTTTAACAATCAATTCTATAACACTGTAAGGATACATCGCCATTATATACAACACTTTCTTGCCCATGCTCAAAAACCCCAAAAAGTCTAAAACTATCTTTAACCAGCCACATACCCCACCCATAATCACCCATAACAAATTTTTTAGTCCCAACCCTGTGCTCAAAACCTAAGCCTAAAAAGGGTAGTTACAGCGATTTTAGGGTGGTTGTCTAAAATTGGATAAAAGAACGCTAATTTCCTACTTTTGTTCGTCTAGCTCTTTTAGATGTAGGCGTACCACATGCTTGGAATAGCTAAAAGATGTATTATAATGCTGTGGATACTTCAAAACGGAGTCAATTTTCGAGCTAAGCACGAAAAATCGGCCATGCTTTTTCGTAGGGATGCGGAGACAGGTATGCTGCGGTACTCTGCTGCGGTATTTTTTCATAAAGCCAAGTGCGGTAGCGGTATGCGGATTGATGCTGCGGTATACCGCGCGGTATTGCGGTATTAGCAAGCACATACTAAATGGTCATGTGACAGCTGGAATCATCAACCTATTTTCAACAAATGAACCAGAAACATGCGAAACAAGTTTATTCGTGACACACAACATCAATAATTAAAGTTAATCAATGGAAGATTCCTGTGCAAAAAGATCAACATCTCGGCGTTTTGCGGGCTAAGACGGGACCGCTTGTAGTCGAAAACATCCCTAGCCACAGAGAACGTTGATTCACTTGCGATACTAGTAGCCGGAGCTGCGAGGTAACGTCGAGCAATTTGTCCAAGATGGGTGTAGTCTTTCTGGGGATCTGAATTGATTAGTTTTCATATTGTTTGACCTCATTCGCCAATGTATGGAGAATTAAAACAGTGAAAATTCAAGAGAGAGCAATCTTTGCCAGGTATGACCGAATTGGTATGCATCTTGAGATTTTCTTGTCATCCTTTTCAACGCTATACAAGGAATGATTGATAAGAATGAATCAAGCTTTCTTCACAGAGGAGTAGTTATGCACAAAAGTCAGATTGATTAAAGTTTAAACGACAAGTTATCGTTGATGAAATTGAACATTACGAGTAAGTAGAAGCTCTTTATATTCCAGCTTACTTTGAACATTGACGCATTTTCTGTTGTCGTCCCTGTTCGACAAGGGTGGCAGTTCTGTCATGCAAAACAACGTAATTGATTTTGCGAAAAAACTGATTGGAAAATTTAAGAAGTCTCATGGTGCCACAATACTATTGGCTGAAAAGACAAAAGAGGTTTTTGGTAAATCGCTAGTTGTGTTTTTGCAACCACCACAAACTCGGTGGGCTGGACATTATCTGATGATAAAGCGTCTTTTAAGTGTGAGCGCTCAAGTTAATGAGGCGAAACCTTTATTATTATTAGTATTATTCGACGATAAATTTAGGTTGCTCGCAGCAAGATGTGGTCTGTACTTGAAGATAGGCACTTGAAAACATTACGCAGTTTGCGGTCACTTATGGAACCAATCGCAGATTTTCTCCTTAAATGCCAAAATAATCAGATGGTCATCTCTAAAATGAATTTTGGTTTGCTTCAGCTTCTGAACTCTGTGGAGTCTTTGGACGTAATACATTATTTACAAAATAATTTTTAATTTCTTGTTTTTAGCTTGAAGATCTCTTATTCTATTGAAAACTACTTTAAAAAATGAAATAACTAAGAGTTTTGCTCGCATTTTAGAGCCTTATTCGACTCATTACAATCCAATATTTATAACTGCTGCTATGCTTGACCCTCTAGAAATTTTAACAGTTGATCAAGACATCTATCCAGTTAACCAAATACTGACTGAAATAATCAGAAGCTCAATGCAGAACCAACAATCACTGTCAAGAACGGAAGAGTTGGACTCCCAAGGCAGCACCAATTCAAGTAGCAGCAGCAGCACTGGAACCTCTGAAACTTCCAGAAACCTTTCATTTCGCGAGAAGCTTATTGCAAAAAGGAAAAACCAACACGCACAAATTACTCATAGAAACAGTGAACAAGAAGCTATGCAAACCATTGTCAACTATTACCGACAATTAGTTCAGTCAGAGCATGTCCAGAAGATGACACCTCTCGAGTTCTGGAAAAAACATGGAAGTGGTATACTGCTAACCTAATGATCAATTTGTATGAGCATCTTGTAAACTTAATGGATTTTGCTTTCAATCACTTGTCAATCCCAATATCAGGTGCATCAATCGAACGAGTATTTTCCATGGCTTCTCTCGCTACACGTGGTATCAAAAATAGAACTTCTCCAAAATTGCTTCAAAAAAAACTGTTTGTTCATCTAAACACTTAAAAAGTTTGATTTTTGAAATATCTTTTTGCCTAGTTGACTACAGTATTTCGTCTAATAGCTCGGGATGGGGAGTTATTTTTTGGATTCCAGAAAATCAGAAAATAATTAAAATCTATAAAGTGGAGCTCGCGGGAGTAAAAAAAACATATTGAACAGATTTGTAAACTATTTTCTGTTGGCTAAGGTGTGAGTCTCCAGAGTTGAGAGTGAAGAGTTATTAGAGCATGAGAAGCTATCAGAAAAAAATACGGTATACGATTCACCAGTTCAATTGTAACTACATCTTGTATAGTATTTGCCATGTGTGGGTGGGTGGATGGGTGGGTAACGCTTTTTTACTTCGAAGGCCAGAACGGGTCGTAGATAGCGAAATCACTTTTGTCGCTAATACCATCGTGTTCCCCAGAATGTCAGCTTTCGTTTTAAAAAAAGAACAGGCGAAAAAAATGAGTTCTAATAGGGGATATACCTATTTTTATGAATGAAGTCATAGCCCCTCATTGAAATTTCGAAATACTATAGAGGCGCCGATAGGCGCCTGTGGTCCCTTGTTCCAAATATTGATGTTGTAATAAATACCCGTTCTGATTCATGTATACATTCAAAGGCTCCTATTTTACTGAAAAATATCTTGAGAAATCAGCACAAACGAACCAACATATTTTCTGGTCGCTGGATGAACATGGCTTTATGCGTGAACACGAATCAAGACGAATCATTTCGTGTACACAAATAAAAACAAAAGATAAGCCGTTTTGATTTGTGTACATGAATGAAAACTTTTTAAAAACAAAACACATGTAAACGAAACATCACTGCTGCAGACAAGAAAATGCGATCAGGAGGAAGAGAAGCAAACAGAGCAGCAGCCATCACCAACATCACAGACCAATTGAACCAATCACGAGCACACATTTGGAAATAGAGAGCAAACGGAAGATGCAACCGAATTTCACTGCAACACAAGCAAGAATGAATCGTGGATGAAGAAACTTTGCTTATATACTCGAGGATTGACACAGCGTGTCAAAATGAAAAAAAAAACGCAAAGTTGGACATTCAAATTTCGTTGTCGTGTCGAACCAATAGACCCATTATCGATAAAAATTTTAATTTTAGTCACCGCAAGTTTTGAACTTTTTTAGTTAAGAAAGTTAAACTCTCACATCTCCTATATAGTATTAGAGATGTTTTGTTTGTCTGTCTGTCTGCGGACAATTGATGTTTTGGGTTAGTTTGATATGTTTTTGTTTGGTTTTTTTGTCGATTTTTTTTTAAATTGAAGCTTGGAATCTCAGGAGTAGAATGGCTGTTGTGGATTTTGGTTTTGAGATTTTTTTTGGTTTCAATTTTTGGGTTTTAGTGAGCAAATTGTAATTTTTTTTGTTCAAGAGTCAAAATCTCGGAGCTAAGTGGGTGAGACGGCCAAGGCGCGTGGTGCATGTTGTAGCCCTGAATGTCAGCTTTCATTTAAAAAAAAGATTGGCGAGAAATGACGAGTTTAGAATGGGGCGTGGCGAATAGTATGGAGGTGGTCATTTGGTGGGAATTTGATTTTTGGTCTTCTTTTGAATTTGAATGTTTTTTGTCTCGAGAGGAAACAAGTGTAAAGCGACATGTCCATAGATATTTTATGTATAGTTTATAATATTTTAACCGAATTTGAATAAAGATTTGTCTTAATGAGGATTTAAGACAAAAACTTCTCTATTTCAACTACAGTTTTTTGTGACCGTATTAATTTATTCTTCATCCTCTTGAGCAGTTGTCTCTTTTTCATTTCTTTGTGAATCTGGGCAATCGGGTTCAGGCTTAAATTTTTCGATGAAACTTTTTAAGCATGCTATGTATTTCGTATTATATTTCACTTGACTCAAGTATGATTCATACTTCAGTCCGAGTGCTTCAACAATGGTAAATAATTGAAGTGCTTTGACTGGAGCATGGTTCATAGTTGAGTCTCAATAAACTATGAGTATGTCAAGGCGTAGTTGGGGAGATCGTGATTCATGGTGTAATCTTATTTCACCGTGTCACCTTTTTTCAGAATTTTTCGTGTTTTTTTAATAACAATTTACTTGGCATACGTATGAGCCACGCGGCCCCACCCGAGCTATTTTGTGTATTGTAATTTTTTTGCTGCCGTGAAACAGTGAAAACAGACGGTTTAAGCAGGAAAATAGGCATTGCAGGAAAGCAATTAAAGTGTTCTGCATAGGCTCATGATTTAAGGTTAATTGTGTTGTGTTTTTTTTTTAATTTTTATTTGGCTGTTTTTAGCTTTTAGCATTACATTTGAACCTTGACCAAGGCTAGGGTGGTCCGCCGAGCTAGTATAAAGTATGATACCAAAAGATTCCTGAGTTCACGCTCAAACATCAAAAGGGCTGATCTCAGCCATGTAACTCGAAATAACAAATTCCAACTCTCAAAAGAACCGCTGGCTTCTTAGCTATCGATTGGTATATTTGGATCCACAACCTCGGCGGTTTGAAGAAAAAACCAGCGGATTGCAATTGCGTGACCGAATTTTCAGACGAATTCACTCATCAGTTTAGAACAGGGGTAGGACGGAATTCCGATTTCCGTCTTCCGATTTCCGACACTTTTTCCTTCCGATTTCCGACTTCCGATTTTGAAAATTTCGATGTTGCGATTTTTGTTCCGACTTTTTTTTGTCTTCCGTCCCACCCCTGGTTTAGAGCATCTAGTGGGTGATAAAACAACTAAATCTGAATTTGGGAAGTTGGCACGGGCAGTTGAAGGGCGCTCGGCCGAAGGAAAAGGTACTTGGAGTCGTGGAAGAGAGTGGGCATACACACTCATTTGAGCACGCCCTCATTTGTGCGCAATTTAGTATGACCAAACGACTCAAAATCACGTCAGAAGCTCGAAAAAACATTATTTTTGATTTCTGGTCAATAAGAAATTGAGTTTTGGGTCCACCTAAAAGTCGAGATTCTCTACGTTGTAATAAAAGAGGATGGTTTTACGTGCCATGCAATTGGACATTTCCTATTCAGTTTATAGAGTTTCAAAACAGGAAGGGCATAATCATGGACCCTATACTCGAGGATCGACACAGCGTGCCAAAATGAAAAAGTTAAAAGTTCAAAAAAGTTGAAGGGCGCTCGGCCGAAGGAAAAGGTACTTGGAGTCGTGGAAATTAGATCATAAAGAATAAAAAAGTTCCTCAAAAACACGATGCCAAGAACACGATTTTGAATCACGGGGGGAGGGGTTTGGCGCTAATTAGAGGAAATATGGTATGCACTGATTTATCGCCAGGATACAGAAAAAATATTGGATCCGGGCAAGTGAAGATGTAAAGCTAAAGCTCGAAATCGATCGAAAACGAAAAATTAACAATAAAAAGAGGTCCTACGGTACTTTCAAAGTGTGATGGTTTTTCTAAAACACCCTGTAGAAAAAAGTGTCGGATCTAGGCGAGAACGAACTTGAGGAGTTTTAGTATCGAACGCCTGACGATTGGATACAAAAACTAATTGGATACACCGATTGGATATACCGGTTGGATACATTGACGATTGGATACACCGATTGGATACAGTTTTAAATTTCATTTTTATTACTTTACATTTTTATGATTCAAGCTCAAGCGGGATAGCCAACTGTACACTAGGATGGACTCAAACATATTTTACTAATCTTTTATCGCTTTGAAAAATACGTTTGAGCCCGTCCTAACGTACGCTGGCCAACCCTAAGCCTAAGGCTTAGCCTAAGTTAAAATAAATTTGAGCACAACAATCTAAACCCAAAATACCACAGTAGGGTCAAAAATAGGTGCTACATGGATTCTATATAGAAATGGTACCACTTACCATGGTTTGGTAAGGCTGAAAAGAGGTTTTGTTGTATCCAATCCCACAACTTTGTTTAATTTAGTGTATCCAATCGGTGTATCCAATCGCCAGTGTATCCAATCAGTTTTTGTATCCAATCGGTGGTATACCTTAGTATCTGCTCTGGACGTCTTTTTTCTCAGAAAATGTGGGAAGCATTTTTTCATAAATAATTTCTCATTTGCAATTAAATTTGGTGTATTCGTGTTTTCTGTTAGCTGTACCAGCAATATATAAAGCTTTTATTATACAAACATCAGCGCCATAAAATTATTTAAGCTGAAATAATGTGGTTGTGGAAATTGGGGAAGGCTCGTGTTTGGCAATAATTCAGGCAGCAGGGAATACTCCAATGGCCAGAGGATTACCACTACTCCTCCTTCTTTTCCGGTCAGGAGTGCCATTGACAACATTTGTTCCGCCATCCACCAAACTCAGTTTACGTCGTTCTTCTGGAGAATGGTTGTGGTTGTGATGGTGACCAGCCTCATCATCTGGCTCCAGACACGGTTTGCCCAGCTGGAAGAAACCCATCTCCATGTACCTGAAACCAATATGATCCGATGTTTAAAGCCGTGAGAACCAAATGCATGTTACCTGAGCAGCACATCCATCCAGCAGCCGGCAGCAGTGAATGTGAATAAGTAGTCAGCAGGGTAGATGGTTTGTGTGAAGATCATGCTGATCAAGGTGGGCTGACTGAAGCCAAAATCATGTTTGCTCAACTGGTACTTGATCAGGTTGGTCTCGAAGAAGGTCATGCCAAAACACACCCAGTTGATCATGACCGAACACAGGGCCACACTCGGCAGGAACCCTTTGGTTTGGTGTATGTCCTCGAAGTGCAGGGCCATGATACGTCTTAGACACAACAGTTGCACCCACTCTGACATCTGTAAACTGTTAATTGAGCAAAGTTCACTTGAGGTATGGCTAAACCTGGATCATAGTCAGGGAGAACATTCGAATGACACACTCCTCCACTCGGATAAAACCATCCGCTCGTTGGAAATTGAGCTCCAGAATCTGAAGCAATAGTTTGACAGACATGAAGGCAGCACTACCGAAGATAAGGATGAGATCCCCTCTAGCTTCTGCTTTGTGGTGAGCATCAAATCGCTTTTCCTCCACTGTTAGTGACCACTTGTAGACCTAAGCAATCAGATTTACTGTCAGACATAAAATTTTGCATTTTCATTGTTCTTGATCGTCCTAGAATGTGGAGCTCTGACTTGAAAATTTTTTGCCTCTTACTTTACCTCAGCCGGTATTTGGCTCATGAGGCATTACACTAGGAAGTAACAGATATGCTAGATGGCCATACCGTATTTCCTCTAATAGAGCCACCCCCTCTGATTCAAAATCGTGTTCTTGGCATTGCGTTTTTAACCCACTTTTCAATTACTTTTCTCAGGCAAGTCACCACTCATTCTGTAGCTCATCTCATTGACTACAAAACGGGTGGTAACTTGCCTGAGATGAATCTTTAAAAAGTGGGTTAAAAACGCAATGCCAAGAACACGATTTTGAATCAGAGGGGGTGGCTCTATTAGAGGAAATACGGTAATCGCAGTGGAGTCCCGTCTTAACGCCTTCCCCTCGAGTTCGTTCTCACTCAGGGTAAGACATCTTTTCAACCTGATTTTTGAAATCTTTGCCAGTTGTCTTCAGTCAGCCTGGATGAAATATTTGCCAGTTGTCTTCAGTCAGCCTGGATGAAATATTTGCCAGTTGTCTTCAGTCAGCCTGATGAAATATTTGCCAGTTGTCTTCAGTCAGCCTGATGAAATATTTGCCAGTTGTCTTCAGTCAGCCTGATGAAATATTTGCCAGTTGTCTTCAGTCAGCCTGGTTGAAATATTTGCCAGTTGTCTTCAGTCAGCCTGGTTGAAATCTTTGCCAGTTGTCTTCAGTCAGCCTGGTTCGAAAGGATTCCGATTTGCCGATCGTTTCTATAAATAAGCACAGTCGTTGTGGTGGATGCCTGAGGGCGATCCAGAAGGAGATGTGCTATCCCAATTTTGAGACATTTTTATTTATTGAAAGCTCATATTATGATTTAGAAAAACCGAAACAATATGGCACTCCATGAAACTTAAAAGAAAAGTTTTGTTATTCTGCAGTTGAGTCGGACCCCTCAGAAAATTGGAAATCGAGTGTTTGGGCTCAAAAGAAAGCTTTCGATGTGCTGAGTACGATAGCACCAAATTCCACCACTTTTGTCATTAGTTCATCGAGCTGTGGCCTCCCGAAGTTAGGTACTCAGAGAAAGCAGAACATTTGTTAAAACTATTTATGCTTAGTAAAAATTGGATGACGCACAGTCATTTAAAAGCATATTTCACGCAGAATGGGTTGCCGTCGAATAAACTTGTGAACGAGTGTGCATCATTGGATTTTCACTAAGTATTAATTGATTTAAGAAATGTGGTGGTTTTTCTGAGTGCCGAACTTGAATTATCAACAAAAAGAGGTGGAATGTAGTGCTATCGTACTCAGCACATCGAGAGCTTTCGTTTGAGCCCAAACACTCGATTTTCTGAGAGGGCGAAGTGGCATTAATAAAACTACAAAATTACAAAACTTCTCTTTTAAAAGACACACCCTGCAAAGTCGGGTCTGGAATCCAGACTACGGATTTTCGACTTGTCTAAAAATTACAACTGTTTCATAAGAAACCGCATTCTGCAAATTTTTAATTTTCCTAAGACATACTATTATTCAGTTCAAAGATTAAAATCTAGTCCACTTTTTTTTCAATGCTGCCTATTAAAGCACAAAATCAATTTTTCTTCGAATTAAGCAAATGGAGGGGCGAGCAATTTAGTTGAATTAGAAAAAAAGAGCCAAGCACAACCACCAACCATAGCAAAGAAGATGAGTTGAGCACAGGAGGAGACAAACTCCATGTAGTCATCGGTCATCGAGCCAACCTTGTGCAAATAGTCGAATTTGATGGCGAAGTAGAAGCCCACAAACCACCTCAAAATGCACACCACCACTGTTAGGTAAGCCAGCACATTCAACAAGGGTTTGATGTAGGTGGGGATGTGGAGAACGGGCATCTGCATAGGTGGCTTCCTGTCTATACCATACACTTGCTGCACATTGCCCATCACTCCAAACAACATTTTGCGCACACTCTTTTTCTCCTGAAACTGCAAGGTTGGAGATGGTTAGGGGTGTGGTGTGTGTGACCTGTCGCCTGCGGATAAGCTCATCAGCCCGTTCCTCAGCCCTGCCACAAGCCAGCCAGTGGGCAACCAACATGACTGGGTAGAACTCGGAAGCACACGAGATCACAGCTGAATTCAGCAAGCCTTTGTGCAGGTAGTACCTGCAATGCCAAAAGAGTTAGTGGAAAAAACAATCTATTTCACTGTGAACTACTGCCTGTGGACTGCCCAACCCGAGTGATACTGACCATCTTGTGATCATTACACGATTATTAGCCAAAAATTGATTTCTGCTAGCAGAATTGGAACCTATGACCATGCCGTTGCCCCCTCAAGGCAACTCGAAATTCACTCGAAAAGGCCTTTGTCCCTCTTGTGGTTTTCCTCTATTTTCCACTTGCCATAACTTTTTTTATGACATTGCAGCTAACTACAACTTTCAATACTTTTTTACAGACTTCACCCATTTCCGCCCATGATTTTTATACCTGAAAAAATATTTCTTAAATATCAAATATCTTAAATCATTAATCAATTGAGATATAAGTTTTACATTTTTTTTTAAATTTTGAATCAAATAATTGAATGGGTTTCGAAAGTAAAATTTGAACTGTAAAATTTCACTTTCGAAACCCATTCAATTATTTGATTCAAATTTTAAAAAAAATTGTAAAACTTACCGTATTTTCTCTAATTAACGCCCCCTCTCCAATAAACGCCCCCTTGGAGGTCGACCCAAAATAAATGCCCCCTCTCTAATAAACGCCCCCTATACTGAAATCGGGACAGACTCAATGGAGTTGGTAAAATCGCAGTTCAAAAATCCCACCAATTTTATTACTCGCTAACATCTCCATCTTCGTTCATCCATTTTATCCATCTCCTCACTCCGCCAATTTTCAGAGCATTAATCAGCAACCAAAGCATGAAGCAAAGTCATCCTCGCATCGAGCCACCCAGCGACGAGTCCGACTATGAAGGAGCTGAAACATCCAAGAAGAAACGATGCTACACTACGTCCTTCAAACAACAAGTGATCGCCGCCACGAAGCCGCCAGGTTCCATTCACGCCAATTCCAGGCGATCAAAAAATTCTCACAGACGCGAGGCTACTGAACCAAGAAGAGCCAGCATTGGACGAAGAAGTGGACCCAGAGCAGGATGAAGAGAATGGTTATGTGAGTGACGAGTCCATTGTGTGATCGGGATTGTATTTTATTTTGCTTATTAACCTGTTGAGCTCGGAACAAACTTTTCGGTTTAAATCATTATGTGAATTTTTGATTGGAAAATAAACGCCCCCTCTCTAATTAACGCCCCCTGGTGGTCAATTGAAAAATAAACGCCCCGGGGCGTTAATTAGAGAAAACACGGTATATCTCAATTTATTAATGATTTGGTTCTATTCTAGAATCGGATGCCAAAAAACAGCTTGGTCCCCCCTGCTGATTTTTTGCGAAAAACATTGAATGATGATACATCGAAAAGATAATTATGAACTTTGACTTGTTTAATTGTTCTTGTCTTGTGCGAAATAAAATATCTGTGTAATAATTTCTGGCTTGTCATACTATAAAACAACAGGGGGAGCAAGCTTTTTTCCGCAAAAAAATCAACAGGTGGGACCAAGCTGTTTTTTAGCACCCGATTCGAGAATAGAATTAATGATTTCATACATATTTAAGAAATATTTTTTCAGGTATAAAAATCTTGCACATGGGCAGGAATTGGTTTTATCGTACATACCACGTCAATTACAGTCAACCCTCGATTTGACGGGATTGAAGAAAAAACTTTGAAAGTGTGACTAAAAGAGTGTCGTACTCCAGGCGGGAACGTTAAATCATGGGTTTAATAATGTGGTACGTTAATTTTTTTATATCAAGCAAATAAAAATTTACCAGATCTTCTGAGTGCCCTTTAATTCCTCCTCAGGATGGCACTCATATGGCCGTTTGGTGATTGGACACCAGTAGCCCGTGATTTCTTTTCTTTGACATAACTCCTGTAAGTCATTTGTCGATAAAAATACAGAAATTAAGCTTCTTCCGAAAAATTGACCTGATAGCTGAGGTATCCTTTGAAAATGACTATTTTCACCCAAACTATGGTGAGTACCTGAAAGTGATGGATGAATTTTTTTGAATATTAATAATATTATAATCCAGCAGCAGCCCTACTCACCACATTGACCCATCTTCGCATAAGTACATCAAAGTTGGACTTAAGAGATCCATAGTAGGAGCGCTGGAGGATGTAGGCAAGGGACAAAAGGCAAAACGAGATCATTAGGCAGTTGTACAAACCCTCCAGCCATTGCTCTTGGGCATTGGTTG
The DNA here is from genome assembly GCA_029231635.1 of Ditylenchus weischeri. Taxonomy (NCBI): domain Eukaryota; kingdom Metazoa; phylum Nematoda; class Chromadorea; order Rhabditida; family Anguinidae; genus Ditylenchus; species Ditylenchus weischeri. Next base: position 85,538 of record JAMRYI010000085.1, read on the forward strand.
CATCTATCAATTTATCTGCAAATTGACCAGGTTGGCATTGGAGATTGTGTATCGCACTACTGACCACAGTTGCTGAAGGCAATATTGAAGACCATGAAGTAGGCATAACCCAGAGATACTCCAGCTGTCAGCACAAAAGCGGAGATTAAGGTAGGTCGGGGGATGGTGTGTGGTCTGACCAGTTTGACCATGTGTGTGGAGGAATGGGCCCTCCACATAAATATGACCATAGCCATGCCACAGGACACCATTATGCCACCAACACACTGAAAATAAATACAAAAAATAGCTTTAAATTTCAATGGCCCTCAGTGAACATGTTTCAAGAAACATCGAAAATTTTTGCATTCTTTTACTTTTATCTAACCAATAAATAATGGTTGTTACACTTTTCGACCCTGAAATGGCGCTTTTTCTGCCGGAAATGGCACTTTTCCTGCCGGAAATTTGAAAGCTTTTTTCGTGGGTTTTCATATTACCTTTCATTTTTTTTGACCAGCGTGTAGCCAAGGATCTCAGCTTTCTTACAAGCTATCAATTTTCAAAAGTTGGAGGAAAAGGTCTTTAAAGGGACCAAATTTTTGAAAAAATTTCTTCTGTTCAAAAACCTTTTCCTCCAACTTTTGAAAATCTCATACAGTCAGTTGATAGCTTGTAAGAAAGCTGAGATCCTGGGCTACACGCTGGTCAAAAAAATTTGAAAAGTAATAAGAAAACCCCCGAAAACAAAAGCTTTTTTAAATTTCCGGCAGGAAAAGTGCCATCTCAGGGTCGAAAAGTATTTCAACCATAAATAATACTTTTTTTGCAATTAAGTAGTCAAAAAAACTGAAAATATCATCTTTGTAAACCATTTTTCAGAATTGAGTCGGATGATAAACATTTTTGAAAAAGGTGCGTGTTTTAAGGTTGTCACAGAGATTTTTTATTACAAAAATGTTTCAAGAAACATCTCTGTCGTAAGGCTTTTCAAATTGTTGAAAAAAGTGCATTTTTGGAATTTTAGATATGTTCGCATGGCGCAGTGGTAAAGCTTTTGGCACTTATTCGGTTGGGGGGGGCGGGTTTTTCACTGATTTAGAAATAGTGTTTAAACGTCTTCTAAGTAATTTTTATGTGCTAGAAACGATAAAAAGTTATTTTCTGACACTTTTTTACATAAAAATTGAATATTTAAAAAAAAATTTTGGCCAAAATTCGAATTTTTGCCTTGGTCCCCCAAGGTAGTTCAAACTGAAAGGATACCTGGCTACCCACAAGAAGATGGAATTTAAACATAGTTTCATTCAACAAAACAACAACAAGACAGTTGTAACACACTATTCGCATTTAAAGTCTTTGTAGACACTAATTTGTTGCCAGAAGTGGTAAAACACATTGTTTCCCCGAAATTTTCGACGCCAAAGATATTCTTCAATGTAGCTTACGAGTTTGCTTCGGGCGGTTCCGTATTCTGTCTTGTGGCGGTGCTTGAACTTCTGATGCATGGATTCGATGCTTTGAGTGTAGATGTCTGGATCATCGGGATTCACAAAGTTCTTCGAATGATTAACCATAATGTTCGTATCCTTCAGGAAGATCGGCGACACCGTTGTATCCAGCCCAGCCATCAGTCATTATTGCCGTCCCAGGAAGAATGTACTTCTGTGAGTTGCGTAATAATATTGATAATTTAGTAGCTTTGATTTTTCAGTAAACCTGTATGATCGTATTAAGTGTCTCTGCGTCACGCTTTTCCACTGGCTCAATAAAGCAACCTGACCCACCGCGTTCCACTCCAGTCACAAACCACTGCTGTTCGACCAGACGCCCGACATTATACTTTCTGCGAGATATTACGGTCTCGTCAACTTCCACCACTTTTCCGTGTCCGCCCAATTGCTCCGGATGCGACAAGAACCAACCAAGACAAACTTCGCGGAACCGGTCTTTCCATTCGACAATCGTTTCAGTGCTCAAAGTGGAACCATTTTCTCTGCGAAATTCAAACTCAAAATCCTCTTGCTTGCACATGTTTCGGCACCAGAAATAAGACATTTGCAAGTGCTTAATTTGTTTTTATTTAAAAAAGTTCAGATCACCATCGTGAATATCACGATCCTTTAAGGTCAATGAGCTGTTTTCAAACCATGTTCCTACTAGAAAGCCTTTTTTTTGCGACACCTATCTTTAGAACACTGCCATTTCCCGTATTTGCGACCTTTTTCTGGCTTTTGAAGTTTCATATTATTACCACACTCGCAAGTTCGACGAGAATGCAGAAGACCAAGTTCTTGAAGCCATAACACAAACTCATTATCTTGTAGGAAAATCTTGCGATAGAGAGCATTCAGGTTGAAGTTTTTCAGATCTTCCATTTTCTTTCTCTAAATCATTTGTGTACTGTAAGAAAAGAATAGACAACAGTGATCATTTAACAAAAAAATACCCTTGAGAGATGGGATTTGAACATAGTTTTGTTAGCTGGGGCCTACCGCATAAAGAAACTCTGGTATGCATACATTTTTCATGCATCCAGAGTCACTTTCGAGTGATTTGCGTCTAAGGTATGGTGCATCTCACCTTAGCAATTGCTCTCGTGCCCCCGAAGGGGGCGCAGGGGGCTTGGTTGGTTAGAGATGCGCGCACTCACTTACCTTAGACATAATTCCGAGCAAGACTCTTGATCAAAAATGCATACAAAGGCTCTTTTTGCCCAGCTCCAGTGACCAAAACGGGGTAAAATACCCTAAAGTAGGAAGTTTGCCTTGGTCCCCAAGGCAAAAAGTGAAATTTTGGTCAAAAAATTTTTCGAAAATCATCTTTAATGTAGAAAAATATCGCCAAACAACTTTTTTCATCGTTTTTAGTACATATAAATTACTTAGAAGACGTTCAAACACTATTTTTAAATGAGTGAAAACCCGCCCCCCAACCGAATAAGTACCAAGCTTTTCGTCACATGAATTTACATAGGAAAAAAGGCGGTTTCCCTTTAAGTAACGAGTTCCCCCACCGCTCGACACTGTAAACTTCTCGTAAACTTCCTGTAAACTTCTCGTAAAAGCCCAAGTGCACTTCCCCTCCCTGGAAAATTTTTTTGTACTTTTAAATAAAAGTACCCATTTTCAGCTGAAAATTTTTATTATGAGGCACCCCAGAAGGCGAAAAATCCTCAGCAATCCGAATCATAAAGCAGAATTTGAAAAAAAAAATACTTAGTCGCTGAGATATAACCTAAAGTTGGAGTGTCAATATTTTAAAAAATGACCATTGAACTTTACTTGAACCTAAGGTCATATCCCAGCGACTAAGTATTTTTTTCAAATTCTGCTTTATGATTCGGATTGCTAAGGAATTTTCGCCTACTGAGATGCCTCAGAATCAAATTCAACTAAAAATGGGTACTTTGATTTAAAAGTACAAAAAATTTTTCGAGGGGGGGGGGTGCACTTGGGATACTGTCTCAGCTTCTCACTTTTCTGTGAATTTTTTATTATTAGCCCATTTGACGTAAAATCGAAAAGTAGATATAGGTCATAAATATCGGATTTTCAACTTTTCCTTCAAAAATTTGAGTGCAGGTCGGACGAAAGTCCAGTTTTTATTTTTTATTATTATTTTTTGTCATTCTAGTCAAATTTCGGGAATTTTCGCATCTTCCGCAAAAATTTGTCCCAAACTCAAAATGTCCACCTATTTGGACAATTTGAAAAGCAATGCTGTAACGACCTTAAAAGATGCACTTTTTTTCAAAAATTTATATCATCCGACTGAATTCTGAAAAATGGTTCAGAAAGCTGATATTCTCAGCTTTATTTTGATTACTTAATTATAAAATAAATTTATATGGCCCTATTGTCTTTTAGGTGGCCGCATTTTTGCGTTGCTCCCCCCTGTTGATTTTTTGCGCAAATTTCAAAAAATAATTCTTTATTCTTGCTCATATTTTTTTGTTGTTATAGTGGAGGTGCAGAAAAGATAGAAAGCTCTGCTCCTTAAAAACAATAAGGAAAGGGTCGTTCTTTGAGAATTCGCATCTTCGTCTGGAAACGTGGCTTCTAATCTTCTACATGTGGGCAAACGACTTCTTCAATCAACAGCTTGTGAAGGAACTAGGTTTGAATGCTCACAACACTTGCGATTGGCTCGCCATGTGCCGCGACATCTGCTAGAAGTATGTTTTTTTGGAAACATCAAATTTTAAAGAATGCGGCGAAGTTCTTTGAGCAAATGAATTTAATCTATAATGGTGTGTGAAATCTGTTTTTATTGTATGATTGTATGTATATTTCTTCTTGGTAGCAGATATTTCAAATGTGAATATATCGAGTAACATGCAAAAGAAACGTTGAAAAAAAATTCCTTGAAAACAAACAACAGGAGGAAGCAAAGCAAATTTTATACCGGGTGTCTCAAAAGTTCGAACTCACTTTTTAAGATTTGAGTTTTTCTTAAAACAGTGTAGACATCAACAAATATTTAATACCATTTTGTAGCCCTAAGTGTCCTCTTTCCAACAAGGTATCAAACGTAAATTTTATTCAACAAAATGACCGCCAACAGCCTCAACACACTTCTTCAGTCTTTTTGGAAAATTATCGATGGCCTTCTGAATCATTTCTTGTGGAATTGCATCCCATTCTCTCACCAACGAAGCCTTCAACTCTGCGATCGTTTTGTGTGGTTTAGAGAAGGCCTTTGACGCAAGGTAAGGCCACACAAAAAAGGCCACACGGGGGAGTTGGGCGGGACTTGTGTTTGGGAGCAATTTAGCATTCGTGCAATTTCTCTCCCAGAATAGCCTTGCTCATGAAGCCTTACAATTCCGGCGCGCAGTTCAGACATATTTTTTGAGCTTTTTGAAAGAATGATACACCAAATGAAAGAGGAGACTTAGGGTTACAAAATCATATCAAAAGATAAGATTTATCTTAATCTTAAAGACAAAAAAGTGAGTTCGAACTTTTGAGACACCCGGTATGACAAATTGTGGCCCCTAAAAAGACAATAGCACCTGCAAAACAACAAAAGGACCAAGGCATTTTTCAAGAAAAATCAACAGGGGGACCAAGGCAAAATGTGGCGCCCTAAAAGACAACAGGGCCAAATTTTTAGATGTTGGTGAGACAAAAGTAAAAAAATGCAAAAGTTTTTGATATTTCTTGAAACATGTTTCACGTAGTGTACTGAGGGCCATTGAAACTTTTAACATTATTATTTTTTGTTTTTATTTCAAAAAAAAATTTTAAATTTCTCTTGAAATTCTATGGAATACCAACCAAATGGTATATCCTCAAGTAGTAGATGGTGTCCTCAAATAGAAGTAGCACACAGAAGTTGATGACCACACAGACCGCACAAATGGCGTAAAGGGCCAGGCTGATTAAACCCTTGGGTCGCAACATTTTCTTGGCGTTGTAGACATGTTGAGTGACTAGATTGGACATCGAATGTATACCTCAAGCAAGCAAAATATTCCTGAAAAACGACTACAGTCGAACCTGGATCACACGACACCCCCTTTTGAAAATCAGGTGTCGGGTTATCGAGGTTCGCGGGTTTTTATGGCAAAAATAAAAGATTTTGGAAAAACCACCGGCAAAGTTAGAATCCCTGCGATATTTTGGAATAAACTGGCGAATCACACTTAGCCAAATTTTTCAAAAATCGAAGTAAAAAAAGTGTCAGACCCAAGGCGGTAACAAAATTACAGGGGTGTCGGCTTATCCAGGTTCGACTGTGCACTTTGTTTTCTTCAAATTTTTTTTATGCAAATTCTTATTTTGATACAGTCACCTCTCGATATAGCGCGCGTACCTAAAGTTGGTTCCCGCCTGGGGTCCAACAATTTTTCACCTTAATTTTTGAAGGCTTTTGGAGAATTTAATTCGTCAGTCTGGTCCGACAAATCGCACGGATTCCAATTTTACCGGTAAGGGGATCGAGAGAGATCCAGGGCTGCACGGTGGTATAAAAATAAAAAAATAAATAAATAATAAACAGTTTAATAAATATTTGAGAGACGATATTTGCGACCAGACTGTCATAACAGTATCGATAAAATACTCTAAAAATTAGGTTAAAAAAGTGTCGGACCCTAGGTGGGAACGATCTTTAGGTGGGGTAACTACCGTATTTACTAGTGCTGAGTGCAGTATACTGCACTGCAATACGGCTGTACGAAAAAAGGTAACAAAACATTTTGGTAACGGCAAAATTTGCTAACAAACTTTTTGATAACGGCGAATTTCGGTAACAATTTTTTGGTAACAGCGAAATTTAGTAACAAGCATTCTGGTAACGGTTACGGAATGCAGCTTCTAATTGTTCTTGCTCTCTTTTTATTTGCGTCTTATTCCACTTTTGTATGTACAATGAGGTGATAATAATAACATACTCCTGTTTTTAGATGATTGCCAACTTTCCGGAAGAAGCGCTAGTGAGTGACGAAGAGGACCTCCGCAATGAACTCAGCGATGTGTCCGATGAAGAATGTTCGGAAGAGGGAGAGCCGCATATTGCAGGGAGACCCTGCAATACCGCAGTGCATCAGTTTAAAATACTGCAACACTGCACTGCGCCGCGTTAAAATAGTGCAGTTTTACACTGCAGAGTTGTTTTTTTATTACACCGCAAAATTTGTCTGTATTTTCATTACGTTGTGTCGAATGCTTTATATTTACCAATACGAAGCAAGCGCCACTAAGAGACCATCGACTCAATTACAATTAGAGATCAACGCCTGCATACTGAAAGAATTTCAACGGCCAGATGTCGATTGCATGGAATATTGGATGGTTGGGCATAAATTAATTCTCCTTCTACCAGTGTTGCCAGTGAACAGCTTTTGTCGGTCGCACGGGATGTCTTCCACTACAGAAGATTCAGCCTGGCACCAAAGAATGCAGAGATGCTAGTTTTTCTCAACAAAGGTCAGTACTAGCCTTTTCTCTTCGTTTGTTGTTATTATTGTTGGGAAGCAATAAAATGTTTGATTGACTTGATTTTTGATTTGAAATTGGCCGTTACTGCACATTGAAATGCCAGTATTTTCAAACACTGCAGTATACTGCATCACCGTAAAACAGTGCACTGCAACACTGCAAAACCCTATTTCCTCAGCACTAGCATTTACCCTAATTATATCCCCCAGTCTCTAATTATCCCCCAACTCCAACTTTGAGGGTATATATCTAGGAGCAGAGTCAATATTTTGCATAGCTGTTTGTGGTCAAGCCCATTCTTACATGTTCTCAGGGGGGTTGGTGGGTTCACAAAAACGGCCTGTCAGTCCCTAATGCTAATTTAGAGTATGGTGCAGTGATGTAAATCGTTGTTTTTGCGTTTTTCACGCATCATACACTTGCTCAAAGATTGCATAAAAATTTGTTTAGTATGTCATTTCGTATAAAAATATCTCTGCTACAGAACTGTCAAAACAGATTCAGGATGTGATCGTATGTTAAAGGGTTGTTTTATGAATGGAATTTCGAATTTTTTGCCCGGTGCCGCTGCTTTTTCGGCACCGGCTGTCATAACACATGGTTACGCTAAAAAAAGTTTTTAATACACTATTTTGTAGAAGGAGAGTTGTTATACAAGGTCTATCTATATGTCTTTCTATAATTTAGCGTGCTTTTTTTGTTTCTGAGCTTCGGTTCCAGAATTTAGGTTGAAGTGGAAATTCTGGCACCGGAGCTCAGAAACACATAAAAACACGTTGAAAGCAACGCAAAAACCTCAATTTAAATCATGGGTGACGACTTTAAAAAAATATATGCTTGGAGTTATAATATGAAACCTAAAGCCACATACAGAATGAGGATTCTGTTTGCGGATGCTAAACCAGACTTTACACTCAAAAATAGCCATAACTGTTTTTTTTATTTTCAAAGATTATTCTGTCGGTGCCATTTCATAGCCAAGATTCAGGGATATCTGATGAAATATTGATAAAGTGGATGTTGTCAATAATCCTGACTCGAATTTGAGTCAGGATTCTTGGGCGGATTCTTTTTTAACTCAATTTTTCAAACAACATCTACTAAATCAATAGCTCATCTTGTAGCCCTGAATCTTGGCTACGAAATGGCACCGACAGAATTATTGGCCCTATCCAAAGGGAAGGTTTTTGCCTTTGTCCCCCCCTGTTGTTTTTTTTTGCTTTTTAAGCTTAAGCAATAGTAGGCCAGCGTATTTTGGGAGGGACTCAAACATATACTAGACTCATTTTCAGTCCGTCCTAACATACGCTGGCCTACCCTTGCCTAAGCCTGAAAAATAACGAAAAAAATTTAACAGGGGGGACCAAGGCGAAAAAACCCCCTTTGTTGGATAGGGCGGAATTATTTTTGAAAAATTTAAAAAATTATGTCCATTTCTTAGTGACCAATCTGATTTAGCATCCGCAAACAGAATCCTAGTTGTAAATGCGGCTTACCGTATAACCTCTTTTAATCCCCCCGGGGGGATTATTTTTCAACCCACCTCGGAGAGGGGGGGATTATTAGAGGGGGTAATTATTAGAGGGAGGGGGATTAAAATTCAACCTCGGCGGAAGGTGCCGCAAATTTTTGTGTCCATTGGAGTTTTGTTATTGCAGTTTTTTTGCGAAAAATGTATTTGATTTCCCACGTTATTTTTTTCGTAGTTTCCTATTAAATTGTATTTGTTCGCATCGCCGACTTCTTATTCTTAGAGATATCGTTAGCTATGAATCCAACCGATGGCTTTAATGGTGCAAAAGTACTCCAAACAGTTTTTCTCGATGACCCTAGTGGTGAAACTCAGAAATCTTTGCAGCGACAGTCAGAATATTTTGCGCAAATGGATCGGGAATTATCTATCGCAGAAGATGAGGAGGTTCCTTTTTATCGTTTGATGCATTCTCATCATGATATCTTTTTTATCCTCATATTACTCCATCTTTTTCATTAAGATCGTATTGTATCTTTTATTTTTCCAGATTTCTTCCCTTATGAATCAAGCAGGTGACCCTAGTGGTGCAATAACTCTCCGATGCGGTACTGCCATCGCCGACGAATATGAAGTAATATTATTATTATTCAATGCTAATTTCTCTTACGGGTTTATTTTAAGGTTAGAAAGATTCAGCTGCATGACGATGAAGAGGGGCCAATAAGAGAAAAGAGACATCGAAACAATAATTTTGCATTATCAATCTATGCAGATCTACGTCTTTAGTCTGTGCGCTCACTACATCAATGGACGGTTCAGAAGATGACAAAATAGCGTGCTTTAGGCCAAACTAGAAGAGAGAAAAAAAATTGGGTCGGGATGGTCGAAAAGATGACGAAGAGGCTTGCATCTCTGATGAAGACAATGAGCAAAGTTTGGAAGATATTCATGATAATGAATTGCTGATTGTTTCTTGAAATATTTGATTGTGTTCGATCTTATTTGGAATAAAATAGGAATGTTCATGAAAGTGTTACAACAAAAAACGTTGTCAACAAGGAATACAACCCATAAGTATCCTAATATAAGGCGGCGTAGCCGCCGACAAAATTGGGGGATTATTAGAGGGAGGGGATTATTTTTAATACCCTTCGGAGAGGGGATTATTAGAGGGGGTGATTATTAGAGGGAGGGGGATTAAAAGAGGTTATACGGTAAGCTAAAAGTAGGTGGACATTTAAAAAAAAAAGGACAACGACAAATTGGGTGTGAATTTGTGACACATATATATGCAGAAGCGGCAGAATGTCTTATGCTATGATTACAAAGAGCAACATTCCAAACACACACTCAATTAATCTAAAATAATGTTGGAAGAGTAGTGGGCGGACACTTCACAGCAAAAATAAGAAAAATAAATAAAGCTTCTTTTTTCTTAAAAAACTGAAATTATTTTTCTCGTTGTTTTGTGGGCCGCTCCCAAACAAGTGGTTGGACCCACTGGTTCACCCACTCCTTTTTTGGCCAAGTCGCCGCCCAATTAAATTGCGTAAAAGGAGAGGAAAAGCAATATATTCTGATAAGCTTAGTGTTTTGTGCAATGTTTGTAAGCATTGTAGTGTTCAAAATTATAGAACAAAAGCAATGTAAACTATAGGTGGGTGACACACACACACACACTTTAAATAGAAATAATAATCATTACCGTTTCAACGACTTTTAGCAGAAGAATCACAGCTCAACACTTTTGCTTACAGTTATTAATTGATTTTAAACAGGGTGTTTGTCAAATCACAGGCTGTTACATGTCCAGAAAAGTTGATTTCACCCCTTTTAAACTTTAGGAGTATTTCCTCTAATAAGCTAGCATGCGCGCTTATTTTTCGAACCTCCAAAAATTGGAAAAATTTGAATTCCATCTCGAGATTTTTGGGTGCTTATTCAAAATCTAAAAAGTGCAATCATTAGAGCTCGTGGGAGTTAAGGAAATGCAATAAACAGCTTTGCAAAATATTTTCTCTGAGCTGAAATATAGGTCCTCAAAGTAGAGGGTGCGCGCTTATTAGAGCATGCGCGCTCATTAGAGGAAATACGGTATTAGGGGAGCCACCGCTTTTAAATTACAGCGTTATTCTAATAGAGAACCCCTCCTATTAAAAAAATACAGTCGAACATGTATAAACTGTCTGGGAATCAAACCTGTGAGCTTAAAATATTCGCATTATGATTTGCACACTTCCTTTTAACCGCCACATTTTTTTTTGAAAAGAGGTTGGCTGTTTAAAGGGGGTGGGTGCGGGGGTGTTGCACTTTATATAGGTCACAGGTTCAATTCCCACTGGGTGGACACCAGGGCTGTGCACGGGCCGGTTTTTGGACGGCCCGGCCCGCTGCTTTACCATGAAAGCCCGGCCCGGAAGGGTGGACACCCTATTTTTTAACTCTATTTTTTTAGCAACTTCACTGACTTCTAGGTCCAAAAGCTCTCAACCAATCGATTTCAACCAGCACTGCTTCACTGTCAGCAACTGTCCTAATTTTGGAATTATAAGCAAATGACCATTAAAATGAAAGGGAATCAGATAAAATGATGCGTACTTAGTTTTATATCGCTTCAACCTCTACACATATTTTTTTATTCCACAACGCGTTTAGTACCTTTTTAGAGTCGGAATTTCATGAGGAATATGGATAAAAAATTTCCACAGCAAAATCACTTCAGAAAAATATGTAACAAGCGAAGGTTTGACCTGGGATGAAAAGAGTATCTTGGAGGGTACGATTTCGGTATTATTTTGGAACTGACGTTTTTTGCAATTTATTTACACGATTATTTACAACCATATATTGAAAATGATGCCAAGAAGCAGGGCTAAATTTTGAGTATAGGGTTGTAAATGCGAATTAAAATAGCGAAAAAACGTAAGTTCCAAAAATAATACTGAAGAATTCCGGGACAGCCCTGGGTAGGATGGCGAGAAATGGGGCGTTGTTGAATGTTTTTTGTGTGACTCGATTTTACTTTTTCTCTGCATGATAGCTTAAATGAAAGCCCAGAATCTTGCCTACATTTTAGTATATGAAACATTTGACTTGTAGAAAAAAGTCAGAAAATTTCAATGAAACCAGTCAAAGAAAAATTCCCAACGCTATCGATTTCGGCTATATTTTAGAATTACCACCAACAACCTTCCCCCTATAGTGTTACCTCGACTCAACTGCAAGCCCCCAAGCCCCCTGCGACCCCGAAAGGGGCTTGGGGGCTTGGGGCCTTGAGAGTTAGAGATGCGCGCACTCACTTACCTTAGACATGATTCCGAGAAGTACTCTTGATCATAAAATGCACATATAGTCTGGTTTTGCCACGGCCCGTGTTGAAAAACATGGTAAGACAGCCAAAACAGTTTCCAAAACAAAATTTACTATTTTTAATATCCCTTGAGGAAAAGTAAATTTTGCGCTAGCTCGGGGGAAGGGGGCGAGGTCTGGATAGTGTTACTTTGATTTCCGAAAATTCAGCCTATTTTAGTCTGGATACAAGCTCCAGATACTGTGAAATCATGCTCTGATGATTTTGTTGGATAGCCAAGAGTGTGAGGATCATTTCGACACCAAACTTGGGTTCTTATCCTTTATCCCGACCCCACCCAAGTTTTGATTGTTGAACTTTATTTTTATTTTGATATAAATAAGTTGATTCGCCTTTTTGGCGGCATAAAACATGCATGCACACCAGAGTTTCTTGGTGCAGTAGGACCACACTGACAAAATTTTGTTCAATTTCCATACTTTTAGGCTATTTTCCAGTATCCCGGTACCCTTTTAAATTAGGGTTTGACCCTGAAAACCACCACTTTTCACTTTCAAGGGGCAAAATCTCAATTTTTTTCACAGCAATCTTCAAATCTTCAAAGGTCCTCCGCCATTAAAAGAGCTTTCGAATGAGTATGAACATGCAAATAAAAATATTACACTAAAAAAAGTTTTCCTTTGTGACCAAACATGTACTCAAATGCGTTACCCACCCGTCCCAAATGGCTAAACTTCCTTTTACGGAGTCCTCCCAAAAGTGTGTTTTGACCACTTATTCAAGCTTTTCAGGTCGTAATTAGTCGAAAAAACATGTTTTCAGGATTGGGAAAGACATTTTTCGAGAAAAAAAATTTTGATCAAAAATCGACTTTTTTACCAAAAATTTTCATTTTTCATGCTTCGGTCAAACACTTTTTTCTCTCTTGCTTTTAAATTTATTGTTTCTAACAATCGTGTCGGACTTTTGGAAGGCGTACGACTGCTTAAATGACGAAGGCTACATCCATCTCAAGGTATTCCTTTTTTCGTTTGGAGCATAAACCCACATGCGGGCTCTGCCACATACAAAAGTAAACTGCGCATGGATTTAACCTTGCACAGTTTGTTAGCACGAGTGATTGGTCTCTAGGGTGCGCTTGTGTCGTGGAGTTCAACTCAAGCCCCAAGCCCCTACGCCCCGGAGGCGGGAGCTTGAGAGTTAGAACTCCACGGCACTAGCTCACCCTAGAGATTAATCCGAGCGACTTGCTGCATGTTGTATCCATTCCCAGGGCTTTTATATAAGCCAGCATGTGGGTTGTTATGTGAAGTAACGTTTCCTTGTTTTAGGTGAATCACTCGATTCATTTCAAGGATCCGGTTACTGGTGCGCATACCAACAACATCGAGGCGTCCATAAATTTAAAAAGCAAGAGAGAAAAAAGTGTTTGACCGAAGCATGAAAAATGAAAATTTTTGGTAAAAAAGTCGATTTTTGATCAAAATTTTTTTTCTCGAAAAATGTCTTTCCCAATCCTGAAAACATGTTTTTTCGACTAATTACGACCTGAAAAGCTTGAATAAGTGGTCAAAACACACTTTTGGGAGGACTCCGTAAAAGGAAGTCCTGCCTCCCAAATACTATACATAAATTGGATGTGCACAAAAAGTGTCTGACCCCAAGCGGGAACGAACTTTTGGGTGTGGCGGATTATCCAGGTCCCACAATAGGAACTCTGGGATCTATTAGAGGAAATAAGGTATATTTATTTTTAATTTTATTTATTGCAATTTATTGTTATCACCAGTGACCATAATCACCTTGACCGGCATAATGCTTATAATTGGGTTCAAGGCTACTGATAAGTGGAGGGTTACTATTAGAAGAAATGCTTTATTCCCAATCCGTTACAATAACAACCAGAGCTGCGTTGTACATCTTTGACATACGGCATCTGAAATTTTTTTATGACCTACGCATTCCTAATAAGAACACAGCGTGATTCGAAAATAGTCACAAGTATTAAAAACTCCATAAAAATAAATAAATGATCAAAATTGATTGAGAATAACAAAATCATTAAAAAAGCAACACTTTATGACACATTTAACGAGCTTAGAAATTACGTGTTCACACTACTTTGCAGCAAAAATGACAATAAATACAAACATTGCACGTATTTGTAAAGATAATAAGATGAAAAAAACACGTGCAAGTAGAATTTACATTGAATGTGAGTGTTTGATGTTGTTCACTTGATGTTGTATTGTTGAGGACGGGGCGCCCCTTCCTTTGAGCCTGCTTATTATTAGCTAAGGGCTGGGTAGCTATTTGGTAGATGCTGCCACTACTACCAATAACAACAATCAACAGTAGCACAGCAGTGTTAGTAGGTAATTAAAAGCAGCTTAAGTATTTGGCAAGCTAATCTTTTCGAGCTAGACCTCATCGGAAACACTTAAACTGGATTATGATGAATCAGCCAATTCAATTAAGTCAAGGGTCCAACCTATTTTTTAAGAATGGAAACAAAGGATATTTGGTGAGAATGTATATTTACCTACAGAAGTATTTGAGTCAGCTTGTATTTTGCTTAATTTATTATGGTTACAGTCGACTCTTGATATCACGATCCCAGGGGTTCGATCGCGAATTTCTAAAATAAAGGCAATTTAAAGGAATTTTCACCAAAATAAAGGCAACTTAAAGGCATGTTGTCCCTATGCTTCAAACCCGACAAAAATCAACAAAAAAACAACTTTATTGACGAACAACATATTTTTCTCCCCCCTTTCCTGCTTTCAACAACTCTTTCTGCCCAAGAAAGTAGTCATAACTTTCATAACATTCATCAAAATGTGCCTTTATTTTCAAAAAAAAATTAAAGGCAAAATTTTCAAATTAAGGGCAATGCCTTTAATTAAGGGATATAATCGGGCACCTGAACGAACCCCCAAAAAGATCGTTCTTGCCTATGGTCTGACACTTTGAAGCCTTTGGCCAGTTGTCTTTGGCTGGTCTAGTCCAAAACATCGCAAGGATTCCGATTTTACTAATCGTTTCTGAAAATCGCAATAGCTTCGCCGAAAAGACCCGCGCCTCTTGATACAACGAACACCTTTTTTGAAAATAAGTATTCGTTATATCGAGAGGCTCGGGTCTTTTCGGCGAAGCTATTGCGATTTTCAGAAACGATTGGTAAAATCGGAATCCTTGCGATGTTTTGGACTAGACCAGCCAAAGACAACTGGCCAAAGACTTCAAAAATTGGGCTAAAAAAAGTGTCAAACCCTAGGCAACAACGAACTTTTTGGGGGTTCGTTATATCGAGAGTCGACTGTATAATTTATTATAGCTATTTTTTTACAAGTCAACATTAGAGAAAGAGCAAAATGTCTCGATTCAAAAGCAAAATGTACAATTTTGCTTTTGCAAAAAGTCTTCCTAAGGTTTTGATCATCTTCTTGGCGTACCGGCTGATTCAATAGAACGATTTCCCTTTCGCTTTCTATTTTTTGTAAGCTTTCGAAGAATTTTTGAATAGCTACATTTTTCAACTTTTAGGAGAGGGATTGATACACTGAAAACGGTATATGATACCGTGTGAGCTACATACAAATTTAAAATTTTGTATTTACATAAAAAAACTTGGGTCATATAATGGCTTTTGACTCTTACTCCCGAGTCTAGAGTTCAGACTAGAGTTGCTGAAATGACCGGTCATTTTCTAAAGCGGTCATATGAATGGTCATTTTCTAAAATGACGTCATTTTCTGTCATTTTCCTAATTTTACATGCCTCTTGCAAATAGTGCTAATTGTTGTCCAAATACGTTTTATTGATCGAAACAAATACATTCGTACACATACATTTATTCATTCTCAACTGAAATCATCCATAAACAATTCATGCATTTCGCTCGAGAGCTTTTCTTCTTCGTTTTCATTTGCTTCCTCCGACCTCTCCAAATTCACTGCTTTCTTGAAGAGATCCCTGTACTCCAGCAGTAGATTGTGCTTGATGAAGACGACTTGGCTGGTGGTGTCGACCTTCATTCTGGAGAAACCACACATAATCATCAACAATATTAGGGCAAAAGTTAGAAAATAAAAAACCTGTTCCGGAGCTGTTATATAGTAATATAGTGATGAAGCAATAACATTCAACAAACGACACATTGGAACTATCCTAACGTCGACCGGTTCAAAAGAAAGGAGAACTAGAAAATGACCAAAATCTATATGACCAGTCATTTTGTATTAAATGACCGGTCATTTGACCATTCAGCAACTCTAGTTTAGACCATGAGACCTTGTTAGACCTTGTTATGAAAACAACTTTTAAATTCATATGATTTTCACATAAGTCAGTAGAATAACCTAGTAGTTCTAATCAAAACAAATATAACCGGAAAAAGTTCCGAAATTCTTGATCTATTGAGTTTATCTTGGGTTCCTTTTCTCACTAATGGTCTAAAATTTATAAGTTTATTTGCTCAAGAATTAAAAATAAAGAAAAGAGTTTTTGTGCACAAATCAGCTACTCCCACATTTCTGAGGTTGTACAAATAGTATTTTTATAAATAACTTGCTAACCATAAATAATTACTAGGTTCAATCAGTGGTTATGCATGAAACTGGAAAAAATCAAAAAAATGTAAAAAAGGATGGCAGAGTTGATTACGAAAAGTAAAATTGAAAAAAAATTGGCTAAAGTACGTTTTATCACGTCCTCTGAGAAGTGGATTTTGACCGCTTTTTCGAACGTTTCAGGTCGTAATTAGTGCGAAAAACACGTTTTTACGATTGGGAAACATGTTTGGGAAAAAATATTGGTTCTTTTCCGTTATCGACAGGCCACTTCATTTCAAACAGAGTTTCAGAGTAATATTCCTCGCTGATTCTTCTGTGTGATTATGCTTTTAATAAAAAATGTATAAGTAGAAAAAGTAGCAGAAATTGTATATGGAGAAAAAATAAAGTGAAGAATAGGGTTCCAAAAATCAGCTTGGTCCCCCTGTTGTTTTATTTGTAAAAACAACAGGGGACCAAGCTGATTTTTGGAACCCTGTTCTTCACTATAGCCAGTGGCCTGTCGATAACGCAAAAGAACCAAAATATTTTTTGACCAAAAAGTTGACTTTTTGGTCAAAAACCCTTGTTCCCATGCCTGCACTACTATGTACACCCCCTTGCAATGAGGAGCAAGTTGGGTGTTTGGCCGCGAAGCGGCCAATCATAAAAAGTAGTGCAGGCATGTGGTTTTCTCATCATAATTCCATACGAAAGTACTAAAAAAATAAGTCCTTTTTTTTATATAAGCCAGCATGTGGTTTGTTGTGGTATAGCACGTTTTTAGTCTTTAGGTTTACTTTTGGTCAAAAAGCCGAAAAAAAATATTTTTTCCCAAATGTATTTCCCTATTGTGAAAACATGTTTTTCGTACTAATTGCGACCTGAAATGTTGGGAAAAGCGGTCAAAATCCACTTTGAGAGGACGCGATGTAAAGTACTCCTGCCAAAAAATTTAAGACACCGTTTTTTTTCCTCGAACATTTTTAGGTGTTCTTTCAGAGTGGGGTTGAAGCTTAACCCCAAGTCTTTTAAGCCGCCTAAGCCCGCCCGGATAAACCCGAGCAATGATCAAGTATCCATTGAAGGCTTCTTTTTCCAGCCAGGGAAAGACATCACGATTTTTCGGTTTGCAATAAAGCGTTACCACAATTTTCGATTAAACGGGCATGCCCGTTACACCGCAAATAGGCCACCAACTTTTTTTCTATTTTCTATTTCTCATCAGCTTTATGTCAAATCTAAAATTGATGACCTAATACCAGTATGTCCCATAACTCCTCGCGTTTTTTCAAATTTTGTTAAAAAACTGCGTTATTGCGATTTTCTTAGAGGCCATGCTCTAAGTTCAATTTTTACACTAAGTTCAAATAACGAATCATAATTTGCAAGCGCATAGCAAAGCAAGAGCATCAAAACCAGCTGAATCAGATTCAAAAGCAAACCAATATTGACAGGCTCTTTTCTTCAGGGTCTCGTGGCCGTAAACATTGTTGATCTCTTCTGTTGCTTTCACTGCATTCAGTCCTTTGTCATAGAGGAAGAGCATAGTATGGCGAAGATGATTGCTGATTTCAGGCTTGATTCCTTGTCCTCGAGGCATCTAAGCACACAAAAAAATTGCAACAACCCATTTTAGCAAAATTTTGCGAAAAATGAAAAAAAGCGAAGAGTTATGGGACATACTGGTAGTTGTTTTTAAAATTAGGCAGAAAACTTAGGGGGGATCATAATATTAATATACAAGGATTTTGAAGCCGCGAATGCGGCTGGCGCTTTCCTTTTCCTTGTTTGAAACGACAAAAAATTTAAATTTAAGCATTTTGGTACTTACCGTATTTCCTAAAAAGGCCCCCTCTAATAAGGCCTGCCCTCAACTTTGAGGACCCATATCTCAGCCCAGAGTCAATTTTTTGGAAAACTCGACAATGGCCTGCATACTTTTGTCAACGCCCCTCTTAAAAATGCAAATTTCTCGCCGCTCTTTTTTTTAAACGAAAGCTGACATCAAGGCAAATCTAAAAAATCCTGCAACAGAAATTTTCGAGCCTTTTATGACCATATTTTTTGATAATTCATAAAAAGTGTGTGACCCAACCACCCGCCCACCCGACCCAAATACTATATAGAGATTTTGAACTCTCAGGTTCGACTTCCACTGGCTGCACAACCTATTCTTTGCTCCATTTTTAGTGACTTAACTCACTTCTAAAAAAAAGTATCGAAGAATCGATTGGAAGAATTGCCAGCACTACAGTCAAACCCCGATATAGTGCGACCTTGAGTTCGACCCATTTGGTCAAAAGTCTTTAAAAGTCTCGATAGTGCGAGTCCCGATATAGTGCGAATTTTGTTTGGTCCCCAGGGGTCGCACTATATCGGGGTTTGACTGTACTTTGCTATAAGAAACTACCTTAATCGTACAGGTAGGGAAAGTAAAGGGATATTACATTTTAAATTTAAATATCTAGTAGATACTTAGCTTTGGCCAAGTGGTTTTTCTGTTTATATCTTCAAAAAAAAACTATATTCACCAAAAAGCAGCTCACTAAAAATGTTGCAGGTCAAAAATGAAGAAAGCGATGAAATCGATGGCACCACAAATCGTGTTGCCAGTGTTACTCTAGAATCTGACAGTTTGTCTGAAGCGCCTCGATCATTTCGCAGGTTTTATACATTTCTAGAAAAAAAAATGACTTCTAATCTACCTCTTTACAGCAAACGTCGCAAGCGCATATCAAAAAAATCTAGCAAGATGGATGTTGACAAGGAAGAAGAGGGTGTGGAGCCTAGAGCCAGTGGCTCTGGGACCAAATCAGGGCCTAGTGGTGAGTGTTGCCGAATAAAATTTAGGGACATTTTACCAATTTTATACAAAAAAATCGGCGAGACGCTCAAAAACAACAGGGTAACCCAGGCCTACTTTTTTGACAATTTTTTTCTCCAAAAAATTTTGAAATTGTGTCTAAAATGCAGCAAAATCCTCAAATTATCCCAAACTACCCAAAAGTCTACAAACTACCCCAAAACAGCCCTAAACACCCTAACCCCCCTCAAAGCATCCCAAACTATACTAAAACAACTACAATAAAATGTTTTATTCGGGTTCAGAGTGTTTTAGGGCGTCTGTGTGGTTTAAGGCATCTTGGGGTGATTTGGGATGTTTTGTGATGGTTTAAGGTGTTCTGAGTGTTTTGGTGTGGGTTTGGGGTGTTGAGGCTGGTTTATGGTGGTTTCGGATGGTCGGAGGAGGAGTTTGTTCCGGCTTAGCTAGAACTTTAAAATTTTTCAAAGAAAAAAAACTTCAAAAAATATGCCTTGGTTCCCTGTTTGTATTCGAACATTTCGCGATTTTATTTTAATGAATAAAGTCGGCAAAATGTCCACGCACCAGAATTTCCTGCCAATTATGTTGTCATCTCATCCTACCTTTCAGACACTAAGATTCGCATGGACTGGGAGGCTTCCGCTATTTTGTCTGACATCGACTTCTCCTCCGACCATTCTCGAAGTGGTGACAACGATGATGCGGACGACGAACAATCCGACTGGCCTGACTATAGCAAAAGTAGCGAGCTAGGTCATGCTGTGAAATTTGGCACTATTTATCACCAACTTCATCCCCCCGCTCCTTCGCTAGCTCCCCCTGCTACTGCAACTAAATCAGGTACTCTAAGCGCCAATGTAGTCAGGCGAATTGAGAGGTTTGTGTCTGACCAGCAGCAAAAAGAACTCATCCTCTGCCAAGTTTACAGGACTTCTCTGGTTAGTTTGGTTGTTGGCCACGTTAGTTTTTGGCAAAGAAGTGGGGTTTTTTAGGTGAAGAAGTTGCTGAAACAGAGCCCACCACTGCAAATATTGAAAAGAGGCAGAGGAACCATTATTTTGAAGAAACTTTGACTGAATTTTGATGTTTTTTTGAATAATAATCAACGTAAATACAGTCAAACCTCGTTATCTGGCACTTCATCCTGCCTTGGGTCCGACACTTAGCTCAATTTTCGAAGTCTTTGTTATGTGATTCGCCAGTCTAGTCCCAAATATCGCAAGGATACTGATTTTGCCGATCGTTTTTCCAAAATCATTTCAGGTTGCCGTAAAGACCCGAGGACCTCGGTTATCCGGCACCTGATTTTCAAAAAGGGGTGCCGGATAACCGAGGTTTGCGGGTCTTTATGACGAAATTTAAAAATTTTGGAAAAACGACCGGCAAAAACAGAATCCTTGCGATATTTCGGACTAGGCTGGCGAATCACATTTGTCAAAAGACTCCGAAAATTGAGCTAAAGAAAGTGTCGGACCCAAGGCGGGAACGAACTTTTGGAGGTGCCGTATAAACGAGGTTTGACTGTATCGATTTTTCGGAATTAGAAACAGCCTGAGAAAACTAGTCGAATTTTGTTATACCTAAACGCTCGCTATATTTTTTGAGGCGAGTTCAAGGAGAAAAAAGTGGAGAGTTATTTGCAGAGAACACGGTCGTTAAGTAAAAGCCCAACTTTTGATTGATAAAACAAAAACCAAGTACAACAAACCAGGAAGACCCGAAAATCGGGTACAGCGAAATTCCGGTTTATTGGGACAAAAACTGGTCCAGACTGGTTAAAAATTTAAAAAAAAACCAGGAATCAGAAATCGGGTTTGTGACCGACCAAACCGACCGGGTCCAACTTCAGTTATTAGTGTAAAAAGCCTAAATTTTGCTAGAAAATATAGGGACTGTTCTCACTCTGAATATTGATTGTTATTTTGTTTCACATGCTTATCTCTTGGAAAGTTACTTGATTCACTTGTACTTAGGCAATCCTACAAATAAAGTTATTTATTTTACCTTGCTGGTTTGTGTCTTTTTCATCAAGTGATAATCCACCGAAAAATTTCCCTTTCTGTTTTAGTGTGAAGCCATTGGATTAGAGTGTAGATAGGTTAGGCTAAATGTGCTTGTGCGATTGTGGTTACTTTTCACCAAGATGGTGCACATCTCTATTTTGGAGTCCGTAATTCGATACAGTCAAAACTCGTTACAGTGCCACCCTGGGGACCGAAAAACATTCGCACTATATCGGGACCCGCACTATCGAGACTTTTAAAGACTTTTGACCAAATGGGTCGGACTCAAGGTCGCACTATATCGAGTTTCGCACTATAACGGGGTCGCACTATAACGAGGTTCGAGGCAAAATTTGCTATTTTTTCAGCTCACCCCGTTTTTAAAAATAGCCAATATGCCAGGGAAAATTCCACCAAACATGCTTTTCTTATTTTTTGTGGTTAGAGGAACATGTTTCAGTTCGTCCTTAACATACACTGGCCTACCCTAAGCCTAAGCCAAAACAAAAAGGGGGCTGGCCGCGCGGTGAGCTGGCTTTGTGGGAAAACTTGCTGCACACCCATATTTTAGTTGCCCTGAAAAGTGAATGATCGGAAATTCTATTTATATATTCGATTTATATATTTATATAATTGATTATGGCTGTATGTGAAAACTCCCGGCAAATGTTTTACTTTTACATGGTGTTCCCAATCGATAAATTTATCGATTTGGACACCATAGAATTTTCCCTGCCACTTTAATGATTTTTCCCGGCAAATTTGCAAAGCGTTTCATTCTTGGTAGTTTTCTTATCAATCTTTAATTTTTTTTAACCAGCATGTAGCCCAGGATCTCAGCTTTCTGACAATCTATCAACTGACCACATGCAGTTTGAAAAAAAATAGAGGAAAAAGTCTTTAAAAGGACCAAATTTTTGAAAAATTTGCTCTATTTAAAGATCTTTTCCTCAACTTTTTCAAACCTCATGTGGTCGGTTGATAGCTTGTAAGAAAGCTGAGATCCTGGAGCCTTGACGATTGGAGAATGGAAAGCCGTTTTCTGTTTCACTAGCATTTTGGAAAAATGGAAAGTGAAAAATGGAAAATGGAAAATTTCCATAAAAAATTCCCGCTTCTGTTTCACTATTTGAAAAATGGAAAATTGATGAATAAAGGCCACGTCCACAAGTTTTTGGAAAATTGGAATTTTTTTAAACAAGACAGAAAACCATGGTATCCTACCCAAAACTTTACGCTGAATATGGTTTGAAAACACCAAAACTGTGGTTTTAACCACTCAATTTCCGAAACCTAGGGTTGATTCCCGTGGTTCAGGTGGATATCCAGCTGTATAGCCTAAAAAATAAAATTTGAGTCAAAATAAAAATAGGTCTTTTTCCAACTTAAAATCGTGTGGGGAATTGTATTTAATAGGACTAAATTTGCGATTTTCGCTGCCCGAACAACAAAACCCGGGGTCGGTACCATTGGGTAGCCGGATACCCACCAGAATGGTCTAAAAATTAAAATTTTGGTCAAAGTTAAAAAAAATCATCTTTCCTGGCCTAAAATTGCATGTGGAATCTGGTTTGATAGGACAAAAAATTCGATTTCACCAATGGGAACCACCAACCTGAGCTAGCTACCTTTAAATCGGATGTTACCCATGTTAGAGGATTAGATAGGTATACTTGTAGAGTGTATAGGTGTGCTAGTAGGGTGGGTAGATATAAAAGACGATTTACGAGACCCGAACATCGGGTAGACTTTAAATTAGATGTTACCCATGGGTGGGTAGATATAAAAGACGATTTACGAGACCCGAACATCGGGTAGACCTTCCTCAAACCTTCGACAGGAAACGCACCACTGGTCTAAGCAAATATCTAAGTGGACCACTCGAAAATTCAGAAGTCGATTAGACGTGTGAACAATTTATTATGAATACTTTTTTGATCGATCATGTATTTGTACAAAAGATGATGGCTTGACCTTTTCGGGACGGGACGGGTGAGAATTCAAATTTAAAAATTTCGGGACGGGACGCGGAACAGAGAAGATTTTCGGGACGGTCATAAAAATTTCCGATCGGGAATTTCAATCCTATATGCTTTATTCATCTCTCAAACAAAACAAACAATTTAACTAGAACTACTACTAGGACTCCGAATTGTTATTCTCCAGCAGAGGCGAGCTGCGGTTGAGGAACATGATCATCTCCGCCTTCTTCGGGTCCAGGTTCGTCCTCCTGTAGTCGTAAACGTCGCGGGCAAGGGAGAAGGTCGACTCGCTTGCAACACTTGTATGGTACAGTGAACCCCAATTTTTTCGGGACGGGACGAGACGGAATTTAAATAATTTTTTTTCGCGACGGGACACCGGGACGGGACACCGGGACGGGACACCGGGACGGGACACCAGGACGGGACACCGGGACGGGACACCGGGACGGGACACCGACGGACACCGGGACGGACACCGGGACGGGACACCGGGACGGGACACCGGGACGGGACACCGTGACGGGACACCGGGACGGGACACCGGGACGGGACAGGTTCCAAAAAATTTCCGGGCGGGATTCCGGGACGGGACACCGGGACGGGACATGTGCCAAAAAATTTCCGGGCGGGATTCCGGGACGGGACAGGTTCCAAAAATTTCCGGGCGGGATTCCGGGACGGGACACCGGGACGGACAGGTGCCAAAAATTTCCGGGCGGGATTCCGGGACGGGACGATTCTCTAAAATTAACGGGACGGGACGGAATTGTCCCGTCATCATCTCTAATTTGTACCCTGATTACTGGGCTCTTGGTTCAGAAAAATGTTATAGCTTGACTTGTTGACCTCATGGAAAATTTCCATTTTCCATGGAAAATTTGAAGTGGAAATGGAAAGTGGAAAATATTTTAGTAAAACAGAAAATTGAAAACATCCACTTTCCATTTTCCACTTTCCATTTCCATTGTTCGCTTAGTGAAACAGGGAATTTGCACTTTCCATTTTCCAAACTTCAATTAGTGAAATAGGCCCCTAGGCTACACGCTGGTTAAAAAAAATAAAAATTGATAAGAAAACTACTAAGAATAAAAGCTTTACAAATTTTCCGGGAAAATTCACACATTTGCAGTTTTTTTCCAATTTGATTCATTGATTATTCTAGTAATGCCGAAAAACAAGGACAAATCCTCCAAGGAGCTGCATCGGTTAACCGTGAAATTGTTTGTACTAACCTTTAGCCTTCATGTATAACCTTAAAATATTTAGGGAATTTGCAGATAACATTGACGATTATTTTGGATTCGAACACTTTGAAGTTTTGATCAATGGCGTAAGCTACCTTGACTAATTTTCACAACATATCTTCTAATATATATTTTACAGGCTATCAAACAAGTCCTCGGCATGGCTGCCCCGTCCTACTCCATCATTGAGTTTGAGCCGAAGTCTCAGAAAGGCAGTATTGATATTGATGGTAAACACTTGAATCTCATCTGGGCAGCTCTATCGATCTACGGCTCTCATTTTGGCAGAGGTGTTGCAGTGCATTTGAGTAGCATCCACCATTAAACATTACCTTCCGTTCTCCATTGTTTGTACATTGCTGTTAATTTTGTTGGTCGTTACGTGTTGCCAGAAAATTAAATAAATTCTATTGAAGAGAATCCATTCATACAACCAGTTTCAGACAATTATTTTCACTGTCCTATGAGTCTTTAATTTTGCCAAAAAATTCAATCTTTTGTGGATGTTTTTGTGGTTAGTCATCCTGGCAGTGCTAATTCTGCTAATTTTGTTGGGATTGTCCATCGTTTGTTTTTTCTTCCTCCCTAAAAGAATCCGGTGTGATGTTCGGAATAAACATATTTTCATCACTGGTTAGTTTGGATTTGTAATTTTGTGCGGTGGGTTTTAACCTAATCCTTGTCTTTACAGGTGGTTCAAAAGGAATCGGCAAAGCAATTGCTATTGAAATGCTTGAAAGAGGGTGCAAATCTGTAAGCTTTTTGTTTGTCTTGTTTTAAAGGCGCTTCAGATTTCTATTGCTGCACGAAGTAGGGATGCCCTTGAAAAAGCCACGCACGAACTTAGCTCATTGTGTGGTGAAAACCAGCGGGTTAAATGGTTTGAGCTAGACCTTTCGAAAGGATACAAAGAGGTGATAATTATTTTGTGATCACGGTGCCTCAGCTCCCTTCTCCAACACTCAATTGAAATTATTAGTGAGGGAAAAAGAGACTAGACTGACTTCCTCTTTCTCCTTTTTGGACTGACAGAGTCTTGGGAATTGGGAAGGGGGCTAGAAGCATGTCATAAAATAGCAGTAACTCTGATACGAACTAATTGAAATGATTAATTCAGGTGGGATCAGTTATCAAAGCTGCCGAGGAAGAGTTTGGAGCAGTCGATGTGCTCATCAACAATGCAGGTGCAGTCATCCAAGGGGGCTTTGATGAACTGGATGTTGACTCGTTTGAAAAGCAGATCAAGACCAACTACTTAAGTGCTGTAAGTTTGTTTTTCTTTGCTTGAAATCCATGATAAACCTAATATATCAGGTATACACCACCAGGTCAGTCATCAAATGCATGAAGGAGAGACATAGTGGACACATTGCTTTTGTGAGTTCAGCTGCTGGTCAATGTGCTATTTGGGGTAGGTTTTTCAGGCATGCTTTGCTGTAGTTAAGCTTTGAAGTTTGTAAAACTGTTGTTGGGCTTGCTGCTTCGACCATATTTTTCAGTTTTTTAATCCTCTCTTCCAGACGGACAGAATTTTAGTTTATTACCGTCCAACAAGGCTTAAAATTACAGGGTACACTGCATACTCACCATCCAAATTTGCAATCCGTGGGTTTGCAGAAGCACTCCACATGGAACTGTTGCCTTACAATGTCGGCGTTTCCATTCTTTTTCCCCCAAATACCAACACTGAGGGATTTGCAGAAGAGCTCAAGGAAATGCCTGAGGAGGTGATTTTTTTTAAATTTATTGATTTGTTATTATTGGTAAAATGTGTTTTAGGTGCGTGAGATCAGTCATTCAGCTGGCATTTTTTCCGCTAAAGAAGTGGCTACGGCATTGGTGGACAACCTAGTCAAGGGAGAATTTGCGACAACTGTAGGCTTAGAGGGTTGGATGCTGGGTGTTTTGACCGCAGGGGCTGCTCCAGAACCTAACATCCTCAATGCAGTCGTTCAGGTAACTATCGCTAGGAAACTTCTTTACACTTGAGATGATGACGGGACGGGACGGGGCAATTCCGTCACGTCCCGTTAATTTTAGAGGATCGTCCCGTCCCGGAATCCCGCCCGGAAATTTTTCGGCCCCCTGTCCCGTCCCGGTGTCCCGTCCCGAAAAAAAAATTATTTAAATTCCGTCTCGTCCCGTCCCGAAAAAATTCAATTTTTCAACAACTACCTTCAACTTGTAATTATGTTCCTCAACCGCAGCTTGCCTCTGCTGGAGAATAACAATTCGGAGTCCTAGTAGTAGTTCTAGTTAAATTGTTTGTTTTGTTTGAGAGATGAATAAAGCATATAGGATTGAAATTCCCGATCAGAAATTTTTATGACCGTCCCGAAAATCTTCCCTGTCCCGGGGTCCCGTCCGGATATAACTTTTTTGACCCGTCCCGTCCCGCGTCCCGTCCCGAAATTTTAAAATTTGAATTCTGACCCGTCCCGTCCCGAAAAGGTCAAGCCATCATCTCTACTTTACACAGAGTATTTTTCCTCGCGTCAGAAGAGAAGCGAAAGTAACCAGGAGATACACGTCTTCCAACTTTCTTTCTTTCAGATATAAGTCTTTCTAAGTTTCCGGGAATTTTTGGCAAAAACTTCCACCCGCATTTTCAGTCTTCAGCCTTTGCTGACTCTAAATTCTTCGATCGAGAAAATGAGAACATTGGAAAAAAACTTGAATACTATTAATACATACGAGTATCCTACCCAGATATTTTATATTTTGTATTTTTTGTGGGTTTTCGGTCATTTATTTAAAAACTTATGAACGTGACCGCTAATTTGTGTTCAGCATGATCGATTTGCTCGTAAAACTGCTCTTTTAGTTGAACTCACTGTGAAATTGAGTTCAACTAATTCTGCTCGAGACATAAAATATTCAAATCTAAATTTTCGATTTTCGGAAATTTGAAATTTTACAGTGAATTTTTAAAATTTAAGAGCATTTTTATGTGCAAATCGACTGTGCTGAGCTTGAATTCGTTAAAAAATTTGTCTACAACTGCAAAACCAGAAGCTTCAAAGCTAAAAGTCGATTTGATAATCGCGCATGTGTAAACAGGTTTTCTTTACGAATTCGGGTTCAGCACAGTCGATTTGCATATAAAAATGCTCTTAAAATTAAAAAATGCTTTGTAAAATTTTAAATTCCCAATTTTTAAATATTTTTTGTCTCGCGGAATTTTAAATTAGACATTGAGTTTAATGAGAAGAGCAATTCTAGAAGCAAATCGACCATGCTAAACACGAATTTGGTGTCAGGTTCATAAGTTTTCAAATAAATGACCAAAAAAAGTCCTTTAAACTATTAATGTAACAGAAAATGCTGTAATTTGTTTGTGTAAAAACATTATTATTTTTCTAGATTGGTTTGGGAGGCATTTTGCGCGGTGTGATGTTGATCTACAACGGAATGTTCAACCAGATTGTTCAGAGATGTCATTTTGCTAAACAATAGTTGTTAAAGGAGGTGTAGAAGCTAAGAAAACACAGAGCCTCGTTTTTATTTTGCTCAATATTAGTGTTACAGACATTCCATTCAAGATTTTACAAATAAATGCAGATTGAGGAAGGCAGTTGTTCATGCATGCGATTTACAATAAGGAAGCCCATCTCGGGTGTAGAAACTCTGTCCTTCCAAGCTAATGTTGCATTTCTAAAAACAGTTGTTTGTTTTTTAAGATGCGTATATAATGCGAGAACACAGTTAGATGGACAATCCAGTTCGCTAAGCTACTTGTACAAGCATGGTGTAGTAAATACTAGGGTTGCCCTGAATACGCGTCCAGCTTGGAGTCTTTGTAGAACTACAGTAAACAAAGAGGGCAATATAACTAAGTGTGTGCAGAAAGTTCGGACAATTTTTCCCGTTTTTTGAATTCGCATATTTTTTTTTACTTTGGATTTTTTTGCCGTATTTCCTCTAGTAAGCGCCCACCCCTAACTTTCAAGACCTATATCTCAACCCAGAGAAAATGTTTAGCATTGCTGTTTTTTTGCATTTTCTTAACTCCTGCGAGTTCTACCGATTCCGCTTTTTAAATTTTGGTTGAGCACTCAAAATTTTCGAGATCGACTCCAAATTTTTCAGATTTTTGGAGGTTCGAAAAATAAGCGCCCATGGGCGCTTTTTGGAGGAAATACGGTATTCCTAAAAAGACTAATGTTTAAGTCCGTCCTAAATAGCAAACCTGCCCTGCGCCTGAGGTTCTTCCTAAAGTAAAAAATAATAAAAATGCATAAAATAGCCAAAAAAAATAAAATTGAAAAAGACGCGAATTCGAGCAAAACGGGAAAAAATGACCAAATGCCCCTACGCCAAAACAAAGTGGGTTTTTCGGTAAAAAGTGTTTTCGGAACTTCTGCTCAAGCGGAATGGACCGACCTTTAATATTAACAAAAAAAAAGACCTTGCAGCAAAAGCAAGTGGTGTGGAAAGGAGCTTTGTGTGGTCCAAATTCCACCCATTTGTCGCCCACAGTGATGGGTGCCTTGCATTGGGTGCATTTGGTTGTGAACAGTTGGTTCCAATCTAAAAATGTTGTTGTTACTGTAAGCGCACGAATTTGGTCGAACCTTTTTCACAGTATGGCAATTGGTTTTCCACAAAGAAGGACTGGCCACCAAAGGGTTTGCGGCAGTGTGTGCAAGTGAAGCAGTTGGCGTGCCACTTCTTCTGTAGGGCACTCAAACACTCCTGCAATACTTACTTTTTTGTTTTATGTTTTTTGAAATTTCGAACAAGTCTTGTCAGTCACCTTAGTTTCCCTTTAGACTACTATGTGGTTTATTTTTTTCATTTGTTTGTTTTTTTAGCATTTTCGGAGAAAAAGTATGACTCTACTGAGTAGTAGCCGCGGGTAGGAATTCGCCTAATGGTGCGTAAAATCGAGAATTCTTCAAAATCGGCACTCGGCTTTACCAGACTTTCTACATGCAGCGAGTTTCAGTACTTGAAAATATGTTTAATAACTTCCTTTTTTTTGCCACTGAGCTCTATAAAACAAGTACCCATTTCGGTACTTATTCCGTTTGGCTTCCCCCATTTTGGTCAAAAAAAATTTTAAATTTTTGGCCACAATAAGTCATTTTTTTACTTGTTTTTGACCCTCCCTAGTCCAGTACAGCCATTCAACCCTTGAGAATAGTTGGAAAATACGATCTAAAAAGGGATTTTGTGCACCTGGCGCTCTCTTTTTCTGTTAACTGTGAATAGTCGTTTACTAAGTAATTTTTATACGCGAAAAACAAAAAAAAATTCTTATACATCGTTTCCCTCAGTTATCAAAAAAAATCGTTACAAAAGTTAGACTTTTTAGGAGACGTTGAAGCACTATGCACAGTTAATATAATAAGGGGGCCCACCAGGTGCACAAATACCTTGAAAAGAATATTGGGAGGCGGGGCAGGTGACAAAATTGAGTGGAGTAGGGACGTATGGACCCTTTAGTGCCATTTTGCTTAGGCTTAGGATTTTTCCTCTAATAAGCGCCCACCCCTAACTTTGAGGACCTTTATCTCAACACAGAGCAAATATTTAGCATTGCTGTTTTTTGCATTTTCTTAACTCCCACGAGCTTCATCGATTCCGCTTTTTACATTTTGGTTGAAATACAGTAAATTCGGGCCTTTTCGATTTAAATTTGCTTTGGTTGTTCATGTTTTCGATTTTTTCAACCTATGCTAAGCTTTATGTGCAGGGTAGGCCAGCGCAAGTTAGGATGGACTTGAAAGTGCATTGCAAATTGCAATAAAAAGCACAAAAGTGGCCAAACATCCACCCACCAATCGTGTAGCACCAAAAAAGTGGCTAATGATAAGTTTTGCAACAAAAAGTCTCACCTTAGTGATCGGGAGTGCGCATTTAGCACAACTCGGGGCTAGCAAAGCTTCATAGCACTTTGCGCAGTAGTTGAGGCCATCTTCTTCAACAAAACCACAGTCAAGAAGACGTCTGGCACAAGCTTGGTTTGCACACAAAAAGTGTTCTGGACACCACTTCTTGCCTCCAGCCAACACCTGAGAACCACTAAAATCGGGGGCCTGATAAATAGCAACTTGATGAAAAAAGCAGTTTTACTTAATTTCCTGTTTGCAACACTCACAAATGCAATCTTCCAAATCCGGCTTTTTGTGGTCGTTGAAAGTTTTGGGAGGTTTTGCTCGTGGCACATATGTTTGTTGGTGAGTAATAGGGGGTGGTGGTGGCAGTGCATTCACCTCTTCTTTTTGCTTAGATATGCTGGTTTCCAAAGTTTTCTGGAGATCTGAAACTTATTTCAGTTAGGAATTTTAGTTAAATATGCTGGATTAGTAGTGACAATGGACAAGCTGACAAGGACCTTGAAGCTTTAGACAAACAACAAATATAACTTTTTTTTGGTTTGCAACAAGCTGTGCCTTATACAGAATTACTTCCGAAACTTCGTGCCCAAAGCTAGTGTTCGGGCAGAGACGAGTCCAGACCGAAAATTCTCGATTTCTCGGCTTTTCATGAGTATCGGCCAAGGACTGGACACTTCGTGGCTAAGACCAGCACACTCTTGATTGCAAAGAATAGAAAGTTAAAAAAATATTGAAGGTGGTATATAAAACTAGCGCCAATTTAAAAAAAAGGTCAATGTTTTTGGCTCTAACCTTTAGATCATTTGCCTCTCACGGCGTGTCAAAACAATGAGGGGGCTGTTTGCGGATGCTAACGGACTACAAAACAGACTACTCACTAAGAATCTCGGAAACAGAATCCTCGTTTTTTTTACTTTTTTCCCAAAATTTTTCAGTTGATGCGGTTTTTTCAGTTTCCATTTGCTTATGTAGTTGCTGACATCATATAGTTGTAGGGCTACCAAATGAGCTATTGACTAAGTAAACGTTGCTTCAAAAATTCAGATAAAATTAAAAAAAATCCGCTTAAGAATCCTAACCCTAATTCTTTTCAAAATGATCAGTTGTTGGGATTTCCCTGCGGGCCAAAGTTTAAAATTGTTTTCTTCAGACATTTTTGTAAAGTTTTTGAAAATTAGGAATTGGTCAAAATTTTAACAGCCCATTATTGATTTTGAGTACTTTAACAAAAGCCGCAAGTCTAAGCTTTTTTTTAAATACTTAACATCAGCAATAAGTTACTAAAATCACTGCTAATCACTCATTTCCAAAAACTTTACAAAAATATCTGAAAAAAAATTTTAAACTTTGGCCCGCAGGGAAATTTCAAAAACTGATCATTTTGAAAAGGTCTTACGCGGATCAGAAAGCTCAGTCTCCAAACTTTCAGAGTTATGAATTGTTTGTCAAAATTCAAAAAATTTCACTAAAAATCATCAAACTTAAAAAACCTGCATTTTAAGGAAAAAGTAACATCCTGAAACTTAGCTTGAATGGGGATAATAATGGCTCCGCTTTTCTACTACTACTGACATTCGTCATGTAAAACTGACGTCCAGCTTTCTTTTAAAATTAAATATGGCTATTTGAGCAAAAAAAGGCCGTATAATTTCCATAATTTAAGTCAGCACACAATTTACCAAAAATAAAGAAATTTCAAAACAATTCTTTTTTTGTCCTGAAGGGAAAATGCAATTTTCGGGAATGCGACCTACTGTGGCGACTGATTTAGCGATTTATAAGCTAAATCAAGAGAAAAAATCAAACAATTTGAAAAAACCGCAAAAAAGTCTTATATAAACAAAAAAAAATGTCGATAATATTTGTCCTAGCAGGAAAAATAGCCTTTTCGCGATTTTCGAAACTTTTTTTTTGAATTGAAATTTTTGAATTTCATTACAGTCAAACCTCGGTTATCCGGCACCCTCGGTTATCCGGCACCTTAGATATACTTCATTTGGCTGAGATTGGCTTATTCTCTGTCAACTGACATTCCAGTTATACGGCACCTCGGTTATCCGGCACCCTGTGGCCGGTCCCCAGGGGTGCTGGATAACCGAGGTTTTACTGTAATACATTTTTGGGGTGAAAAGTCGTAAACTTAGGAGTAATCGGCAATAATTGTTTTATTACGAACAGTAGGTTGAAGCGTCAAATACCGAGTGTTCTTACTTTGAAGCCTGCTGGAACCCAAGTTTTGTGCTGCTTCCCATTTAGCCATCTCAACATCCTCTCGCATCCATTGCTCCTTTTCTGCCTCAGACACATCTGGCCTTCCATTCAAGCCCCTATTAGCCAACTGGTGTGTGGAGCGCATTGGAGTGTACAAACGGTGAGGGGTAACTACTACTCTTTTTCCGTAGGCATTGGCATTAGGGAAAGCATTAGCGTCAGTTTGTGCAGATTTGTGCCTTCTCAACAGTTGTTCATCTTTGTTGAATTCGCTGATCAAATCAAGCAGATTGGAGTATGCATTGGGTGTTTTCCTAGGCTGGTTGTTATCTGGATAATATTTCCAGTATCTCATCGCCTTCTCCAACTTCCTTGTGCGAGCACTGGGAGGAGGAGGCCACTGGAGGGCTAGTTTGCGCACCACCTGGCTTGCAGCTTTGGTCTCAGCAGCTAAACTGTGCAAAAATACCATATAATGCAATATACACTTAGTGACATGGGTGTTAGTTATGTGCTAGCTGTTAGTATTTCTTCGTGTATTGTTGACCTACTCTGAAGAAAAGGAGAAGACTTCAGTGACTGCTTGATAGAGGACGGGGGCATCTTCAGAGAAGGCACTGCTTTTGCTGGCCGATTGGTCAAAGCAATGCTTAAAATTAATTTTTAATCTATTAAATCTTTGGGGGCACTTACATAAAGGCCGGAGGTTAACTCGAAAACCCGAAAAGGATGCTAAGAATCTCTTACAAAAGAATTTATCAAAAGATTCGAAAAATACCAAGTCCAAAATTTCTGCGGTGCTCCAGCAGTGGATTTTCAAAAAAAATAACATTTTTATAAATTCCAACCTCAATAGTACTCCTAAATCAGGGCTCGTAATTTTTGAAAATAAGGACATTTGCCTAAAATAAGGACATTTTAGAATATTTTGGCGAAATATGCTACTTTATGCAGTCCTTATTGATCTTTTGCTGTTGAAAAATAATATTGTTGACGTGAAATTATTTAAACAAATAAGATTTGGGAACCTGAAATAAAAAATCTTATTAATAAGGACTTTTACGTGCCCTGCCCCAAATCCATTAAATCTGATACACAGGGTGGTCCAACATAAACGCATGAAGATTTTAATGTTTATGACTTCTTGCTTTTTGTGAGGCGTCAAAATCTGAACAAATGAACTGATCTGAAAATCTGATGAGCCATTCGACACACTTCGCCTTGCCTTCAGCATCGTATACTTGGCTAACAAATAAAAACTAACTTTTCAATCAAACGTTATTTTAACTAGAGATGATGGCTTGACCTTTTCGGGACGGGTCAGATTTCAAATTTAAAAATTTCGGGACGGGACACCGGGATGGGACAGGTGCCAAAAAATTTCCGGGCGGGATTCCGGGTCGGGACGATTCTCTAAAATTAACGGGACGGGACGGAATTGTCCCGTCCCGTCCTCATCTCTAATTTTAACAGTGATAAAAAACACGAAAATCAATAAGTTTGGTGTCATTCGATTTCCCATCTATTCAGCTTTCAAATAAAAAAAACATATCGTCAAAGCACCGCAAATTAAAAAAGTTATGACGAAAATGAATTCATGCGTTTATGTTGGCCACCCTGTAAATGACCTTATACGTGTACTCGGCTATCAGATGTTTTTTCAGAAAAGGTGCATTTCAAAAAAAAAGTACTTTTCGACTGATGCAACTTTATCAAAAATGTACGTATCTGTACAAACCGCCGGCTATAATTAAACCGAAAGATTGTCAAAGAAACATTTCAGCAATTTATCTTACATCTTGAACAATAATACCATACAGTAGACCCCAAAAGAGGCCAATGGTAAAATCGTTGGTGTGTAAGAGGAATCGAACTTTTAGTTAATAGTCCCTCGGCCAGTGACACTACCACTCGGCCACACCGCCAATCTGGTGTGCAGCGCTATTCCATCCCAATTAAGATACTAATGCAAAACAAACCCTTTATTGTCAGACTGGTGTCCATTTGCTCGATTTTTCATTGGAATTATTGGAAAGTCATATCGCTTTATACTCATTACATCTGGCTGTGACAGTCCTTTTGGTGGCTCACCTATTCGTAGTATTGGTTGTGTGGCAGTCGGTGGAAGTCGTCTAAAATATTTACGATAAATTTCATATTTTTTTTCGGTTTTTGATTTTTCAAAGTAGAGTGCTAAGTAGAGTGACTAATTGTCAGACAAAATTTTCAAATTATTGCAAATCTGATTTCGCTAACTGGGATCCTTCACTAATTCAATAATTGGGATATTGAAATTTTCAATTTTAGTATTAAGGGTCACAGTTAAAACTTTTAAATAAAAAGGGGTTTAAAATTTTTATAAGAGAAAATAAAAGTAGCATACAACATCTTAAATTTTCAGTCATTAATTTCCCCCAAGAAGATGGGTAAAAAATGTGTTCAAAAGTAAAATAGCTTCAGTCTATAATTGTCTATACTAATTTAATGAGGGAAAATCAATTCAAAATTTTTCCTTATCATTGAACTTCTGTACGGAATTTTCAACTTGATTTCTAACAAAACAAAGCCTAGAATTTAATTTTAGGTGAAGATTTGTTAGAAACCAACTTTGGTGGTGTTGAAAGGCAAGAGCACTTTTATAAGCAAATCGATCATGCTGAACCCGAATCAAGCAAGAAAACCTGTCAAAAACACTCAAAACCAGAAGTTTTTCGAAAAATATCACATTGACTTTTGACAACCTTTATTCTAAAAAGCTATTTTTCTCACCAGATAGTCATTTGGTTGAATCTTCCCGGGGAGTGATCAGGTGGAGGAGATAACATCATATTCGTGTTTCTCGACCCCGATTTCTTGAGAAAGCCGCGTGTTTTTTTAGTTCTGAGAAAAAAAAAATTCGATCCACAGGGGGTGTCATGGTTTTTTAGTCGAAATTTGAAAATTTTGAATTCGCGCCTTTTGAATTTTCAAGGGATTTAGGGCTGTATTGGGAGGGGAAGGGAATAAAAAGGGGCCACTTTTATGGCAAAACATTAAAAAACTAAATATGTGTATCACTAGACTGTCTTACCATGTTTTTCAACTGGGCCGTGGCAAAAAGAACCTCTATGTGCATTTTTTGATCAAGAGTACGGGTGGCGGATTCTATAGTCAAGCCAGTCATTTTTTTAGAGAATGTTTCACACTAGTCTTGTTCAGCTGATTGAGCTGTACAAGAATATGGAAAAACATATTTCCTCAGGTGACGAAAAAGTGTAGAAAAAGATTTGGCAAAATGTAAATTTCTTCTGCTCAGTTGTTCAATATTTTCGATGGTCAACCGAAAACTACTGCACTCATTTGAAAGAGCTGTTTCTGAGGAGCAAAATGACTTATAATGTGATTAGGGTTGATTTAAGAAAAAGCAAGCTGAAGCCATTTGAAGTTAATAAGTCAAAAATTAAAGTACCTAAAAATTTACTTACTCAAAATGCTTGGTTCTCAAAGATTTTCTCATGAAAACGAAAAATCTCAACGGTTTTGGACACTCCATTAAATTTGCTACAAGATAGATAAAAATTAGAAAAAAAATCGGAATGGCCAAACTACTAGATAAAGTGGTCTATTCTTACAAATTATGTCATTTGAATTTGGAACTTGTTTCTCTGGGGACTAGCAGACTATTTGAAAAGTGAAAATGAAAAACGAAAAATTGAAAAATGAAAATTTTCAAGCAGACTAATATTTGAAAAATCGAAAAACTGAAAATGAAAAGTGAAAATGAAAAATTGAAAAATTTTTCATCTTCAAGCAGACTATTGAAAAATTGAAAAGTGAAAAGTGAAAATTTTTTCAATTTTTCATGAAAAATTGATGACCGGTCATCCCGTCATCAATTTTTCAGAATTTTACATAGCTTAATTGTAGGGCTATTTTTATCGCTGAACACGATTTTGGGCTCAGATTTTGTGTTTTTGTGATAGAAAAAGTGGTAAATTGCTTCATTTTCCTCTACTTTAGGCGATATCTACAAGCGACAGCGATAACAGCAGTGAAAATTCCGGTGAAGAAAGTGGTGGTTCTATTCGTTCGAGGGTGTTTCGAGCAAGACCGATTCTCCAGGATCCAAATGAATTCCGTATGCGTTTCCGATTAATCGATTAAGTTAACAGGTAAAAGTGAAACGAATGGCAAAAATGAAATGCAAAATGAATGTATAAATAGGATCAATGAATGTCAGACAAATCAAAAACGAGAAAAAGGCCCCCAAAAATACAATCCGCAAAATGAAAATTTTCAGTGATAAATGAAAAATTGAAAAATGCTTAGTCTGCTTGAAAAGTGGAAATTTTTCACTTTTCATTTTCACTTTTCATTTTCAATTTTTTATTTTCATTTTTCATGAAAAATTGAAAATTTTCAAATAGTCTGCTAGGCCCCTGGGGCCAAGCACACTAATTGAAAATTGAAAATGAAAATTTGAAAATGAAAATTTGAAAATTGAAAATTTTGAAGCACACTAACATTTGAAAAAATGAAAAATTGAAAATGAAAATTGAAAATGAAAATCTGAAAAAATTTTCATTTTCAAATTTTCATTTTCATATTTTCATATTTTCATAAAAATTTTCAAATTTTCAATTAGTGTGCTTGGCCCCTGGTCAAATTTGACGAGTTTTTTAATTTCCCGCAAAAATTGTTTCAAAAACTAATGCAAACGTTCTCGGTGTTTTGAAAAGCCGTAAACTTTTAAGTTTTGCCTAGAGTTGCTGAATGGATAATTATCCGGACAATTATCCGGATAATTATCGGATAATTATTCGTAATTAGCCGACCATATAAGATACGGCTAATTATAATTCTGTTGCTCGGAATTAAATAGTTGTTCAAAATGTTATTGTCCTGATATGTTAACTTCGACTCGTTGTTATTTTTTTTCCAAAATCATAACGTATATTCTGCCATTATCAAAAATTAATGAAAGAATGTGTTGAGGAGAATTCGTTTTTATCATCAGTTACTTTAGCAATCGCGATGGTGAAAGGTCAAACCTGGAGCTGGAGTTATTTCAAGCGTTTGCAAGAAACGGATGTGAATGGAAAGCAGGTCATCGTGGGCTACTGCAACTTCTGCAATGCTCGTTATGCAAACAACGCTGGTCGCATGGAGAAGCATCTGGAGGTATTCGATTCTCATATATATCTGTTTTCATTTCGTGTTTCAGGATTGCAAAAAGGTTAGAACAGAATCTAGAGCACAAATTGTTAAAGAAGCGTTCGTCGCAGCCGAAGCTTATCGCCAACTTCCAAGAAACTAAAGCTTTCCGAAGCCGGGCAACTGAGCACACCGAGCATTAAAAGCTTTTTCGACAACGTCAGCAAAGAGGATCAGAATGAGGCCGACATTCTTCTCACAAGGGTTTGTCTTTGAGATATTCTGAAGCTTTTGAACAGCATAATGTGATCGTTGCACTTTACAGGCTTTTACGACCGGAAACATCGCTCCGAATTTCCTTGACAATCCCTTTTTCTAGCAATTTGTGGCCAAGCTCCGTCCATCATACAAGCTTCCGTCGCGAGATTACAAGTTTTCGAAGGTTTTGGTGCCGGCAGAATACAACCGAGTCCTGATTGAACCGCCATGATATGTGTTGATATGTATTATAGTTATCAATAAAGTTGGTTTGTGTAAAAATTCAAGGATTCACGCAATTTTTGACCATAATTAGCCGGTTTTTGGCTAATTATGGATAATTATCTGGATAATTATCCGATTTTTAATCACCCGACTAATTAAGCAACTCTAGTTTTGCCTATAATTAAATTTATCGCAAAAATTACGGTATGTTTCTTTCAAAAACACATAACTTTTTATCCCACAAAATTTCTTAATTAAAAAAAGGAGAAGTTAATCCCATCCACATTAGTTTAACAAATATTATCTTTTATAACCTTTACAAAAGCACAAATTATAATATTTTTTTATTAATCCCTTCCCCCTTGTGAGCCAAAATATATATATAAGTAACTAACACAGCCATGTCTGGATCCATCCACCCTTTGTTAGCAGCCGCCAAAGTCCCCCGTTGTTGGCCGTGCACCTGGCAGTAGAACTTGTTGTTGGTGAAGACCACTTGATCAATCGGTTGTTGAGCGCCATTAGCTTGCAGTTGAGTGCCACAAGTGGAGCACTGCAAACAGTCTGTGTGCAGAGTTTGGCCATAAGAGGTGCAGACGAACCCTCTGAAATGGTCACAAAGTCTTATTCAGGCACTCAAATGTCTATTGCTTCTCGACTTTTATTTATTTCTATGTTCTTGCTGGTTTCTTCGCAGGTAAAGGTTTTTGGTCAATACCGTATTGGCTCTAATATATTCTCCTCCCGAAAAGTGACAAAATCTACCCAGAACAACCTTTAATCCACGCCAGACATCTCAAAAATTTAAAAAAAGGACATTTGGGCAAAAAAAAGTTTTGATTATTTTTAGAGGGAAAAAGTCATTTTATCCACACCATTGCAATTTTAAAGCAAACAAACAGATGTTGAACAAAATTTAAAAAATAAAGAAGATTTGGAGCTCGCAATCCGCATTCATCCAAAATTTTAATTTCCATTGTGTCTACATTATATTTGTTTGCTGCTGCCGTAATTGCATGTCGATTGATTTTGCTTTATATGCGCACACCCCCACACCTTAGACACAAATCACTCGAAAGTGACTCTGGATGCATGGAGAAGGCTTGGAGTTGAGATGCGCACACCCCCACACCTTAGACACAAATCACTCGAAAGTGACTCTGGATGCATGGAGGGGCTTGGGGTTGAGATGCGCACCCCCCACACCTTAGACACAAATCACTCGAAAGTGACTCTGGATGCATGGAGAAGGCTTGGAGTTGAGATGCGCACACCCCCACACCTTAGACACAAATCACTCGAAAGTGACTCTGGATGCATGGAGGGGCTTGGGGTTGAGATGCGCACACCCCACACCTTAGACACAAATCACTCGAAAGGGACTCTGGATGCATGGAGAAGGCTTGGAGTTGAGATGCGCACACCCCCACACCTTAGACACAAATCACTCGAAAGTGACTCTGGATGCATGGAGGGGCTTGGGGTTGAGATGCGCACACCCCCACACCTTAGACACAAATCACTCGAAAGTGACTCTGGATGCATGGAGGGGCTTGGGGTTGAGATGCGCACACCCACACACCTTAGACACAAATCACTCGAAAGTGACTCTGGATGCATGGAGGGGCTTGGGGTTGAGATGCGCACACCCACACACCTTAGACACAAATCACTCGAAAGTGACTCTGGATGCATGGAGGGGCTTGGGGTTGAGATGCGCACACCCCACACCTTAGACACAAATCACTCGAAAGTGACTCTGGATGCATGGAGGGGCTTGGGGTTGAGATGCGCACACCCCCACACCTTAGACACAAATCACTCGAAAGTGACTCTGGATGCATGGAGGGGGCTTGGGGTTGAGATGCGCACACCCCCACACCTTAGACACAAATCACTCGAAAGTGACTCTGGATGCATGGAGGGGCTTGGGGTTGAGATGCGCACACCCCCACACCTTAGACACAAATCACTCGAAAGTGACTCTGGATGCATGGAGGGGGCTTGGGGTTGAGATGCGCACACCCACACACCTTAGACACAAATCACTCGAAAGTGACTCTGGATGCATGAAAAAGCATGCATACCAGAGTTTCTATATGCGGTAGGTTTCAGTATTCAAAACTATGTTCAACATCTTCTTGTTAGTGGTCCCTCTGTAATTAGTAGCCCTCTTTTATTCCCTTCCCCTCCCAATACCACCCTTATTCCCTGAAAAAGTGTTTTGGCGCCAATTGAAAAAACATTTGTTTGACATTTTTTGTATAATTTTTGCCTTGGTCCCCCAAGGCGAATCAAACTTTTTTTTCGAACAATTTCCGTTAAAGTGTAGTGTAGCCCCTTTTGCATTTAGATTTCGAGTTTGCTCTGAATTTTTTTTTAAATTGGAAAAAAAATTGCCTCTTCAAGTTGAAAATTAGAGGTTTTATGGAAAATGCGTAAAAATTCTATCAAACATGCCTGGGAAATACCAGTGGCATCTGCCACTTAAATCAGGGGCACATGAAAAAAGTTTATAAAAGGCGCTTGTAAGGCACCTACTTTGTTTCTGTTGTTCTTGACCTGACTAAATTATTTTGAGTAGCAAAGGATAACTCATCAAATAACCTTATCTAAAATACAAAAGTAGTTTGATGTAATTGATATCAGATTTGTTATTTTTCTTTAAAAAAAGACAAATTTTGAGGTCCTTTAGTTCAGACTCACAACTCATATTCTGTTTGCCGGTTTTCAACAAATTTTCGGAAAACCATCATCTGGCAACGAACCAAATATAATAATAGCCAACCAGGCTATCTACTATTTAGTTGATTTGTATCTTTTGCTTCAAATTGAATATTTTAGTGTTTTGGAGAAGCCAGTTGGGAGTTCACGCCTTCTACTTTTATGAATACCCAGCTACGCAGAATAGGCCCCTACTACTATTCACTGAACAATGCGCCCCAACTTCTACCTCCACTGGATATAGTGGAAGAAAAGTTGGTTCAGATTTAAAATTTAAACAACACTTTAGGGTAAAGTAGTCATCCCCATAGTTGCATGGAGAAAAATTTCGGCGCCAGCCTTTTTCAGAATCGGCGCCGAGTGCCGGAACCGGCGCCGTGTTTTTACAAAATTGACGCCGGGCGCAGAAATAGTGAATAATTATAGTGTAATGGCAAATCTGAGATAAAAGTGAAATTTTCGAAAAATAGCAGTCAAGTTTTGAAGGCTACACTGTTTCTATCTTTCGAAAATTTCATTGGATCAGGTTCAATGTCTAAAACTTTTTAAATTTATTGAAATAAGTTTGCTATTTGTTGGTCGACCGCAGTTAATTTTGCTGTTTGGCTTATTTTCACAGTAGCAAAACCCAAAGGCGATGGTTGATCAGCAGTGTTTTCTTGAGTCCTTGGATTATATTCTTGGTAATAATCTTTTATTAGTTTTTTTTAATTGGCAATACTGCTCAATTTGCTAAAAAATGGGGCGCGGGCACCGGTATTTTTTGAAATTGGCGCCGAGCGCCGGCGCCCTTTGTTTTCTGAAAATTTTCGGGGCGCACACCGGCGCCGGCGCTCGTGCAACTATAGTCATCCCCATCATATCGTTGGGGATCTCTGGTCATTTCTGGTTTTTTTATGATCCAAGGGTTTGTGTTAGATTTGAAATTTTCATGTTACTAGGAATTTATAATTATAAGTGGATAAGCCTTAATGTTTGCAGTTTAAAAAGGGTCTTTACCGAATCTCTATATAGTATTTGGCATGTGTGGGTGGGTCGCCACTTTTGTGCTCAAGCCCGATTTTCGGCCACTATTGGCAAACATATGTCGGATATCTTTCCGGAACCCGAAAATTAAACATCTTAGCTTTCCTTTAAGCATAAAACCGCAGAATCGAAGTGGCTGTGAAAAAAAGGTTTTAAGTCCCTCCAAACTGGAGATGGTGGACTTTAGCCTGGATTTTTAGTGCATTTTTGTGTTTAAGCCCAATTTTCGGCCAGTTTTTGCAAATTTTTGTCGGATATTTTCCAGGAACCCTGTTTAATCAGGGCGGGGGTGGTTATAATCAGGGGATATGTGATGGAGTGATATTTATTAAAATTTCAAAATACGATAGAGGCGCCGATAGGCGCCTGTTGTCCCTAGTAGGAATTATTTCACGAAAAGTTTTTTGAAAAAATTGAAAATGCGTAAAAGTTTGAATTTGTTGAGAACAGAAGGATAAAAAATTTACCGTATTTCCTCTAATTACCGCCCCGGGGCGCTTATTTTTCGCTCGACCTCTAGGGGGTTGCTTATTAGAGTCATTTTGAAATTTTCGGGTGGAAATCCAAAATCAAAAAAGCAGAATCGGCAGAGCTCGCGGGAACTAAAAAAAGCAAAAAAAACTTGCTCGAAAAAAAATTCCTGCTCTGAAATACAGACCCTCAAAGTCGAGGGAGGGGGCGCTTATTAGAGGGGGAGGGCGGTAATTAGAAGAAATACGGTAATTATTTGTAAATGCTTTTACAGAAGAAATAGTCCAGATGAGGCGCGTTTGGGCAACATGTTCAATGCCTACTTCTCTCCCAACCTTAAGCGGCCAGCCAGAGGATTACCAAGAGGTGCTACAAGCAACTTTGGTTTCCAAAGGACTGGAGGAACTATTCTGTTGGGCTAATTGCTTAATCTCTTTGATATAGCCACTTTTGGACGATGTTTTTCAAAATAAAGTTGAGTGTTAAATCAAAAAGCTCACTTACACAATATTATGACCACACACAAAACATTCAGGCAAACTATGGTGTTTGTTGTCTCCTCCATTAAGTTGGTTAATGGCTGGCTTATTGTTGAAGTTTTCTGAAACCTTCTTTTTAGTACTTAAATTTAGGGTTGTACAATTCTCAGGAAATTACTAAAATAGGAGAATTCTTCGAGAATTTTCTCCAGATTTAATAAAGGCGGTCAAATGATAAAGGCAAATTCCGGAGAATCGGCAGTTTTTTGTATGTTTTTTTACTTTTTACAGTAGGCGAAGTTTTAGGTATGGGGTAGACAAGCGCACATTAGAATGGGCTCAAAAAAAGCTGTGATTTAAACAGGCGCGGTTTTAAAAAACGTGAACAAAGGAGGCTCAACCAGGGTTGGCAGGGTGTGGCTTTTTTCGCTCAGGTGTAGCTTTTTGCATTTTTCAAATTAAAAATTTGGTGGCGTGCTTTGGGTGTGGCTCAAAAAGCCTCACTCGTAGCAAACATACAAAACATTCATGGGGTGTGGCTCGGGTGTGGCTTTTCTATTTAGACGGGTGTGGCCTCGGTTATGGCTTAATGGTTTAACACAGATCTGTCGTTCGAATGTTGTTGTAACTCATAAACAAACACCTCGAGTAATTTGAAAGCGGTTTGAAACAGAACTAATGAGTAGTTAACATATTAACGTTATTACAGGGGCATGCTCACCTGCTTTGATTTGTCCCCGCTAATTCAAAAACAATTTTCAATCATTTATCCTCTGTTTGGATTTTTTATGTTCGTTTCTAACTTTTCTGTTAAAAATAATAAATTTCATTTTCAATAGAAGTGTCCGAGTTATCTGTTGTCCAGGATTATCCGCCCTTGCTTACGAATTTCAGATCTGTTGGGGCGTTTTTACGTGGTTTGAGAAAATATGTAATTATTTAGCGTTTTTTTTGAAATGTGTTGAGGTGCTTTAGGGCGTTTAAAGGAGTTCAAAGGGTTGTCGACAGAATCGTGTCAGAATCATTGAGCCACACCCCATAAATTTTCCGTATGTGTGCTATGGGTGTGGCTTTTTGAGCCACACCCAAAGCACGCCAATAAAAAGATAGGGCTGTGCCAGGGGTGTGGCTGAAAAGCTCCACCCTGCCAACCCTGGGCTCAACGCACCATCACAAGTAGTCATGACTGTAACTGAATTGCAGCACCAAATTACTGAAATCCAGCACATAATAAATTGTTTCCAGCGCCTTTTTTTTATTTTGATCACAAATACTGAAACGCATAATTTCTGAAATTCAGCAGCTAATCCGCTAATCCGTTAGCAAAAAGTTTAAAAATTACGGTTTTACCGTTCGTTGTCAAATACAAAAATTTTTGGGCTATTTCATAAAAAGTTGGGCTAACTTTTATTTTTTGGTTAAAATGTCACCTTTGCAGTTGTTGTTGTTATTAGACCATTTCTTCTGAATTTCACCCTCCCTAATCATCCTCAAAGTTTCGGACTGCATGTATGAGGGCGGAGGATTCACGCTGATTTCGTCGCTAATTTTATTAACTACAGTGACAGAAATTTAAATTTACTCAAAAAATCAAACCTATGCAAAACTGTCGAACGACTGCTTCCTGACAACTTACTTGGCAGTTGTGCGGCAACACAGTTGTTCTGCTTTTTCTGACAGCCGCTGTTATTGGAGTCAGCTTTTAGTCGGAAAGCAAAAGATGGAAAATTTTTATGGCCAGATTTGTGATTTGGATGAAGCTGCTGGTGTGTAATCTGAAAAGTTAGTAACTTGCGAAGAAGTTTGTATCTTAAACTTTCAAAAATCAGCTTGGTC
The DNA here is from genome assembly GCA_029231635.1 of Ditylenchus weischeri. Lineage (NCBI taxonomy): Eukaryota > Metazoa > Nematoda > Chromadorea > Rhabditida > Anguinidae > Ditylenchus > Ditylenchus weischeri. The sequence goes on from JAMRYI010000085.1 coordinate 130,066, forward strand.
TCAGTGTGGAAAATGCTGTGAAAATATGGAGGATCACAGTTTACGAGAGTCTTTTGTGAGTTTGCGTTTTCTCAGAAGGGAGCTGCCACGTACGGCTTTTATACAGGCCCGGGAAGAATGCGATCCGTCGATATCCTTCTTGCAAGTCGGTGCTCAAATCAGTTTAGATATAAGGTCGCCCCAAGTATGATTCTTATTTTTCTGCTATCTGTCTGCTTCTCTTAAACTGAATTCACAATGAGGAGGCTGTTTGCGGATGCTAAATTAGATTTGTCACTTGGAAATGGCCATAACTTTTTTATTTTTTCAAAAATTATTCTGCTGGTGCCATCTTGTAGCTGATTTTGCTACAAGATACACGTCACTGTTAAATGATGTGTTTACGCTGACACAATTTGATTTTGGCGTAATTTGTGGTGGCACAATTTGAGTTTGGCAAAATTTGCGGTGGCACAATTTACGCTGGCACAATGGGAGCACCTTCGGTAAACCCCCAGCAGTCAACTTCGGTAAACCCCCAGCAGTCAACTTCGGTATACCCCCAGCAGTCAACTTCGGTATACCCCCAGCAGTCGATTTTTCAAAGTATTATTTTTAAAAAGTGCGTAAAAAACTTGTTAGAAAAAGGTTTTTTTGTTCATCGTCTGCCATTGTAAAATGTCTTCGATAATCGTTGTGTTTTTGCGTTTATTCCGTCTTATTTCTTTTTTTGTGGCTTCCTTATTCTCATAATTACTTTTTTCCGTTTGAATGGCGCTAAGACGGGATGGAAGATCTGCAAGCTCAAGATGGACTCTTGCAAATTTGGATCGCTTGTCTGCTAGCTATCATACCGAAGTTGACTGCTGGGGGTATACCGAAGTTGACTGCTGGGGGTATACCGAAATTGACTGCTGGGGTATACCGAAGTTGACTGCTGGGGGTATACCGAAGTTGACTGCTGGGGTATACCGAAGTTGACTGCTGGGGTATACCGAAGTTGACTGCTGGGGGTATACCGAAGTTTAGCCCAACTTTGCCCAATGTGATTAGACACAGTCTGCTCCTGTCCGAAACAGAAAAAAGCTTTGACCTTTTCTAGAAGTTAGAAATTTTCAAAAAAAATTTCCAAGACTAAGCTGATTTTCGGAAAATTTTATAAATCCTTAAAAAATTTCACAATAACCTAATAAACAAAAAACCCACAAAATTTTACCCAATTACTTCTAGACGGATTTCTGGCCTGCTGAACACACGAATCCGAAGTGGTGATAAATGATTCACCGTTCACAAAGTCTCTGAAAATATGCAAGTAAAGTTGCCAGCAGGACCAGCCGATATCTTTAATTCAAGAAAGGAAAGAAAGAAGAAATAGTCACCTCGTAATTAAGTGTCTGTTTGATTGCATTGAAACAAAGAAAAATTTGCATAAAAGCAGAAAAGGGAATTTAGTCAAATGCAATGAATTAATAGTGCAAGTAAGAGAAAAGTGCAAACAGCGTCTTGTTCCCTAACACTCAGAATTATTAGAAATTATTGCCGTTTATTTGGGTCAAATAGATGGTGAGGATGATGACTAACCGATTTAATTAAAAAGAACAGTGGTGAGAGCAGGAAACTGATTGATTTTGCTTTTTGCCTTACCTGAGCACCACTATTGCTAAGGTGTTTGAAGCGGAGTTGTTGATTAGCTGCTCAATGGTGTGTATATCTGGTCTGTACTCATTTTGCAATTCCTCTATACAGTCTCCCAGTCTTAATCCTGCTTGCTGCGCCACACTTCCTTTGGATATCTAAAAAATTGGGCTAAGCATTTGCATTCAATGGCTTGTTTGCATACTTTTTGGTATAACAAAAGAATCAATTTTCTGGCCAGTATAAACAACTATCTGACAAAATATTCGTTACAGTCATTTTACTTGTGAAATTTTAAGGATTTTTTCAAAATGTGACAAAAAACTAGGACTATATCTTGAAAGTTGTGAAAACAAGGATTTTAGCTACGCGGGACTTTTACTTATTGTAGTGAAAGTTAGTTAGGCAGTTTTTTCATAATTTTTTCTTTTTTGAATTATGCTATAGTATTTTTCATAAAACTATAGCAGAAGTTGATGAATCAACGGAGCATTTGAATCTGAGCGCCAACATCCCCCCCCTCACTAATAGAACGTGAGCCCCCAGTCAAATTAGCTTGGGGGACCAAGGAAATTTTTTTAGAAAAATTCTGACTGCGCTATCTTTTCATCTAAAGCCTTTTAAAGCCTAAAGCCGCAACATTTTTTATTTCATTTTACACAAAAAAATTTTTAGTTTAAAAAATTTTCGAAGAAAAATTGCTTTAATACTCCAAGCTGATTTGACTGAGGGCTCAGGTTCAAGTGAGTGAGGGGAGGGGGTGGGAAGGAGCGTTGGCTCAGGTTCAAGTGAGTGAGGGGAGGGGGTGGGGAGGCGCGTTGGCTCAGGTTCAATTTAGCCGAATTAACAGTCGAAAAGGCTTAAAATGGCTGATATTAGAGTTGAATATAAATTGATAAAAAATAGGCACTCAGAAAACTGCTTGCAACCCACTTATCTGCACTATAAAAAGAAGAAGGGAACCAAAAGCTATTTGTTTGCACTGCTTTTTTTTATCGAAATAGTCATTGGAACAACAACTTACATGACTAATAACTCCTTTTACAAGGTCCACTGAAAATCCCCAAGATTGGCTTGTATCGTCTCGATACAACTCCACAGTCAGCATCTTCGTCAGGGAAAATTTGTACTTCATTTTGGTCAATTAAGTCAAAGCAATAACAATAAAGTTTTAATAAATAATAAGACAGAGGGCCTGAATAAGTTATTTGAACAACAAGAACACCTCTCGCTAATAGACAAACGCACAGTGTCTCCAACTTTTATATTTATCAATGCTCATCCCGACTCTTCATATCTTGCTGGCTTACAGGATCAATTGTTTGTTTTAGCCAAAAAGAAAACAAAGCTAGCGAACCTCATTACTTTCCTTCAAAAAATGATGCGTTGAGATAAAAATGAGTGAGCAGAGAAAGTTTTAGGGTCTGCTAGACAAATTAAATCGCAGGCTGGGATTTTATACTATTCTTAGCTCCTTCTCTCAGGAAAATATAAGGAATATACAATGCACAAGCAAAAAGTTTTATATATGAGAACCTTGGACACCCAACACAGTTACTGATTTTACATGTATACAGACAATAATGATAAATGTGCTCAATGAGCCTAGCAACATCTAATATGGATTATTACTATCTGATCGATCTCAACATCTTCATTATTTTGGAGGAGGAGTAGAGCACGGTTTTAACGATGCCTGCGGTACGTGCCTGAAAAAAACAAATGTCTGAATCAAAAAATCAGCCCGACCCCGTTTTTAGAATCAGCCCGACCCCAGCATCGATAAATATTTAGCGGAAAATTTTTTACAACAATATTTTGTTGAAATAATGAGAGACCGGGCCTGCACATCAGAATCATACTAGCACATCTACTAATAAGTGTAGATACAACGGATAATAAACCTTTATAAAAAGGCAGGCTAGGCATCGCATTAGTTAAATAAACTTTTGCAAACATACATTTTTGAGAGACTGCCAACGAGAAGCTGGTGCAACAATACTTGCCACGGAATCGGCCACTCTTTGAGAAACGTCATGACGATGAGCCATAGAGAAAACTACTTCTTCAATGTCACGTTCCTAAAATAACGTTTAGTGAGGTGAGAAAAGGAACAAAGCTAATGCAACGCTATAAGCGTTACCTTTAGATCCAAACGACTGTAGAAATCACACAGACTATTGAGAACAGAAGAAGGAAGCAGGTTTAACCTATGGTAGATGGCTGGACTGCTGCTGTCTTGCTCAATTTGTTGATGAGTACCATGTGTCAATATTCTCGGATCTTCGGAAAGCAAAGGCACGTACGTCTGCCTAAAATTACAATTTTAAGCTAGAAAACCCGTAACAATCGACTTCCGATATAAGATTACCCCTAAAAATCTTTTCCGTCGTCCCTACCTCTATTGACAAAGTACCTATTAATCAACGGATCTTTATGGCAAAGCTGTTTACATGTGCAAAAACGACCGGTAAAATATAAATGTCTATGACCAGACTGACGAGTTACGATTAGTAAAACACTTTAAAAAATAAGGTGAAGAAAGGGTTAGACTGTAGGAGAGAAAGAACTTTTAGAAGGTGGCCCTTTCTTTAATACTGACTATGAAAAGAATCATGTTAAAGTAAGACTTACATGAACTGATCCATAGCTGAAAAATTACATTACTGCTATTTCTAACAACTTGACCTAACCTCCAATCACCAACTTGGGTATCTTTTGCCGATCTTCACCAAAATACATTCGAAAATCTCCAGTGTAGGATACAGAAGCGATCTGTGCATACAATTGTCTAAACAGAAAAAAACTATAAAGTCGAGAAAATTCAATGTAATCAAGATCACTCGAAAGTAAAATAATCAGGTAGCTGGAGCAAGGCGACTTGCATAGCACTCTTTCGATTCTCAATCTGAACATGTCATTGACTGCAAAACTCATACGCTCACCGGCTAAAACTAAAAAACCCACAATAGCATCTTTTAACGACTGGTCATTTGGCTTTATAACATCGAGAACCGGTTTGTGTAGCCTGCCTGCAATGTACAACCATTGCCAGTCGAGCAGATCAGTTTTCAAATCCTCCATCTAAACAAAAAATAAAAATTTTGGCCGCACAAACGATAATATTTTCAAGCCTACATCGATAACACCATACTTAATGAGACGTCCCTTTGACTGCACCATAGTGTTGTAGTAGACCCTTGCCGCTCTGGACTGCATCAAGGTGATTTGAGCCGCACCGGAGTAGCGCCGAAAGAAAGAGTAGTGCTTGGGATTTACTTGGAGATTCTCTCGATGAAAATCCAATGAGTTCTTGGTGACAACCACAAAATCGACCATCTTTTCTTCGCGCTTCTCATTCTGCTGAGTAATCACACCCGAACCATAGGCGAACGCATATTCCACATGCTTCAGAGGAAGGCAACCGATAAGCTCACGATGGTAATCTTCCGAGTGTTGCTGCGGCTCTTGATCTGGCATTCTAAATAAAAAAGAAATTTATTGATTTACAGAGATAATACGGAATTTCGGCATGTTCATGCCTTTTATTTTGTCAATAGAAACTACAATAATTATCTTTTATTTGTTGCAAAACAATTTTATACAGTCGAACCTCGATTTACCGACACTCCAAAAGTTCGTTCGCGCCTAGGGTCCGACACTTTTTTTACTTCAATTTTTGAATTTTTCGATCAGTTTTGATTCGTTAGTCTAGTCCCAAATATCGCAAGGATTTCTATTTTACCGGTCATTTTTTAAAAACTAAATGATTTCTAAATTAAATGACCCGTGACCCTCGATTTAACGACACCCCTTTTTCATTTCAGCAAGATCATTTAGTTTTTAAAAAATGACTGGTAAAATCGAAGTCTTTGCGATATTTGGGACTAGACTAACGAATCAGAACTGATCGAAAAATTCAAAAATTGAGGTAAAAAAAGTGTCGGACCCAAGGCGAGAACGGACTTTTGGAGTGTCGTTAAATCGAGGTTCGACTGTACAGCTTTATATAGTCACATGACAAGATGAATTCGAAATAGTTGACAATAAATTCGGTCAAAGGGGCACGCGCATGCGGCATGCTCAGGGTTATCCAATGAGAAAGTTCTCGAGAAATTGCTCGGTTTTTTCTTGAGCAAAATCTAGATTTTGCTCTACCGTATCAAAATGGAGCAAAATCTTTTTTTCACCGCTCGAATAGTATTTGCAGCGGCGTCTTTTCAGTGCAAAATGTGTGTTGATTCAGCACTGTTCAAGTTCAAGCTGTACAGCTGCATAATTGAACACTAATCGGCTGTTTTACGCTTGATTTTTCAGCTAGCTCAATGTCAAAGGTAACTAAGCCGCTCTCATGGTGCTGGAGCTATTTCAACAGAAAGCAGGAATTGGATGCAAATGGAAAATCGATCTTTGTCGGTTACTGCAAATTCGATGATATGTGTGGAAAGTGTGATCGTTTTGTGTCAATAAAAATTACGTTGCTACTAATCAAAGGTTTTTTGTTGAAACGGTGGGAAGGGCACATTAAAAGTGTACAGTCAAACTTCGATATAGTGACAACCCACGGGACCGTCCTTGGAGTGCTCACTTACTGGAGAAAAAAGATTTTTCTCGAGACTTTATTCTGTGGCCGAAAACTTATTTCTGTCGCCAGCAAACTTCTCTTCCCAAAATATTTTTGAGAGCAATTTTTACGTAATTAGAGAAATTTGGGTGGTTTTATGTGATCATGGGCGGATTGAGGTAGTTTTAGGTGGTTTGGGGCTGCTCCAGGTAGTTTGCACTAAGTTGAGCTGTTTAAGTTTGTTAAAGTAGTCTAAAATGGTTTGGGGTGTTGAATTGACCAAAACCGTAAGTAAAAATGTGGTTTAACAGTTGCGGTACAGCCATAAAAATAAGATTGATTTTTTTATCGTCGCCCGTCAAAAAAATAACGTCAAATGACGATAATTAACGGCGACGTGATAATAAATAACGTCCACGTCGCTGAATAGCGTCTGGGACGAAAGATTAGTGACGACGTTAAATAAGGTCGTTGGCCGTTATTTAACGTCGCGTCGACGTTAAATAACGGCGACTTTCGATTGAGAGTATGGCCTCTGAAAAATCACCCCAAAATACTGATTTCCCGCAGTAAATTACTGATTTCCGCAGCAAATACATAAACATGAGTATTTCTCGGTGTTTTTACAATCGTAAAATTTATTTTTTTGGATCAACATGTAGCCCTGAATCTCTAGTTTCTGATGAGCTATCAACTGGTTCGATTTGATGTTTAAAAGTGAGAGAACTAATGGGTTTGAAAAAAGAAACGTAGTTTCATAAAAATAGATTTTTCTCGATTTTTTTCTAAACACATAGAGCCAGTTGATAGCTCATCAGAAACTAGAGATTCAGGGCTACATGCAGATCTGTATTGTAAGAACACCGAGAAATACTCATGTTTATGTATTTACTGCAGGAAATCAGTATTTTACTGCGGGAAATCAATTTTAGCCAAAAAAATTTGGTTAGAGAGAAAGCTTGCCGGAAATAAAAATAAGTTTTCCGGTGACAAGAAAAAGATTTGTCCCATGCTCATGCGCGACAAGGCAAAAAAGGCTGGAACCATTTCGTTCCCGTTTAAACCGTTCCGTTTCACTGTAGTTTTGCATGAAATCTAATACAGATCACCTTATACTACATTTTAAAATAAGGCAGAAAATTTAAAAAAACATCGATGAACTCTTATATAAAGAGCTTTCAAGGAAGAAAAGAACTGTTGGTCCCCCGCCTTAAAGGGGCATGCCCGTGCGCGACACGGAGAAAAGGCGGGGACCAGCAAATATTTTCTTTCTCGAGACATTTTTTACATGCTTTCTCATCCTAATTTTTTAAGTTTTCTGTCCAACTTTTAAAAGTAGTATAAGTCATCAATATCGGATTTGACGCAGAACGAGTGAAAAATTGAACGATTCAAAAAATTAGCTGGTCCCGGCCTTATCTTCTTAAAACGCACGGGCATGCCCTTTAATTTTTTGGAACGCACGGTCATGCCCCTATAAACGCACAGCGTAACAGTGAGATAATCTTGAACAATAGTAGTTTGCTGAGATCACAACATAATTTTCAACAATTATGACTAGAAGGATTATAAGATTTGTTCAACAATAATTTGTAAACAATATTTTTCTGATATAATGCAGTAAATATGGAGTAAACGACACTGAGAGAAAGTAGTATGGCATAGAAAATCAAATATAAGTACCTACCCGGCAACCAAAATACAAAATAGTTAGCTATAGCAGGGTGAAAATCTTCACTGAAAGAAATTGTCAAAATTCCATAACCCATTTTTGGAACACCCATTCTGTAGCTAACTGTAGGAGATTTAAATTCCACAAAACTATCCTCCGATTTTGTATTGTTCAAAGAAAATAAATAGCGAAAAGGTTTGTTGGGCAGCTCAAATTCCTGCATTCGACTCCCGTTCTTCATATACACTTTCGCCTAAAATTTTTTTTATGAATACAGCTTGGTTTTCCTTTTTTGGTTTAAAAAATTTACAAAAAATTTAAGATTTTAAAAAACAAATAGAAAAAAATAGAAAGCCTTTTTGAAAAAACGAAAGGTGGCATTTTTGTACGAAATTCGGCGAAGTGCACAGAACATTTTTCCTTATTTAATTTAATTATTGAACACTTAATTTTCTTTGTGAATGCTGTTAACCTCAATATTGTTTTTACTTCCCAGTTCGGTTTATAAATGTTCATTTTAGTCCACCGCATCCGATGTATAGCATCTTTAATCGTGCAAAGAAGAGGAAGCAAGATGATTCTCAAGAAGTTGTTGCAAATGAAGGCGATTCGCAGGGGGAGCTCTCAAGTGCAATTGACTTGTTGGAAGTGATCTCAAGTGAAGCTGACTCGCAAGCGGATTTGACAAGAAGGAAAGCATCTCACGACAAGCCAGCTGGTGGAGCATCGAAGTGCCGTCAGGAATACGCAGGGAAGTATCAGTTCATCTGAAGCATCTGCAACATCTGGAGCGATGAGAAAAGCCGGCTTGGTGTCGATATGTTGAATTCCCTTGTGTCAGTCAAATGCAATAGTGATTTGGATTGTTCAAAAAATGTATCAATTGTTTGTGCACGATACGGAATTGTTGAAGAAGGCTCGTAGTGTAGAGAAATATGCATTTGGTGAATAAAGATGTTCATATTTGTTTGATTTCAATAGGTTAATGGTGATTATAACACGAAGTGTGACAATTTATGAGAAACGCCACCTTTGGTGAAAAATTTTGGATATAATGTCACCTTTTGGGGAAATTTTGCCACCTTTTTTGAAACTTGAGTTAGTTACCAGGACTACCACCCTCCCCCCCCCTTTTAAGTGTATGTGGGTTGTCTTTGTAACAAATTGCGAAGCTGAGTTCTGTGAGAGTTTCTTACCCCTATATTTGCAGAGGGTTCAAATTTTCATTAGGTCCAATCCGAGACTAAAATGGTCAAGCTTATTATTGGAACATTTTTTAGACGGTAAGAAGTTTTGCTTATCTATTTTTTAAGCTATTTTTTATCTTTTTGAATTCATACACACGATAGCAACTGCCTAATGAGCATTTGACACGGTGTGGGGGTAAATTCTTCCTCATTCAATTCGTGTACGGTCAATTTGTCCACAGGTAAATTCGTCCTCAAAATTTTTATAATTTTCAAGGGGCCAAACAAACCATGCTGTTCAATCTAAAATTGTGTGCTGAAAGCGGTTTGTTAAGACTGGAATGATGATTTGATTAACCGAAATCTCAATACAGTCGACGTTTTCAAGATACCCTCCGTGCTTTGTCCGACACTTTTTTGAACCGTTTTCAATGTGATTCGTCTAGTCGGAAATATCGCAGGATTGCGATTTCCGATCGTTTTGCATCAACAATAGTTTGCCAGGACGCGACGTTTCTATAAGATACACCTTTTAAGATTTAGGTGTATCTTATAGAGAGCGTCGCGGGTCTTGCTGGCAAAACTATCGTAGATTGCAAAAACGATCGGTAAAATCGGAATCCTTGCGATATTTCCGACTAGACTGACGAATCACATCTGGCAAAACATTTCAGAAATCAGGTTAAAAAAAGTGTCGGACCCAAGGCGGGAACGAACTTTAGGGGTGTATCTTATAGAGAGCGTCGACTGTACCCTGGGTAGGTAGGTACCCACTTCAAGATGGTCGACCCCAAATTTTGCAGAAATTTTCTGAATAGGCAAACAAATTATGATATTTTTTATTAAAAGTAAGTGCCAAGAATTGTTTGTAAAGATCAATACCTAGTTTTAACTTTAAACATTTAAGAAACTGAGGTAGTCCCCCCTCCTCCAGGTGGACGTCCAGTTGGACAACTTGAGAACAGCCTGAAAATTTGGGCAGAAAACCTATATTTAATCTTTACTAACGTACTCAAGACATTGCTTTAGGAAAGATAGAACTGTTGGTTTGACCATTTTCAATGATTCCCAAAAAATCTAGGGTCAACAACCTTGGAGTGGGTATCTATCCAGATTATAGAGACTATGTTTCGTCAAATCAACATTCCCGTATAAAAAAAATCGTTTTCAGCACACAATTTTAGGTTGAATAGCTCGGTTTTTTAGTGCATAGACGTTTCACCACCTTTTGGACATTTGTCCAAAAGGTAGTGAACCGCTAATTTTGCCTTGGTCACCCCTGTTGATTTTTTTAAAATTTTTATTCAGTCTAGTTGCGTAAAAAACCGTGCCACAAAACGTATTCCCACATTTTTAACGAAAATACAGATTGTATATCAAAACCTCGTACCTTTCTGTAACCCACCCAGCTACATGCTGATGTCATCTTTTCTTTTCGCTTTGTTTTCATTTTTGGATTGATGATTATTCGTCTGTTTTAGCTGCCCAAAATGAAAGTCTTCGCTTGGTCTAATAGCGATGTTTTCTCTTGGCTTCATCAAGTTCGTAATCGAAAGCTAAAGTCAAAGGAAGTCAGCGCAAAGATCCTCAGCAATTACGCTCGAAAAGTCAGCCTGAAGACAATAAGCAGGCATGTTCCACAAGAATCATTGAAAGCGCTGACCGTAATGTAAGTATTGTTTTTAGTGCAACAGTAACAGATTGGTCTAAGCTTCATTTTAGTCCAATCAGCACAGAATTTGGGGGGTCTAAGAAAGCAGTCAAGCTCGGAAAAAGGTTGTTTCATCTCTACTCGTTGCACAAAATAAGCAATAATTATTTAAAACGTTATCGGTAACAATACGTTCTTTATTTTTGAAGGATTCAACTGTTTTTTTAGTACGAAAATATAGCACCCAAAGAATCAGAAAAGAAAGGCGAAAATGTCACGGATCTATCTTCCCTCGCTATGAAATTTCCTTCCTACAAAGAAGTCAGATACCAACTAGGAAGACTTCGTCGTGATGGCGTCTTAAATGTTGAAGGTCCTTTTGAATTGCCAGAAATTTACAAGAATACTAGGGCCAAAGAAAGGTAGTTGTGGAAAAACTTATTATTAGTTGTGTTCATCTATATTTAGATGGGAACTGCTATCAGACCGTTTAAATGTGATGGCATTGTTTTCTTCAGATCGGAGCTTATTAGTAGCAGCGCAGTGCAAGTATTTGGCAGTGGACGCTACATTAAAGTTTTGAGTTTTCCAAAAAATTCCGAGAAAGTTGCTAAATAGAGTGTTTATTTTGCAGTTGGGTCGGCCAAAAATAGGACGTTAAATAGAAAAAGGCATTGTATAAAAGGTCGTTAAATAGAAGTTTGACTGTAATCCATTATTGTAAAACATAGCCGTCATTTACCGTGTGGTCATGCGCACTCAGAATAATTGCTGGCCCAAAAGATTGAATAATATTCTTTATGGCAGGAAGGTAGAAGGCATGCAGCAAAGGCACATGACTCAACATTATCTTGATTACACCTCTACTCTCAGTTGCATTTTGAGCAATTTTCAGCTCAAGATTTTTGTAGACGTTCACCTGAACAAAAGTTTTGCAGTTTTTCCAAGAAAAAAGTCAAAAAATACCTTAGCAATAGTAAGGAAACGTGCAGCTAAAGAGTTGTTGAGGGGCAGGTCTGGGAATTCGGCATCAAATCTATGCTCCAGGTGAGGGTAGACTGCAATAACCACTATAAGTCATGTGAAAAAGTTGGTGAACTAGCTTACCCGGTTCCATTTCTCCTCCTATGTCATTATCACCGGGGATGTAGATCCTCTGAAAAACGGAATAAGTCAATAAAAAACTTAACATTAGGGCACTTATTCGGTCCGAGGGGTGGGTGGGGGCGCATCTCAACCCAAGCCACCAAGCCCCCTGCGCCCCCGAAGGGGGCTTGGTGGGTTAGAAATGCGCGCACGCACTTATCTTAGACATAATCCCGAGCAAGGCTCAAGCTCTTTTTGCCCAACTCCAGTGACCAAAACAGGGTAGAACACACTATTATAAGGCGGTTTACCTTGGTCCCCCAAGGCAAAGGTACATGGTACTCATACATCACAGGTGCAAAATTACAGGGGTTCCCAACAAATTTTTACAATTTCAAATTGACGGAATTTTTTTTTCGAAAAATTGGATTACGGCATGCAATTCTTTTTAATCAGTACGTGTTTTTGTAATTTTTTAAATGGATATTTCAGAGCACACATTTTGTTTGGTATAATATGTCAAAGACCTAATTTTCGTTTGGTCCCTTTTGGTTTCGACCTTTTCCATCCAGTGGCTATCCACAGCCAGGACCCAAACAACATGGGGACCAAGCGAAAACCGTGTTTTTGACATAATAAACCAAAAATTTGTATACTTGGAAAAAGTCTACAAAAAAATCTCATCGATTGAAAAAAATCCCATGTCGAAATTCGAATTTTTCAAAAAAAATTATAGCCGTTTGAAATAGTCAGAAATTATTGGGACACCCTGTACCTTGTTTCGAAAAAATCAAAACTTACATTTACATTCCTTTGAAGTGGAAATAACTGGTGGAATCTGGATCGGGTGCAGTCAAACTCTTTAGCGGTCATTATAACCCCCTCGTCCATCAAATCTCCCATGAATATTTCCAGGGATGGATTTACAATACTCGCCACTTTTGCATAAGCATTTTTAGTGTATCTAAAAAAGTGAAATAAAACTTTGCATTGAATTAGCTGCAAGATTGGGCAGGAGTGCCTTATGATGGGGTTGCCCAAAAAGTGGTTTTAACCACTTTTTTGTGCGTTTTAGCTGCTGAAACGTGTAGAAAACATGTTTTTAGGGCCCGCTCGACCATTTTTAGAAACAAAATTTTTCACCGAAAATCGAGTTTTTGCCTTGGGTAAAGGGTACTGGAGGGTATCTGGATACTTTACTTTTTATATACATGAGAGTATTCTACCCCGTTTTGGTCACTGGATCTGGACCAATAACTCCAAATGCATTTTCAATCAAGAGTCTTGCTCGGAATTATGTCTAAGGTAAGTGGGTGTGCGCATCTCAACCCCAAGCCCCCTGCGCCCCCGAAGGGGGAATACTCTCATGTATATAAAAAGTAAAGTATCCAGACACCCTCCAGTACCCTTTACCTTGGTCCCCCAACGCAAAAAGTCGATTTTTGGTGAAATTTATTTTTTTCTAAAAATGGTCGACCGGCCCTAAAAACATGTTTTCTGCACGTTTCAGCAGCTAAAACGCACAAAAAAGTGGTTGAAACCACTTTTTGGGCAACCCCATCATAATCACTTTAGCCCAAGGTCGACCTATCCGAATCCCATCTGGACAGCCAACCAATCCATTTGGGCTCATTTTTGTAGCCAATGAGTTGAGGATCCGCAATAATTAAAGCAACAATAGAGTTTTTGGGTAGAGCAGGGAGTTGCCATGTCCAACTGGTCACTTCAACACACAACCACTCCACACACATCATCACCAATACAGTTAACCACACGAATATAGACTTACGCAACAATTTTTTTGAGCGGAATACCATATTTGATTATGCAGTAAAAGTTAGCATGGGCAAAAAGAAAAAATTAAACAAATCCAACAAATTGAGCGAATCATGCGATTGGACAAGTTTGAGATTCAACCATTGTGCAGAGGACAAGATGAGATTATTATTGAAACATTTTACAATGCTCAACAGCAAAGAGTCGTCTTTGCCTATCTCACTTTGGTTTACAGCATCTTGGCTTTTATTGTTGAAAAAAAAACAATTATTAAAAACAAGGAATATAAAAGTTAACTCCTTTGATTTCTAAACCTATTGCCAACCAAAAAGCGCGCATTTGAAATTCACATTTGGTGACCTCAATTAACTGTAGGAACTTTGCAATTGGTTGTAATTCTTTTGTCAAAACAATGAATTTATGGGGAAAATGATGCTCGGATAAGACTCACAAGCATAAATTATCTAAAAAATAGACAAAATATGTTAGAAAATTTGTTTATGTTGCAATGGTGTGCAAAGCAATGTTGCTAAGCGACATAATACAAAACTTTTTTTTTCGGAAAGTGAATTAGAAAATTATTAAAAAAGTCTTTTTTTGTGAAAATATGTCGTACAGAGAACTCAGAGGTAAATATATACAGGGTGTACTGACCAATTTCCTCACTTTTAAAGATGCATGACCTTTTTGACGCTGGCTAAACCACAGGGTGGACCAAGCGAAAATGGTGTTTTTGACATTATATACCAAACATTTGTTGAAGCGCGGTGAGTAGATTTAGGTACAGAATTTCAGAAATTGACGTATAAAAAAGGTTATGGCTCTTTAGAACTGGTGGAATTTATCGATACTCCCTTTTTCTAGAATATTTTTAAAGGGCATGCTCGCCGCCGATGGCAATATTTTGAAAGGCGGGTACCAGGTCGATTCAAAAAAGAATTAGTTTGAAATGCAAACTTGTTGATCACCCTCATGTGATAAGTAACCATAATCACTGCCAACTTTCAGTAACATCGATGGCTCAGTGGCAAAACGGCGGCTCACTGTGAAAGTCGGTCGTCCGTAAAGCCCTCGAAAATTTTTTTGTACTTTTAAATAAAAGTACCCATTTTCAGCTGAAAATTTTTATTTTGAGGCACCCCAGTAGGCGAAAATTCCACAGCAATCCGAATCATAAAGCAGAATTAAAAAAAATACTTAGTCGCTGAGATATGACCTAAAGTTGGAGTGTCAATATTTAAAAAAAATGATCATTCAACTTTACTCCAACTTAAGGTCATATCTCAGCGACTAAGTATTTTTTTCAAATTCTGCTTTATGATTCGGATTGCTGTGGAATTTTCGCTTGCTGGGATGCCTCAGAATAAAAATTTTCAGCTGAAAATGGGTACTTTTATTTAAAAGTACAAAAAAAAAATTCGAGGGGGGGGGTGCACTTGGGATACTGTCTCGGTGGTCGGTTCGATTCCGAGATAGGAAGCTTTCGTTTTTCCTTGACTTTTACTGAAATGCGACATTTTAATTATCGCTTGAATTACATTGGTAACCGCTTTTCAAAATATTCCCAACATCGGCGGCGAGCATGCCCGTTTAAACTAAAAATTTGCTCTTTTTAAGATGCTACTGAAATTCTTCGATCTTTGGGCTATGAAAGATTGGTCTCAATCGAGAACTTCCGTTTCTCAAACTTCCCGCTTATGGCAGAAATTTTAGAGTGGATTGTCAAAAAGTAAATCTAAAAAGCATTTTAACAAATTTAATGTTGAGAAAATTTGAGATTTGACCCCAATGCTCGAGTGCCTAAAGCCATCGACAATGAAGCTGACCGTGTTATTTTTGTCAAAAGTTGTGTTCTATCCCTGATTCAAAAGGCTAAAGTAAAGTTGAACCCCAAGAATCTATACCAGGTTGTTTTATATAAATGACCCTTTTTCCCCAGCAATCTAACTCCCATAGTTTTGCAGTCGGACGGTCATGCTATCAGAGAGTTGTTGCCAGTCCTACGCCTCCTTTATCAAACTGTGAAGCAGAACAAGTCGGAGGATGGAAAAGAAAGAGCTCAACTGCCTACTCTCCGGTCTCAAATTAACATCAAGGTTGGATTAGAGACGTACTCAGAAAAAATAATAAATTCAGAGGAAAATTTTGAATTTGAGCACTTCGTTGCATTTTTGCATATTACGATAATTCAAAATTTACTGATTCGACTGGGGGGAGGCTCAGGTTTAAGTGAGTGTGGGGAGAGTGGGGTCTCAGGTTCAATTTAGTCGTTGAAATTTGATCAAAACTCAAACGGCACCGCACTATTTATGAAAAAAAACATACCGTATTTTCGGGCAGGAGCAGCCTGTGTCAAATCACATTGTGCCAGCGTAAATTGTGCCAAATTCAAATTGTGCCAATTGAAATTGTACCACCGCAAATTGTGCCAAATTACACTGTGCCCAATTTAAATTGTGCCAAACTCAAACTGTGCCACCGCAAATTGTGCCAAATTCAAATTGTGCCAATTGAAATTGTACCACCGCAAATTGTGCCAAATTACACTGTGCCCAATTTAAATTGTGCCAAACTCAAACTGTGCCACCGCAAATTGTGCCAAAATCAAATAGTGCCACCGCAAATTATGCCGCGATTTTGATACATTTCACTGGTAAATGATGTGTTTTTTCAAGGGATGCGGTCGAAGCTATCAACAGTAAGCTCACTTGAAATAGTGAATTTATTGTTGCACTGTTTATATTACCATGTCTTACAGAGCTATTCGCGTACTTTGAGAGAAATTTCATCCGTCGGCCAAATGGGAATGATGCAATCTATGCTGCTTCGTTGTGGAATATGTGCGAGCGCGCGATCACTGGCCTGCCAAGAACGAATAACGGTGTTGAAAATTGGAATGGAGGTTTCAATGGTTACTTTCGACGAGATAGTCCTCCGCTTGCTGATGTTGTCTTGAAGCTGCAAACCGATGAAGAGAAAACGCGTCAAAATATGGAAATGTAAACCACTTTTTCTTATGGTGGTATTGTCTATAAGATGATTTATGTTTAGTCGAGCTCGCAACGCGGTGCCAAGAGCCATAGGAGGAATCAGATCGCAGAAGGCCAATTCAGCAGTTGACAAGAGACTATGCCAATGGAAATGGCCTGCCTCGCTTAGAATTTCTCGTCTCGATCTCTGCACATTTGGAGAAGTATGAAGGACAGTAAATGTAGTTGAATCTATTTGTTGTTACATTTTTGTTATTATGCGTTGTTTGGAATTAAACAAAAATCAAATAAAGACAGGCATGCATACTATTGCTGTGAGAATTGGTAGACTTGTATTGGGATGAGCTGCTTTTGAGTGTGTACTCATGTGTGGATAGATTGTGAGCATAATGTATCGAAGATTCGTTTTCATTTTTTCTTAAAATGTCATAATTTTACATGAAAAATCATAAGAATAAAAATTTGATAATTTTTACTGTTAAATGTATCAAAATCGCGGCACAATTTGTGGTGGCACAATTTACGCTGGCACAATTTGATTTTGGCACAATTTGTGGTGGCACAATTTGAATTGGCACAATTTGAATTTGGCACAATTTGTGGTGGCACAATTTGAATTGGCACAATTTGAATTTGGCACAATTTGAATTTGGCACAATTTGAATTTGGCACAATTTGTGGTGGCACAATTTGAATTGGCACAATTTGAATTTGGCACAATTTGAATTTGGCACAATTTGAATTTGGCACAATTTGTGGTGGCACAATTTACGCTGGCACAATTTGATTTTGGCACAATTTGTGGTGGCACAATTTGAATTGGCACAATTTGAATTGGCACAATTTGATTTTGGCACAATTTGAGTTTGGCACAATTTGCGGTGGCACAATTTGATTTTGGCACAATTTGAATTGGCACAATTTGATTTTGGCACAATTTGTGGTGGCACAATTTGAGTTTGGCACAATTTGCGGTGGCACAATTTACGCTGGCACAATTTGATTTTGGCACAATTTGCGGTGGCACAATTTGATTTTGGCACAATTTGCGGTGGTACAATTTGAATTGGCACAATTTGAATTTGGCACAATTTGCGGTGGCACAATGTGATTTGACACAGGCTGCTCCTGCCCGTATTTTCTCTAATTAACGCCCCCCTGATTCAAAATCGTGTTTTTGGCATTGTGTTTTTAGCCCACTTTTGATCACTTCTCTCAGACAAGTTACCACCCATTTTGTAGCCAGAAAGATGAGCTACAAAATGGGTGGTAACTTGCCTGAGATAAATGGTCAAAAAGTGGGATAAAAACACAATGCCAAAAACACGATTTTGAATCAGGGGGCGTTAATTAGAGAAAATACGGTATGCACCAGGCACCTGCAGGTGTCTCAAAATCTGACACCTCGAAATCCGACACCGACAACCCTCCCTCCCTAAATTTTTCCTTATAAAACCCTATTAAAAATTACTCAAACATATTTCCCAAATCCCGAAAAAGTGCGTAAGACATCTTTTGGCTCTATATGTGTTGATGGTCCCCCCGGAAAAATATGCCTTGGTCCCCCTGTTGTTTCAAAAATTTTTATTCACCTGATTTTTTTCGTTGATCCCGCAATTTGATGGAAAAAAATATTTTTGGTGCTACAAATGTTACGAAATACTATTCATTTGTTTTATACATAATAGACATTGTCTGTCCTAGAGAAATAGATGATCTTGCAAGCATGCAAATCGACTATTGGCATATCATTGTCAGTGAATTATATCGTGAAACATTTAAAATATAATAGAACACAAGAGAAAAGTTAAAAAAGAAAATACAAAACGTGAGAAAAAATTCAAAAAGAATCAACAGGTGGGCCGAGGCATATCTTTTTAGGGGGAGCCACCAACACATATAGAACCCATCTTTTAGTCCCGGCTAACATACTCTGGCCTACCCTAAGCCTAAAATAGAGTGATTTTGAAAAAAAACTTATGGGGGAAGTGGTATTCGCCAATAGCGCCAGCTTTTCTAATGACTGTTCACGGCATTGCGAAAAAAAGCGAGGAACCAACTGCTTTTTTCTGTTTTTCATTAGTTTCGCATCAAATCTGAATTGCATTGTTGCCCGTTATGAAACTGACAAATCAACACACCAACCAAATATACTAAGTTTCAGCGCCAAGAAATGCGCCGCTCCGTCCAACTGGCTGCTCAACTGCCTCACACTGGTGCAAACATATATGATTTGTTAGCTAAGGAGATCCTAGCTAGGGTAACCATTTTTTCATAAATGACAGATGCGAAAAAAACAGTTTTGAAGGAAGCCCGTTGCAAGGCCCTCTCCCAATCTCTAAATGCCAGTGAAGTGGAGCGGGAAATCAAGGAAAAAATAGAGCGGACAGAGCGTAAAACAGCGGAAGTGCAGTTTAAATTGTCCAACATTTCCACTGACGAACAGGATCTGGAGAAGAAAATCGAGCGTCGACGGCGCGAATATGACCAGTTGCAGAAGAGGTTGGCCAAGCTCCAGGTGGGCGTTTTTTTTTAAGAATGTAAAGCAATATTTGATTTGGTTAAGTCGTTCCGACCCCCCTTCATGGATGAATACGAGCGGCACGAGTCGCAGCTAAAGTCCCTCTATGACATTTACGTGGTGCTCTTCCGAAATTTGGCCTATCTACAACAGCAATTGGGTGAAGTGGAAAAGGCTGAAAGAGAGCGCCATGTAAATGCGGAACACAACATGCGGGTGGCCGTCGAGAAGATGCGCATGGAAAACGATGCGGCTCCAGTGTAAGTCTAATTTTACCTTAGTGAGGTGATTGCCCGAAATTATTTAAAAGGTCCACGCCCGTGTGCGACACCGCAAGCATTTTGGAGCCGTTCTATTTTTCACTGGTTTCGCATCAAATCTGATATTGATGGCCTTAAGCCACTTCTTAAAATTAGACAGAAAACTTCAAAAACATTGATGAGAACGCATATAAAAAATTTCCGAAAAAGGTGTGGCAGATATCTGTTTTATTTTCGTATAAAAGAAAATATAGCGAAAAATTATGAGGTGATGAAATTTCGGAAGGATACGGATTTTTTCTGGTGCAAATTGTTTTGGTGCAAATCCAGGGTTGCGAACTCAAATTTTTTTTTAAAAAGTACATTTGGTCATTTTTCGTCAACAAATGACATTTTATCCAGTGCTTATTGATTTTTGAGCACCGAAAAAAAAAGATTTTGATGTAAAGCATCAAAAATAAAAAAGATTTCGACCTCCAAAAAAGTACAAATATTTTTAAAAAGTACGTTTCGATACCCTGTGCAAATTGTTTTGGTGCAAATCGGATGCAAAAAGATCCCATTTGCACCAAAAAAGAGGCGTCGAAAAGAAATCTTTTTGCACCAGAAAAAATCGGCGGGGGGTTCATTCGTCAATCGGAAAATTGAAAAACCGGATAATTCAACAGAGTACTATTCAACAGTCGGACATTTCACCAAATTTTCTGCTAAACAGTCAACATTCGGTCTAATTTGCCGGCATAGGGCGTTTGAGTTACTTTGTGCCCTTTGGTTTGAATTCGCGCCTTTTGAATTTTATTTATTTTTAGCGGTTTAATGTATAGTTCGCAATTGCGCCTAATTAGGCGCACTGCGCCAAAATAGCTTGGCGTTTTGTTGGGTAGCAACCGCGCCTAAAGTGCGCCTAAACTGCGCCTAAATTTTAGGCGCAGTTTAGGCGCTATTTAGGCGCACTTTGGATGTCATTGGGTTGATACCTTTTAGCCAATTTACTACTAATTTTACTGTCTCTTTTCACTCAGTTTACTGCTAAAAACAGACTAAATGCTTGTCAAGTAATAATTGACTCAATTTTATTCTAACTGTGACACGATCAAACAACAAATAATTACGCAGTTTCTTTCATATAAAGATTTCTCAATCGGATAACAGCCGCAACTTTCTTCTGATTCATTCTGTTTCTGAGGAAATTCCCAACCACACAACGAACATTCCAACGCGGCAGCAGCTAATGCATTCTGATATCTAGAATTTCCTTCAAGTTGAAGCATGTTTTCTTTCAACCACAACCAGAGAGAAGCAATGGATTCTAGAATTCGGCTAGCTTTTGGTACCTTCTCAGTCTTAAATAGGGTTAAATAGGACTATAATTATTTCAGAGTAAAGAACCTCAAGCTCTAAAATCTTGCTCATCCTCGGAAAGCCAGGAATTCTTATAAGGCTTTGACGAACGCTTTGCGATGGTAGATCCTAGATGAGACATACAGATATGGTGCATATTTCCGCCAAGTTTCGCCAAATTGGAGCCTTCATCAGTAGTAATGAACAGCTTCTTTAGATCTTCAGCTTCAATTCCAAGCTTATCCAATTCTGCTTCTACTAGACAACGCACATTTTTGCTGGTCTTTTTTCATGGATGAAGGAAAAGGAGTGAAGAGCAACACAAGATCTACCAACTTCCTGCATATAAATGTTGGGATATATATTTCTTTTTGGAAATCAGTTGAAATCTAACCAGTTGTCGTCAACAAAAGATAATCCAGATAATCCACTTGCTTTTTGGCAAAGTCCAAAGTCAGACCACCACCATGTTTCTTCATTTGAGAAATATGTTGTGCGACCATATTCTCCGCTTCCTTTTCTATCGCTCTTTCTACCCTTTGGCTCATTGTATTTCCACATGGGAGCAGATCTGCAGCAGTTTTTACAAATCCCTGATCGTTGCTTGCAACACTAGATGAAACAATTCACTCGCAGCGCGAAAAAAGAAAGTTTGCACTTACGAAAAAAAGCCGAAACTGTTCTAACAGAGAAATGAATGCTTTATTTGATACTAAATCAAAAGGCAGTCCACAGCATACGACAAACTTGGTCAAGGCTTGATTAAACGATTTTTCGGGAACTAATTGTCCAACTAGATGCTTTTCAGCGTGACTTCTAAAACCAAAATACTTCCAGTAGAGAAATCAATTAGCTTACTTCAAATGAGAAGACCGTTTTGTAAATGTAGAGCGACATGATCTATTTTTGCAAACAACCAAATTTGTTTTGTTTCCATTCTCCGTAACTAGGTCGTACGCGAAACGAAACTGTTTGCTTTCCAGCCACTCAACGGCTGAATGCTTGCTAGAGTCAAAAACAACCTGAAGGTAATAATTACATAAGTCTTTTGCTGACCTAACTTACTTTTCACGCCTTTCTTTTATCGGATTACTCATAGCTTGTTTTGATGAAAATTCACTTTAGAGAACCGGTTTTGAAACTAAAACAGATGAGAAATACATTCTAAGTAGTCATAGAACAATCCTAAAACACCAATTGGGCC
Source organism: Ditylenchus weischeri (assembly GCA_029231635.1). Taxonomy (NCBI): domain Eukaryota; kingdom Metazoa; phylum Nematoda; class Chromadorea; order Rhabditida; family Anguinidae; genus Ditylenchus; species Ditylenchus weischeri. The sequence goes on from JAMRYI010000085.1 coordinate 151,932, forward strand.
AGAAAATCTACCAAAAAGGCATCAACCCAATGACATACAAAGTGCGCCTAAATAGCGCCTAAACTGCGCCTAAAATTTAGGCGCAGTTTAGGCGCACTTTAGGCGCACATGATTTTATATGCATTTCAAATGCATTTTGGCGCAGTGCGCCTAATTAGGCGCAATTGCGAACTATAGTTTAATGCATGCTTTTCAATTTTTTTTAACTTAGCTTAGGTTTAGGCCTTAGGCTCAGGGTAGGCCAGCGCATGTTAGCCGGGACTGAAAAATGTCTTACGAATTGCATAATAAACAAAAGTTTTAAAAAGGCGCAAAATTCAAAGAATGGCACAAAGTAACTCAAACGACTACGCACCTAATTTCCCGATTCAACCGAAATTTCGCAGTTTAATTATCCGACTGTTGAACATTACTCTGTTGAATTATCCGCTTTTCTAATATGCAGTTGTTGAATTTTCTTCTGTCGAATTATCCGGTTTTTAAATTTTCCGATTGTCGAATAAACACACCAACAAACACCTCCCCCCCCCGCCAAAAATCCATATCCATTTCAGAAAGTTCCTGAAATATTTGAAAAAGTACCTTTTTAAATATTTATCGCATTCTTTTTTATTACTTTGTTATTGAAAATTAATGAAAAAAGGCATTTTTTATTTTAATTGGTCTGAAAGTTTTTGTTCTTCTAAAATTTTGAGAGCTCTGTAAACAGTTTAGATGAACAAAAAACTGGAGACCCCTTACTACAGGGATGATCTAATAAGCAAAGGAAAATAGTTAGAGATAAGTAGAGCCAAATTTTCTTTATTTCGTAAAAAAATAATAAATTCCACAAATTCGCTGTTTTTACATTTTCATTTCTGCCCGAAATAGTTTGTTTTACTAGGGATTTCAATTTAATGAAAACTATAAATAGTATCAATAAATAGTGTTATGCCTGTTTGAACCCTTGAATCTTCTTCAAAAATTGTGTTTAGAATTGCTGGAATTAACATCGACTCGGAGCAGCAGTCCATGGCACAACTAAAGGGTGACTTTACAAAAAAAAACATAATTTCCAAATCTCATTATTGACCACTGTTCAGAGGTGAAAGTGTATGGTAACATGATTGGAGCTGGCCTCTCGGATGATGATGACGACGAAGACACCAACGATGATAAGGGTTTTGAAGAAGGACATTTGGGCAATGATGATGATGATTTGTCGATGAATGATGACGAGCAGGAGGACGAAGAGGTGGTCACCAGTCACAGGAAACCACTGGTTTATCAAAGGAGCGAGTTGGATGGCGGAGACGAGGATAGAGCTGACCACCTCTACATACAACAGGTGATTACCGTATTGTCTCTAATAAGGACCCCGGGGCCTTATTTTTCAACCCCTCGAAAATCGGGAAATTTTGAGGTCGATCCGGAGATTTTTGGATAAAAATTAAAAATCTAAAAGGCGGAATCCGTAGAGCTCGTGGGAGTTAAGAAAACGCAATGAACAGCTTTGCAAAAAATTGACTCTGGGCTGAGATATAGGTCCTCAAAGTTGAGGGGGGTCTTATTAGAGGGAAGGGGCCTTTTTAGAGGAAATACGGTATACATTATTTAACACTCGAAAGGCCGACGGTCGGTCAGTTTACTATTTCTGGCTGATTTTTTCTATGTTTTTTCGGCAGTATGAATGACTATTAAAAAGGCCGATTTGAACATATAATTTTTGGGGCTAAAATTTGCTGCCATTGCAAAGATCAATATCAAATTTTGAAGCATTTTGAAGCGAAAAAAATTGTTGACGTAAAACTTCAAAACAAAAAAACTTTGGAGTCCCAACATGGAGTCCATCTATAATGCCGCTTGGCCTTTCGAGTGTTAAAACTAGGGTTGTGGAACGGGCATTTACCCGAGTAAATACTGCGTATTGACCCGGGTAAAATCTAGATTTACGCGTCCCTATTTAAAACGGGTAAAATCTTTACTAAGAATTTTATGAAAATACTATTTTTTACAAAATTTTTGTTTGAATTTGGTTTGTCTCAAAGCGAATTCAAAAGTCAGAAAGTGTTTTTGTTTCAGCGAAATGGTTTTAATGTGTGTTCCTGCACTTTTTTGTTTTGTTTTAAGCGCTACTTTTTGTCTGTGTGCTAGCAACGAATGAAAAATGCTTGAAGGAAATTGTGACCATGGAAATTTGAAGATTTTACCCGACTATCGCGTAAATACCCGAGATTTTACCCAAAAAGATTTTACCCGGGTAAATTCACAACCCTAATTAAAGCCTTCTTTTAAATTTTTTTGCAGGATTTGCCGAATGACGGAGTTACTAATAAAAAGCATGTGGAGGAACAGAGTGAACACAACTCAGAAGATGATTTCTAAAATACTTCTTAATGGGGCATGCCCACGCTAATAAGAGGTGGTGCCCGGGAATTCAAATTATTTTCCTAATAATTATACCCTGTAAAGGATTTTCCAACTTGGTTTCTAACAAAACAAGGATAATTTTAGTTATAGTTTTGTTAAAAACTAGGTTGAAAAATCCGTACAGAAGTTCAATGATTAGGAAAAATTTTTGAATTGGCGGGCACCACCTCTTATTAGCGTGGGCATGCCCCTTTAACAATTAAATAAATTTTATCATATGAATCTTATTTTTTACTACATGCGTCATAGACTAAACTACAGTGTTATTTAAGAAATTCTAGAACTTTGAAACCACCATAATTTTTTTTAAAGTCAAATTTCGAAAATCTGTTTTTTGATGCGAAAAATTTAAAATTTCTGGATTTGCATGCTTCCTCTGTGGTTTGGGGTATATCTAAAACATAAGTATGATCCAAGTCTCTAAAGTTTCCGATTTTTCACATTACAAACCATACAGATAATTGGTAATAATTTTGTTATTAAAAATCGAGTTGATCTGTGAAGTCAGATTTTTAAAATTCGACTTAAAAAAAATTATGGCAGTTTTAAAGTGTTAGAATTTCGGCTTGAGTATAGAACCTCCTCCTCCTCGCAGAGTGATCGTGTGCCAAAAATAATCTGATATTCATGTTTTCCAGTAGTCTTCCGATAAGATTTTGGACATAGCACTGAAAAGTTGACATTACCTTATTTGGTTTTTTTAGCAGAGTAAAAAATGTTGTGTCATGACATTTGAATTGAAAATTTTCCCAAAAAGTCATTCTGAAAACGACTGATGATGACGAGCGATATGAAACGTCCAAGCACCTTCAGCGGCGGCAGTCGTGTCATCGATGGCTGTTGGCGCTGTTTGACTTGACAGGAAAGTAGAGAGTGATTGCGAAATACCCTGGCTGCATCCACGTGTTTCTGCTGCTTCTGATGGACATCGATTGCTGTTTTTCCAGTTGATCCAAGGCTTATGTGGCTGTCGCAGACTGAAAAGTAGGCGCATTCCTCCCCTTACTTGCTCTTCTTGATGCCTTTGATATTCTCGTACTCTGGTTTGAACAGTGGCTTGCGTTTAGGAGGCATCGATACTGAAGCAAATACAAATTACTAATGAACAACACACTTAAAATTGTAGCAAAAATAAAAGACAAGAATGATGACTGATAAAAAAATAAACAATAAATAGCGCTGTAAAGATTTTTTTTCGAAAAGATAAGAAGAATTTCAAATCAAAATTCAGACGATTTCAGACAATTTCTCAAAATTCAGACAAAATTCAGATTAATTTATTTTTCAGATTTGGCCTCTGAATTCCAGACAAATCTGAAAAATTTAGATCACTTGGAAGCCCTGCTTGGGAGCCCTATATGCATTTTATGATCAAGAGTCTTGCTCGGAATTATCTCTAAGGTAAGTGAGTGCGCGCATCTCTAACTCTCAAGCCTCCTGTGGGAGTCCTTTTCTTGTTAGAAGCTTTTTTTCCTTTTTCAGGGTCCCGTCCTTGTTAGAAGCTTGGGGTTGAGATGCGCACACCCACATACCTTAGACACAAATCACTCGAAAGTGACTCTGGATGCATGAAAAAGCATGCATACCAGAGTTTCTATATGCAGTAGGTTTCAGTATTCAAAACTATGTTCAACATCTTCATTTTTTTGGCTAGTGGTCTGTGTGATAAGTGGCCCCTTTTTTGTCCCTTCCTGTCCCAATACAGCACTTCACTTCTCTAAAATACTGCAGAACAATTATTTAAACAACATTAGGTCGATTATTTTTGAAAGATGAGTAACATCACAATAAACCCTCTTTCCATTGGACTACTAAAATACCTTTGGACTACGAAAAAATATATGAACTACTAAAGTTCATTTTCGGACTACCAAAATTCAGAAAGTGCAAGAATCGATTTTTGGAAAAATGAGTTTCTTATTTTTTAGTCTTCAATGTATCATCAGAGACATCCTAAAGATGGTTACGTAACCAAACAAGGAGAGAGTGCAAGGCAAGAAAGGTACGATTCTTCTGTCCACTAGTTCGAAATAAGCTTGGTTTTCTTGCAGTAGAGAAGAGCTAGAAGCAAACAGGATTGACGCTAGTGGAGGTAAAAACATATTTTATAATTTATCTTTTTCCTAGCTCTCTTTTAGGTTTCATTCCGCACACAAAAGATTTGGTCTCTACAAACTTTGATGTTTCCAGTCAAGGGTATTTCGTGCGGTCATTAGATAGGTAACTTGGGTCAAATGATTTAGCATTCCGATGCCTGAAGGAATTCCAGCGCGATTCGGCGAAAATGGTATTTTTCAATAGTATTTGGAAGTAACTAGCAGTAGACAGCTTGTTTAGAGGAGCTGTTTTATGCTACAAACTTCGATGTTCCCATTGAAAGGTATATCGTTAGGTCATAAGTAGGGTTGCGACCGGATTCCTCGATTTCGACTTTTCAAGTTGAAAGTCGTAAAAAATTTCGACGCGTCACGTAGAAACTTTTGACTTTTGACGTTCTACCAAATCGAAACTATCAACATATTGACGATTCTAGTCATGATACAGGCTATTTCAGTCAAACCATTTAGCATTCCGATGCCTGAAGAATTGTCTTGTGGAATTCCAGCGCGATTTGGCAAAAATGGTATTTTTCAATAGTATCGAGAAGTAACTAGTAGCATTTTGGATGTAACTAGCATATCACTTATTTAGAGAAACTGTTTTACGCTACAAACTTTGATGTTCCCATTGAAAGGTATTCTGTGTAGTCGTTAAATGGGTAACTTAGGTCAAACCATTCAGCATTCCGATTCCTGGAGAATTGTCCTATGGAAACGGTGCTTTCCATTTGCAATATGAAGTAACTGACAGTAGGCAGCTTTTTTAGGGGAGCTAGTTCATCCACGACATGTCTACAAAAAGAAAATATCATATCAGTGCCTCTTCTGTGGCAAACGCATTAACCAGCTGTCATTGAAAAGACATTTAGAGAAGAAGCATCCAGAGTGCACCGAATTCCTTCAAGTATGTTATTTGTGCTCAATACTACCCACAGTCAGGGCCCTAACTTCAACTTTTTCAAAAGGATTGGGGCAATTTGCTTAATTTTACCGGTTAAAAACGGGTAATTTTAAAATCCTCTTTAGGGCGGTCTTCGACCTAGAAGGGAGGGGGTACTTACCCCTATTACCGATCCCCCAATCGCGGGTCTGTTCAAAGTGGACCTTTTCACAGTACTTTGAATAGTTGAGTCGGGCTCGAGGTAGCGAAGGCTGGCCTTATAGGTGACTGATTTAATTTTCAGTGTCTGAAATGTTTCAAAGCGGTGGCCAACAAGCAGGATCTTAAAGATCATTATTGCGACATGGTAGATGCGATAATTCAGTGTAACCACTTGTTTAAGTATGACTTTTTCAGACGTTCATTTGCTTGGAGTGCACGCCAATTCGAAACCTCTGCGATCCGTACCGTCTCCACGATCATCGAATAAGATTTCACGGAGAAAAAAACTTAGAGTAGCGATTCAAATTATTTTCATTGAACATCGTGGTTCTGACTGGTCCTGTCATTTAAGGTTCAAATGCAAAGAATGCACCAAAAAATTCATGGCGCCTCGCAAACTTCGTAAGCACATGAAGATGAAACATTACTTCACCGATATCTACGCCTGCTATTTTTGTGACGAGCTTTTCACCAGCAAAGGAAATGTCTGTTTCTTCTTCTTAATTCTAAAAAACCTTTACGGCATCTGGTTTCAGGTTACAGCACACGAGCGAAATCACCTACGGTTAATTTGTAAAGATTTCGTGCGGTTGCAATTATTTGAGAAATAAATATGCGGTTGCGGTTATTTGTCCTCAAGCTAGTTCGCTTATGTAGTTAGCCGCACTATTTTGGCGGCTGAACTTCGGCTGGTGGAGATAAGAGGTGACCCAAATATGTATGGCAAAATTAGATAAATTTGATACAGTCTAACCTGGATATAATGACATCAAACACCATTTTTGAAAATAAGAGAACTTTACATCGAGGTTTTGTTTTTTAAATGGCAATACTATTTAATTTTTTTTAATGTTCTGTGAAATCGTTATCCTTGCCATGCTTCAGACCAGCTTATCAAAACAGATCTGTCAAAAGTCTTCGAAACCTGGGTCAAAAAAGTTTCGGACCGTAGATCGGAACGAACTTTTTGGGGTGTCGTTATATCCAGATCCGGCTGTGTGTGTGTTTTATTTTTTGTTCAGTTTTATTTTACTTGCTACTTTCTTTTTTCTAGAACGACATGGGATAAATTTATTGCAACGTTCAAACAGCTCAAACAAAAGGAAGTCATATTTTTGCAAACACAAAGTGACAAATTTTAGTATTGTTTGCTTCGGTGCACTTACCGTAACCGCTCTAATAAACCAACACTCCCCTGATTCAAAATCGCGTTTTTGGCATTGTGATTTTGACCTACTTTTTGCAAACCACTCTCTCAACCACGCAAACCATATAAGGCGAAAATAGAGATGAGTTTTTGGCTCTTTTGGGATTTGGAGACGGAGGGGACTTACAAGGGAGGGACCCTGACTGTGACCTCGGGATTTTTCGATGAATTCTTGTAGAGCGTGCCCAAATCCCTTGTGAATTTGGCTCCCGGCCTCTGAAAGTCAACACAAATTTTAGAAATGACCCATTATCGAGGTGTTTTTAGAACTTTGAGTGACCCTTGTGCCTCTCTTTGTGGATCTACAGAGCTGAGAAGACAGATTTGTCAGAAATGGATGGGTTGATGGAATGGATAGATTGATTGTCAGAAATCAATCTATCCATTTACAGAAACCACACTCGTAGCAACAACTACCAATCCGATGAAAGCTGCCATAAAATATCCTTTGCTCCATGCGTCGTGGCCATGACAATGAGACAGCCTTGTGCCTCAGCAACTAGTCATCGTCCGCCCCTTCTACTACCAAAAAAGAAAGATGAAACAAGATTACAAGGCAGAGTTCTAGATGAATTGGTTTTGTGCTGTATTTCATTCTTTTGTCAATAAAAGTGCTCTTTTTACCTTTCTGCGAATGTCTTGCATACTGCACTTTTTGTCTACCAAAAAATAATACAGGCTGTGTCAAGAAATTTGATAAACTTTAAAAGACCATAACTTTTTTTCTTGGACGAATTTTGAAAATCTGTAAACGCAGATCGACTCAGAAAAAATATACAATTTTTGATACATGATGTGAAAAACACGATTTTCGCTTGGTACCCCCTGTGGTTTATCCTTAAATATCCAGATGCCATCCCTAGAGCAGGCCCCAAGGCGCAGGGGGACCAAGCAATAATCTTGTTTCTGAAATTATATACCCTAAAATTGTGTATTTTGCTGAGTCGATCTGCGTTTACAGAATTTCAAAATTCGGCCAAGGAAAAAAGTTATGGCCTTTTGAAGTGTATCAAATTTCTTGACACACCCTGGATTGGTGGTGCAAGTTGGTATATGCAAAAAGAATAGAATGGGTAAATTTCCGAGTTCTTAAACCCTTTGTTGAAAATATAGTTAACAAAATTTTGGTATCGCAACCCTGGGTTTACTGGAAAATAAGGGTTAAATTCGATTTAATAAATAAAAAAGAGGAATTAACGTAAAAAAGCAAACATTTTAAACTTTTCAACTCTAGTGCATAGGATATGGATTTTTCTGGTGCAAAAAAAATTCTGTTTGGTGCATCCGATTTGCACCAAACAGAAATTGCACCAGAAAAAACTCATATCCTAGTGCGTATGGATATTTTGCAGTCGAAAAAAGATTTCGACTTAAAGTTTAAAAAATTTGGCCCCAAAAAGGACACATTTTTTTTCATGGGATAGATCAATACCCTGTTTAAATGGTTTAATCTGTCGCTGACCAACATCCATACGCCATAATTATTTTATTTAATTTCTTATATATTTTCTAACAATGCTCTTAACAAACTTGCTGTAATAAGAATAAGTTTTTAAACTTTAAGTAAAGTAATATAGAAGAAGTCGCAGTATCGGTTTAAGAGATGTTCTATTAAGGCCTTTTTATTAGAGTTTTGTTGATTTGCAGGCAGCTAAGCCCAGATGCCATCATCTTCCGCATCATCCTGAAACATTCAAACTTTTTTTTATTGCTTTTGGACGTTAAATGAGCATGGTCACCTGTTCACAACTTGTCCCCGGGAATTAAAAAAAATTTCCTAATCATTGAACTTCTGAACGGATTTTTCAACTTGGTTTCTAACAAAACTATACCTAAAATTAAATTCTAGGCCTTGTTTTGTTAGAAAACAAGTTGAAAAATCCGTACAGAAGTTTGATGATCGGAAAAAATGTTTGAATTGGCGGGACGAATTTTGAACAGGTGAGCATGCCCCTTTAATGCGATTTCTGAAATTTCGGCACTAGAAGCGAATAATCCCCCTCCCCTTTCCAAACCTGACCTTCCCAAAATCGCTGTAACTACCTTTTGGATTAACAAGTTTAGGCTTAGTTCTTAGGCTCAGAGGTAGGCCAGCGTATGGAAGTTGTGACTCAGAAATGTCTAACGCACTTTTTCTGGGGTCTGGAACATGTATTTGGGTGCTCTTTACTTAAGTTTTAGAAGGCATAAGTTTTGGGGGTATTCGAAAATCCTTATTTGAATTCGAGATCCGTTTTTGCCCTGGGCCTATTTTAAGGGGTTAAAATGCATTTGAAAGTTGAGTGGAAGCAATATATAGGGACATGTATTTGGGTACTCTTTACTTAAGTTTTAAATGGTCAGTTTATGGAGGTTATTCGCTGCTAGGGTCGAAATTTCAAATGCAACCTACCCTTCCATAATGCAGCAGGGAAGCTGGAGCAGAAACTCCGACCCCCAACGGCGGCACTGCAACATTTATAGGGTTAATACTGGAATGGAGGTGTGCATTTGCGGTGCTAGTCGCCATATTTGTGTGTCCCACCACTGACGAAAACACATTTGGTCGTTGCTGATACAGTGCGGAAGCAAGTTCTAGAGAAGATGAAGAGGTTTTTCCCAAATTTTGCCATGCATTTCCTTAAAAATCAATTTTTAAATTAAAAAATTGCAAAAAGGGGTAATACCTAAATAAGGCCCTCCCTCAGAAGTGCTGAACGCATCATTCACTAAATACTTTATTTTTTATAAATTTCGAAACAGAAAACTTTTTCTTGTCGCTGAAAAACTTATTTTCGTCGCCGGCAAACTTTTTTCCCTAAAATTATTTTGGCTCGAATAGAAATATACCACCTAAAGTGAGAATTTGGCCAACTTTTGGACAGATTTGAATGTTTTTTTAATTTTAGTTATAATGCATTGGTATTTTTTCTATTAATGGTAGCATGAACGAAAGCCCAGAATCTGCAAATTAGTAAATAGAAAATGTGTACTTGTAGAAAAAAGTTAGAAAATTTCATCAAAAACATGTACATACCAATTTCGGCATTCAGCCATCTACATATTTTTGTTAAAAATTTCAAACTTTTTTTCCGGCAAGCACACACTTTCTATATACCAATCTGTAGCCACGAGTCTAGGCTTTCATTTTTGCTATGGTAAATAGAAAAAATACCATCTGCCTACGCTAAAATTCAGAAAACATTCAAATTTGCCCGAATCTATAGCCTAAGTTTGGTTATTGCATTTAGTTGTATAAATTTTGTGGCGCTACTGGAAAATTAACCTGAACCGCCTTTTAGGTAAATAAAAATAATTGGTTCTTTATGGTTATCGGGAATACCCGATTCTTACGCATAAATTGTCTTGCCACGAAGAATCGGGTATTCCCGATAACCATAAAGAACCAATAATTTTTATTGAGAATAAAAAGCTTGCCAATATAAATCGTTTCGAAAAATCATGTTAAAACAAGGTAGAAAATTCAATTTTAAAAATTAAGCAGGATTTAAGACAAAAATGCGGGAGATATAAGAAAATAGTCGGGAGGTATCAATTTCATCTAAAAGTTTTCCTGCGACGGCAATAATTAAAGCCAAAAGTCAGTAGTCGAAAAAAGTTCGAAAAATCAGAAATCATCTCCCGCCCTGAATGGGACTTATTTTTCACTGACCTCAAATATACGATTTTTATGTGATTTTTTAATTTGTTATTTTTTATGCGACGTTTTGTGAGACAGAAAAATCGCCGTTATTCCACTGTAGCTATCCAAGCCCCCTTCGGGGGCGCAGGGGGCTTGGAGTTGAGATGTGCACACCCACATACCTTAGACACAAATTGCTCGAAAGTTACTCTGGATGTATAAAAACATATGCATACCAGAGTTTCTCTATGCGGTAGGCCCCAGAAAGTAAAAACCTGTTCAGAATCTATCGTTTTTTCGCCGAAAAACATTTACCCCCAAATATACACGGAGGCTCGGACTACTTGCCCTAAATCAGCACATACCTTGAATCAACATGCGGTGTTTAAGTTGCTCCTTTTGTCTTGTGAGAATGTCGACCTTTTCTTTCAAAGAGTCTGGAGGACTTTGGAGCAGGTTTATGCAGGCATCTTTTTCCTTGATCAACTCCATGCCCACCTCTTTTCTGCAGATATAATAAAAAATATGTAACGCTGACATTCAACTGCACTAGTTTACCTAACATTGGTCAGCTGTCTCTGGAATTTAGACCGCTCCTCCTCCAGCATCTTTTGTAAGGTTTCTGCTTTTGTAGTGGCACTCTGCAGGGTTTTCTGGTCAACTCTACTGCCAGACACTTTGTACAGTTCATTTACCTGAAACTGTTGGTATTTTTTTAAATATTTATTCAGTCAAAAATTTAAGTGACCTGGGTGGAAAGTTGTTGGATAAGTTGTTTTTGCTCATTTATGAGCTTTTCCCTTTCTGCAGTGATTCCCACACTTTCTCTCAAAGCTTCTTCCAATTCGCCTACTCTGCAATTGCCATATAAAATCAATGGATCGGATTTTTGGGGTAGATAGTGACAGCGGAGATGAACAAATATAATGAATGTGCCACCTTATTCTCATAGCTCCACCATCCTCGTCTTTGCACAAAGTCAGTTCTGTAAGTTTTGTGGACCTCAAACTGACTTCATTCAAGCCATTGGAGGTAATGTTGTTAAGCCTGTAAATAACAGTTTAAGTTTGGGTAAGATGCGGTCAATTAGCTGGATCGGCCGCTTAAAATTAGATTTGTAAAACACCGTTTTTGAACCAAGCGTTCCAAAAAAACCGATGATTCATATCCTAGTTCTTTTGGTGCGTTAGCGTTTCGTCGTATTTTTCCAAATGGAAAAAAATGACGAAAGGAAAAAAAGTGATTTTTTTGAGAAAAAATTGCCTTGGTCCCCCTGTTGTTTTGAATCCCCGTCGTTTTTGCAGTGTAAAAAATACTAACCCCGATCTTCCCATAAACAAAATCAGTGAAATGACCACTTTCAAAATGATGCCATATGTGTGGCTGGTATCGCGAGAAGTAGCTGAAGATCTCAAGGCCGCTCTCCAACCATATATTCGTAAGCTAATCTGTCAATGTTACAAAACTTCAAAATTAAACAGAATATATCAGGTGACAAGTACGGAGTGATGAGCACCAGACAGAATCTCAGATATAGAATGCAGTCTAACATTTTACTCGATGGACAACCCATGACTGTTGAACAAATCAAAGAAGTTGCTTCCTATCTGCCTATTATCTACCTATTTGATGCATTTCGCACACAATTTCGAATGAACTTCTACGCTAAGAATGCAGCTCCATCAGGTTTTGATTCAAATGTACCTGATACACACAAAAATATAAAATTTCTTTTTCAGAAATATCGAAACGAGTACTGTTGACAAGCCATATATTCCGAGCAAGAGGTGAAGAAGAAAACCGTGGGCAGAGTTTACAAGAGCTGAAACAAAAAAATGACTTGAAAACGCCAACAACAGGGGGGACCAAGGCAATTTTTTCGAAAAAATCACTTTTTGCCTTTTGTCATTTTTTCCATTTGGAAAAGTATGTCGAAACGTTAAAGCACCAAAGTTATGAAATACAGTAATGACACCCCAAACAATTCGTTCCCACCTCGGGTCCGACACTTTTTTTAGCTCTATTTCTGAAGCCTTTTGCCAGTTGTCTTTGGTCAGTTCAGTCCGAAACATCGCAAGGATTCTGATTTTGCCGATCGTTTTTGGAAATGACAACAGTTTTGCCGTAAAGACCCGCGGGTACTCGATTTAACGACACCTTTTTTTTCAAAATAGCCTTGAGCCTGTAAATAACAGTTTAAGTTTGGGTAAGATGCGGTCAATCTAGCGGTCATTTTAAAGAACCAAATGCATACTACAGTCGAAACTGGACCCCGATATAACGCGAGTCTCGATATAACGCAATTTTTTAAAGCTGCTATTCGGCCAGAAGTAAAGAAAAATGACTTAACTAGACCCCCGATATAACGCGACTTTCAGCTGGTCCCGAGGTGTCGCGTTACATCCAGGTTCGACTATACTCGAAAATAAAAATTTTGTGAAAAAATGCAATTGAATAACAATTTTTAACAAAATCCATGATGGATGATTTACGGGTAATTCATAACTTTGATTTAATCGTTGCACCACTTTTGTGGTGATACCGCCTCAATGGCCCAGTTTCACTAGGAAGTCATGGATGCTCTACAAGAATGTGCAATAAAAAAATTCACGTGATAGGGTCCTCGAAATCACACCGCGGGAGGGTGCCTTGTGAGACAGAGGAGTGCAGTTGACTCCGTAATTCCGGCCTTTTTCGGATTCCAGTTCCGGTTTTAGCAAAAGTGAAATTCTGGTTTCGGTCCATACATCAACCGAGACAACTCTACAGTGGATTAAATAAATATATAACTTGCTTATTATTTTCATTCAATCGCAAGGTAAGTTGAGTTTTCTCCTTCTCCAAATTTTGCACTATTCTTAAAAGTCTTTCCATTTCTTTTCGTGTCTCATCCAACTCTGCTTTCAAGTTGTCCAAATTTTGGGCTGTGGTATCTACGAACAAAACAAATTATATACAGCCAAACCTCGATGTAGTGATCACCTGTCATCGTCCCAGCAGTATAAACAACACTCTATATAGAGATCATTGCTAATTTTAAGGCTACAACGGCTAAGGTGCACAATTTTCCCAGCCCAAAAGTGCGTTTTTAAGGTTTCAGCATTTTTAGGCTTGAAAACAATAGAAAAAGTGTAAATAAAACATTTTTCTAAAAAACCTTTTTTGTATGCCTTGGCCCTTCTGTGGTTTTTAGTCATTTTTCGGAACTGAACCCTTCAGGGGAATCCCCTCTCTGACCCATCAAGCCCCCTTCGGGAACGCAGGGGGCTTAGGGGCTTGGAGTTGAGATGCGCACAACCACATACAGGGTGGCGCACTATAAACTAGCCATCGAATTTTGACCATAACTCTTTTATTTTTCAACATTTCGTCGAAATTTTTTTTTATTCGAAAGAGGAATGGATGAGAAATCGATTGATACCAAACTTGTTCATTTTTGTAGCTGTTCTCATCGTTAAAAACATGTCATGTAAAAAACACGTTAAAAACATGCAAGACGGTGCTCCTCCTCACTGGTCTTTGGCTGTGCGCAACTGGTTAGATGAGAACTTTCCGCTCCGATGGATGGGTCGAGGAACGCCGACTGCTCCCGCTCCTTTTGCGTGGCCTCCTTATTCACCTGATTTGACGCCGTGCGACTTCTTTCTTTGGGGATGGATCAAGAGCCAAGTCTACACCACACCGATTGCCAACATGAATGAGCTTCGAGAAATAATTGAACATGCCTTCGCAAGCCTACCACAGCAGATGGTCTACAGTGCAATCGCAGCATATGAAACCCCTCTTGAGTATTGCCTTGAAGTTAATGGAAAGAGCGTTGAACAGGAATATGAGTGAAAAATTGTTGTTATTTTTGTCTGTTGATGTTTAGGTGTGTTCAAATAAAGATTTCGCTAAAAGTTTGGTATCAATCGATTTCTCATCCATTCCTCTTCCGAATAAAAAAAATTTCGACGAAATGTTGAAAAATTAAAAAGTTATGGCCAAAATTCGATGGCTAGTTTATAATGCGCCACCCTGTACCTTAGACTGACTCTGGATGCATGAAAAAAGCATGCATACCAGAGTTTCTCTATGCTGTAGGCCCCAGTTAACAAAACTATGTTCAAATTCAATATTTTTAGGTTCAAAAGAGATGACCAAGTCGAAAAATGACCAAAACTATAGAAAAGACCAAAGCAAAAATGACCAAAAACCACAGGGGAACCAAGACAATCGTTATTGTTTTTATTGCTTACTTAAAATATAGATTCCGAGGGGAAGTTTCTCTATAGTGTTCGCCCAGTGATTTCTAGATGAACCAAACCTCTATATAAGGACCACTCTATATAGTGACCACCTGCGAGGGGTGCCTTGGGTGACCACTACATCGAGACTCGACTGTATAAGCCAGCTACCGAAAATTTCAGCACCAAATATTATTTAGTAAATACCATGTCTGGACTTGTCTTCCAAGTCCAGAAGTGTTTTTGATTGAGTGTCCAGCTGGGAGATTTTCTCATTTTGTGAGGCAATCAGCATTGTCCTGTCAGTCAGCTCTTTTTGGAGGTAGTCTATAGTTTTGTGCAGGTGGCGACTCTCTTCCTGGAAGTTTTGCAGCTGAAATACCACTTTTATTCGAGATCTTTTAACAGTTATCCATGACCAAAGTGACCTGGTTTTGTTTGTCCAACTCAGTGTTCTGCTTCAGATTCTCAACCAACTTCTCCAAGTTGTTTTTGTCGTGCTCCGCGTTTTCAGCCCTTAGCTGCAGCTCCTTCTCTAGTCGATTGCCAGGCTGTTGGAGCAGTCTTTGCTTTGTCCGGTCTAACTGGGCATCTCGTTCTCTCAACAAAGTTTCCAGCTGCTCTATCCGATGGGTGAGGTTGGAATTTCGATGCTCGTTTTCCTGCAAATGCAGCCTATCACCTCGATTATAACTTGATTTCTTTCAGAGTCAGGTTATTAAAAGAAGGAGCAAGAAAAAAATCGGGAAGGAATAATGCAGCCTGGGGGTGGGTCTAAATCTTGTGTTTTAACCCAGATTTCCAAAATGTGCCTTAAAATATAAATTTCGAGCTTGGAGTAGAGCAGGGCTGGTCTGTTTGCTGACTGTAGAAAATTTCCAGAAAATTGAAGAAAAAACTGTTTTTTGTGTGACTAACGGCCTTATTTGTATGCTGATTTTTGACATTGTGTAAACATCAATCGACTTACAAGGGACCATCAACAGTGGGTCACGCTCTTATAGCTAAACGTGATATACAGTAGCGGACAAAAATAATGTAACACCTGTACAAAAATCTAAGTTTTGGTAAAGTTCTAGTATCTCCTGGCAAAATTTTGTCCGGCAAAAACATTTTAAGTGTATTTTTAAGCAAGGAACATGATTCTGCAAAAAAAATTCATTCTTGAGGGCACAATTTCATTCTACAGCCACTTTTTCACGACTAGTCCATTTTTGGGCCGGACAAAAGTAATGTAACACCTTTGATTATCCCGTAAAAGAGAAAATGTGAAGCAACAAATAATTGAAATCGCTTTATTCAACACTAATATTTCGTCGCAAACCCTTTGGACGCAACAACAGCAGCACAACGAGCAGGCATGGAGTCAACCAATTTCATTAAAACATCCAAACTGATTTTCTTCCATTCTGCACAAAGAGCCTTGAACAAGTCGCTTGTCTTCGAGTAGGTGCGTGTGCGAATTTGCCGATCCAGATGCTCCCACAGGTGCTCGATAGGATTTAAGTCCGGACTCTGCGACGGCCACTTGAGAACCTCCACGTTATTGTCGATGAACCACTTCTTCAGGAGCTTGAGGCGTGCTTCGGGTCATTATCCTGCATGAAGATCCAATCGTTTGAGAGGCAAGTAATGGCGTGCTCAATCATGTTGTCGTCCAGAATGCCCTTGTACATCTCAGCGTTCATTTTGCCTTCGACTCGAACCAGCGGACCGACACCATCCTCGAAAAACAGCCTGAAAACATCAACAAAAATGCAAGAGGAAAATTTAAAAACCGAAGAAAATACCCCAAACCATAACTGACCCTCCTCCATGTTTGACAGTGGGAACCTGGTACTTTGGATCATTTCTTTTGCCACGCGGACGTCTGACATAGCGAATGCCGTCGGATGAGAAGAGATTGAACTTTGATTCGTCGCTCCAGAGCACCCTTCCCCAGTCGGCCACTGACCAGTCCTTGTGAGCGTGTGCGAACTTGAGACGTTCCTTCACATTCTTTTTCGAGATCCACGGCTTCTTGGATGGACGAGCAGCAGGGAGATCGGCTCTTCTGAAATAAAGCTTGTTCACACTTTTTCCGACAAAATTTGGAGCTTACTTGAGAATTCTTCTGGCTGTGCGCGTGCTTATTCCGAGACCCAGACGTTCATTTGCATGCTTGGTAACATCAGTGGCTGTCTTCAAAGGATCCTTTTTGACGATTCGAACTAAGGCTCTATCACTTTTCTCACTTGACTTGCGCGGACGGCCACTACGAGGCATGTTTGCGAAGTTTCCGGTTGATTTGAAGCGCTTGGTGACTCTCGAAACCATTGCATTGCTCACACCAAATAAGAGCGAGTTGACATACCACTATCCGATGCTCTTTTGATAGCTTCTCTGGTCTGCACAGGCTGATTCTTCTTGTTTACCATCTTCTAGAGCTAAAACAACTTTTTGTAAAGGCGACAATAACAAAGAGGTGAGCGAATGTACAAAAATCAAGGGTGTTACATTACTTTGTCCGGCCCAAAAATGGACTAGTCGTGAAAAACTGGCTGTAGAATGAAATTGTGCCCTCAAGAATGAATTTTTTTTTGCAGAATCATGTTCCTTGCTTAAAAATACACTTAAAATGTTTTTGCCGGACAAAATTTTGCCAGGAGATACTAGAACTTTACCAAAACTTAGATTTTTGTACAGGTGTTACATTATTTTTGTCCGCTACTGTACCAAGTTGTAGCATTTTTCATGCTGAATCTCATGGTATATCCAGTTTTTGCGAACGAAGACAAAAATTTCTGGAAAACCAACATTTAAAAGGGCAGGAGAGGAGTGGGGAAAATTAAATTGGGGAAATATTTGCCGAATGACGCCGAGAATTTTTCCACAACTTATTTTTCCTAGAGACAGAAATTTTCAAAAATGCAGTCAGTAATTGCGATGCGATATTTTGAAAAAGATGCGATATTGCGATACGGCATCACTTCTGTCTCTAATTTTTCCCCAATTTGAATTTCCCACTCTTCTTCTGCCCATTTAAATTTCAAGTTTTGGGCTCGTTCGAAAGAGGAAACAATTTTCAGAAAGTTTACTTCTTACAAATTTGAAACTTTTAACTTGGACCTAAATTTTCACATAAAGTACAATTTAGCCACTTTTCGTCAAAAAGTGGTATTCTGATTTTCGAGCACCGAAAATAAAGATTTAGACGAGAAATCTCAAAAATTCTAAAGATTTGGGGTCCCAAATAAAGTACAAATCTGCAAATAAAGTACATCTATGGAGTGAATACGTAGCCTGCCCTTTACGCATAATTACGCAAGCTTACTTATTGCAATTATACTTTTTGCTTGGCTAGATATTTTCTTGTTAAAAATGGGTTTTTAACAAAAAAAATCTAGTTTTTTAACAGATTTTTTAGAATAAAACTTTTTTTGTATTTCAAATAAATTAACAATTTTATTATCATTAAAGATTTTAAAAAGCAAAAAAAAATTGGAAAAGAAGAACAAAACCATGAAAAAAGAGCAAAAATAGTTTTTTTATGAAACAACTTGCTCTATTACAGGGCACGTATATGTCCTTTTTAAAAAGATTTCCTTTTTTCGAGACCCCAAATCTTTTTTTATTTTTGAAATTTTAGTCAAAATCTTTTTTTTTCGATTCGAAATGGCAATAAGCACTGGGTAAAATGACCTTTTTCCTTCAAAAATGGTCAAAATGTCCTTTTTTTGACCAAATGTCCTTTTTTTGAATTTTGAGATACGAGCCCTGCTCTATTACAATATGAATAAAAAAGATGCATGACGTCTTTAACCTAAAAAAGGTTTTGCAGTCAAACCTCGATTTACCGACACTCCATAAGTTCGTTCGCGCCTTGGGTCCAACACTTTTTTTTTTACCCCAATTTTTGAATTTTTCGATCAGTTCTGATTCGTTAGTCTAGTCCTAAATATCGCAAAGACTTCGATTTAAAAGTTTCAAATTTGTAAAAAGTAAAATTGCTTAGAATTGTCTCCTCTTTCGAATGAGCCCAAAACTTGAAGTTAAAAAAAATTGCAGGAACAAAACTGGTTCACTTTAAAAAAAATTTTTTTTAATATTTTCGAGTTGGAAGTTTTTTTTAATATTGCTTTTCCAGAAATTTTTGTCTTCGTTTGCAAAAACTGGATATACCATGAGATTCAGCATGAAAAATGCTACAAAATTGGTATATCACGTTTAGCTATAAGAGCGTGACCGGGTAAATTCATTCTCCGCCTTTTATACCAGGTTTTTGGTTTTGACTGCAACATATGTTGTATACCAAAATGTAGCTGGGAATCTGTGCTACATTTTGGTACATAACATAGGTTGCGTTCAAAAACAAAAACCTGGTATAAAAGGCGGAGAATGAATTTGAGAAATTCCGGATTTAGGGGGCCGCCTTAGGTAACCGAAGAAGTATATTTGGCACGAAAAGAAGCGAATTTGGGGCACTTTTATAGTCCCCCCGTACTCTGATTTTTCAAAAATATAAAAGTGCCGAATTCGGTACACAAAAATTATTGCTCTTTTTCAACTCTACATACCAGGGGTGCACTGGAACACGGAAAATATCGAAACGCAAATCGGAATCGGAAATCGGAACAAAAATAAAATGCTTTATTAACGTTTCCCACTTTGACTCGTCAGGCATCTGAAAATCAAGAAAAAATGATCAGCGAAAAAACTCCGAAAATTTCGGTAATCGGAATCGGAAATCGAAACCCAGAAAACATCGGAAATCGGAACTTCCGGTGCACCCTTGCTACATACCATGAAAATTGTTTTTAGATTCCGAGACAATCTGCCTTTGCAGATTTTTGAAAAACGGAAAAAATTAAAGAAAAAGCTGAAAAGTATTTGAATAAGGCTGAATTTGAACCCACTTGTCTGTTCTGCTGCAATTCCTGGATTTGGTTTCTGGCCAAGTCCAGCTCCTTTTCCAGTCCTTTGACCGTCTTTTCCTTGCTCTCCAAGAGTTGATTTTTGGTTTCCAACTTTTTGCGCAACACATTCAGGTCGTCCTGCAGCAACTTGAGCTGACTCTCATTGGCGGCATTAGTCCTGGTGAGGATGTCATTGCGTTTCTCCAGCTCTGCTCTCTGCTCCTCCGCACACTTCAAGCGCACCTTTATTTGCAAGCAATATGAACGAACAGTTCTTACTTTATTTCCTGGCATTTACCTCACAGTTCTGCAGATCCCGTCCTTTTTCTGAGAGTGTCAGCTCAGAACGCTCCATTTTGGTTTTGATCGTCTGCAGTTCGTGCATACTCAGCGTTTTTTCTAAAAAATTTATCAGTTATGCAGTCAAACCTCTATATGGTGCCTCCAGACCCGTTCCCTCAAAAAGCTCCTTTGGGTCCTACATTTTTTTTATCTTGAAGTTTTTTATTAGGTCTGTTGTTGACAATCTGGTTCCGAGAAATCGGATTCCGATTTTACAGATTATTTTTTAACAATTTTGTGACCCTACTTGGATATACCCCCAAATCAATTTTTTTAAAGTGTTTCCAAACACTCTATATCGACTCAAAATCACCTCAGGAGCTCGAAAAAGGCATTATTTTTGAGTTCTAGTCTATAGAAGGCAAAAAAGACGTTGAACATAGTTTTGAATACTGGGGCCTACCGCATAAATAAACTCTGGTATGCATGCTTTTTCATGCATCCAGAGTCACTTTCGAGTGATTTGCGTCTAAGGTATGTGGGTGTGCGCATCTCAACCCTAAGCAACCAAGCCCCGTGCGCCCCCGAAGACATAATTCCGAGCAAGACTTTTGATCAAAAACGCATTAAGGGGTACTTTTTGCCAAGTCCCATGTTGAAAAACAGGGTAAAACAGTCAAATGGTCGAAAATTAAAAATGCCCGAAAGACTAGACTTTTATAGACTAGAACTCAAAAATGATGCTTTTTTTTTCGAGCTGCTGAGGCGATTTTGAGTCGATATAGGGTGCTTGGAAACACTTTAAAAAAATTGATTTGGGGGGATATATCCAAGGTATATGGCATTTAAAAAGTAAAACCTTGGTGTAAGATCTTTTTTTCAAAAAGAATTGGAGACCTTGGAGCACTTAAAGTATACCCCCTCCACTCAATTAAAGTTGACCCCCTCCAGTAAATCAGCTTGGGGGACCAAGGCAAAAAAAACTTTTATTTCTACATTTTCAAATCTTAAAAACAAGTCTCGAAAACCAGTATATTTACATTTTTTAATTATTTTTATGCAAAAAATAATTGGTATTAAAAAAAATTGCCTTGGTCCCCCAAGCTGATTTACTGGAGGGGCTTCAACTTTAATTGAGTGGAAGGGGTATACTTTAATTTAGCCGAGACCTTTACCGTTTATTTTCTGAAAAGGCCTATCATCTAAAAAAACAACCAGGCCCAAAGGGAATTATCAAGGTAAAAATAGTAGGACCCAGGGGCTTGAGTCTTTGGGGAGAGAGGGAAGGTGTTGCCACTATATAAAGGTTTGAATGGAACAGAACCAACCAGTAAAGTCCCTTGGCTCCCTCAATTGTTTCCGAAGTCTCCTTAATTCTTCCTCCATATCTCCAAGATCAGATTCGGAGAGCAACTGTCCAATCTCTTTTTCTCGCTTCTCCAGCTCATCTCTCACCAATTGAATTTCTGACTGAAATTGGAGTTTTTATACTCCAATTTCCTGGTTTAAAAACCAGGAAATGGGTAGTTAGTTTAAATTTCGCATTTTTGCGGGATTTCGAGGAATTTTTGAAGGATTCCATAGCGGTATTGCCTAGTTCAGTCGCAATTGTGGTTCTTTAAAAAATGGTAGTTCTCGGTGGGTTAGCCAAAAACCAGGTAACGGATGTTACGAAATCTAGTACAACAGGGATATCGGGACAACAGAATTAATCTAAATTTACAACAAAATTAAATCGAAAGGGTGTCCGAATAGTCTTACAAAAACCAGGTACAGTCGAACCTGGCTAACCCGTCACCGCTGGGGACCAACTTGAGGTGACGGGTTAGCCAGGGTGGCGGGTTACCGAGGGTGTAGGATTACAAAGAGCAAGTATCGATAAGAATCGTTTATTCGAGCAACTAACAGTTCAACCACCCAACGTAGGGAAGAAGTCCTTGATCCTACTTTGCTTCTGCGACTCCCTTTGCTCTTGATAAAAGACCTCATCCAAGGCGTCGCTGTGACAAAAGGTTAAAAAAAAATTGACGGAAATTTGAAAACTATATGCTAGGTGACGGCTTATCGAGGGTAATTTTCTTTGTTGATTGTGGACGGAGGGTGACGGGTTACCGAGGTGACGGGTTAATGGGGGTAAGATTAGCGGAACTTCTTTCTCGGCCAACCAAATTTTTTTGAAGTGACGGGTTAGCGGTGGTGACGTGTTACTGGAGTGACGGGTTAGCGGGGTGACGTGTTACTGGAGTGACGGGTTAGCGGGGGTGACGTGTTACTGGAGTGACGGGTTAGCGGGGTGACGTGTTACTGGAGTGACGGGTTAGCGGGGGTGACGTGTTACTGGAGTGACGGGTTAGCGGGGGTGACGTGTTACTGGAGTGACGGGTTAGCGGGGGTGACGTGTTACTGGAGTGACGGGTTAGCGGGGTGACGTGTTACTGGAGTGACGGGTTAGCGGGGTGACGTGTTACTGGGTGACGGGTTAGCGGGGGTGACGTGTTACTGGAGTGACGGGTTAGCGGGGGTGACGTGTTACTGGAGTGACGGGTTAGCGGGGGTGACGTGTTACTGGAGTGACGGGTTAGCGGGGGTGACGTGTTACTGGAGTGACGGGTTAGCGGGGGTGACGTGTTACTGGAGTGACGGGTTAGCGGGGGTGACGTGTTACTGGAGTGACGGGTTAGCGGGGTGACGTGTTACTGGAGTGACGGGTTAGCGGGGGTGACGTGTTACTGGAGTGACGGGTTAGCGGGGGTGACGTGTTACTGGAGTGACGGGTTAGCGGGGGTGACGTGTTACTGGAGTGACGGGTTAGCGGGGTGACGTGTTACTGGAGTGACGGGTTAGCAGGGGTGACGTGTTACTGGAGTGACGGGTTAGCGGGGGTGACGTGTTACTGGAGTGACGGGTTAGCGGGGGTGACGTGTTACTGGAGTGACGGGTTAGCGGGGTGACGTGTTACTGGAGTGACGGGTTAGCGGGGGTGACGTGTTACTGGAGTGACGGGTTAGCGGGGTGACGTGTTACTGGAGTGACGGGTTAGCGGGGGTGACGTGTTACTGGAGTGACGGGTTAGCGGGGGTGACGTGTTACTGGAGTGACGGGTTAGCGGGGTGACGTGTTACTGGAGTGACGGGTTAGCGGGGGTGACGTGTTACTGGAGTGACGGGTTAGCCAGGTTCGACTGTAAAGCCATAACAGACCAATAACTACCCTTTCCAAACTAAAAAGTTGAAAATCTAGTACGACAGTCAATAAAAATTACAGCTTGCTGGCACAACTTGTACTGCATTTGATTGCTGCGCATAGCTTCCTCCTTTCGCAATTGTCTTTCCTTTTTGAGCTCAGGACTCCAGAAGGTTTGGATGGTGTTCATGACTAGAGTGCATAAATATATAAAAACAACCATTCCTAACCAGCATACCATAATTAAGTTTTTGCTCAGTAGCTGACAACTCTCTTTTTAACATTTCATTTTCAGTCTCAAGTCCATATGGACCACCCCCACCTGCAGACCTGCCTGCTCCTCTTGCATACGACCGATAAGAAGAAGTGTTGAGTGGAGGAAAAGGTTGAGCAGAGGAATAATTGGGATCAAACACGTTTTCCATGTCACTGAAAATAGGTGTCTTCTTGTTGGCAATACTTTTGTCGTCACAGATTTGAATTGTCCCAGACTCACTGTTAACATACCGTATTTATTCTAATAGAAGACCCCCCCCTCCCTCCAATTCCAAACCGTGTTCTTGGCATTGCATTTTTACCCATTTTTTAAGACTGCTCTCATGCAAGTTACCAGCCATTTTGTAGCTAGTGAGATGAGCTACAAATTGATTGGTAAGTTGCCTGAGAGTAGTCTTCAAAAAATAGGTCAAAAGCAGGGCTCCCAAATGTCCTTATTAGTAAGATTTGTCCTTATTTTGGGACCCCAGATCTTATTTTTTTTCAAAATTTTAGGTTGAAATCTTATTTTCGGTGGTCAAAAGAGCAATAAGCACTGGATAAAATGCCATTTTCCCCAAAATACCCTAAATATCCTTTTTTTCAAAATTTTGATTTGGGAGCCCTGGTCAAAAGGCAATGCCACAAAAACGTTTTTTGAATTCAGAGGGGGGACTTCTATTAGAATAAATACGGTATTTACTCTTTTCTGTCACAAATTTAGCCAAAACCACAGAGTGGACCAACCACTTTCAAAAAAAATTTCATAAGGAACTATGATACCATGTTTTAAGCATTTTCGCAAAAAATTTCGCCTCATACAAAGGTTTTTTTTGGCACCTGAAATGTGAAGGGGCCCCTTGGCCCCTGAAGACAAAAAAATTCTGCGGAAAACAAGATTTTTTGGCGAAAATGCTCAAAACATGGTAGTAACATCATGAAAAAATATTAGGCAGTTGTGGGAAAAAAATTGAAAGTGCTTGGGCCCCCCCTGTGGTTTTGGCTAAGACTGTGACACAAAGCAGTAAATCTGTAAAATTTTTAAATCTGTGACAGAAAAAGTTTTGCCCCTTTTTGTTTTAAGCTGAAAAAGATCTTGCAGTGAGAATCTAAGATGAGTGTCTGTCACTTGAAAATTTTCGAGATCAGGATTTGGGCACAAAAGTTAAGGATTACGTAAGAATTTGGCTACAACTTCAGAATTTAGAAGAGAGTAGTTGTAAGAATTGATCTTCAGCATTAGAAAAATTTTTCAGTCTGGATTTTAGAAAATATTCAGGTGGAATTGGGAACATGATTTACCGTAAATGTTCTAATAGAGTCCCCCTCTCGACTTCGAGGGTCTGAATGTCGGAGCAAAGTCAATATTTTATTTATTTTTTCTAATGATTACCCACCCCTCTTTTTTGACTGGAATTGCAAAGCTAAGGCCATTTTTCATTTACAATTTTGAGATTTTTCAAGGGTTGAAAAATAGTGTGGTGAAACTTGTGTGGATCACTTCGGTGTGAATCAATTCGCTTAACGCCCTATCAAACCATCTTTAGAATGCTCTAATTAGTGCAGAATACAAACTTTTGAACCCAAAAATGTAAAAAAAAAAATTTTTGATCCAAGTGGATGACCACTTGGTTTTGTTGGTACATGGGAAATCTAGTAAAATTACGGTCGGTTAACAGAAAAATGTTTGAATTACCGTATATTTTCTAATTATTACCCACTCTCTAATGATTACCCACCCCTCTTTTTTAACTGGAATTGCAAAGCTAAGGCCATTTTTCATTTACAATTTTGAGATTTTTCAAGGGTTGAAAAATAATTACCCACGGGCAATTACAAGAGAATATGCGGTTACAAGTATATGCCTACCCTGAGCCTGAGGTTTTGCCTATGTTGCCCAAAAAAGACAACAGATGTCATTTAAAATCAAAAAAATCCAATATTTACCTACGGGGCCCAAATGAGGGAGCACAAATGAGTTTTGCCCAAACGAGTAGTAACCGTCTCATGCATCTAGATTTTGGTTCCTAGGACCTGGCACTGATCGATTGCATACCGTAAATGTTCTAATAGAGCCCGCCTCTCTAATAGAGCCCGCCTCTCTAATAGAGCCCGCCTCTCGACTTCGAGGGTCTGAACCTCGGAGCAAAGTCAATATTTTGCAGAGCTGTTCATTGCATTTTCTTAACTCTCACGAGCTCTGCTGATTCTGCTTTTTAGATTTTGAATTTCCACCCAAAAATCTCGAGATCGACCCAAAATTTTCCCGATTTTTGGAGGGTTGAAAAATAGAGCCCCGAGGGCTCTATTCGAACATTTACGGTGTGCCTAAAATCAGCTCACACGTAATCAGCTCACTTGTAAGTTGCAGACAATGTTGTTGATCATTAAAATTTGATTTTACAGAATAATTATTGAATAAACTGCATATAAAACAGTGTCCGCAAAAATTGGCAAAACACTGAAATTGTACTTCTTTTGACAACCATGGTCCATATTCCCATTCCTGCTTTTGCTGGATTAAAAAGTTCAAAGAAACACCAAAATCTTACGAATATGGCATAAAATTATGGGAATTTTGAGTGGATGTATATTGAGCAGGCGGCGGAGGCTGTTGTTCATTTGAACGAAAGGAATAAGGCTCAAAATTGCTGGGACGAAATTCTGACATGCCACTAGCTCCAGAGACAACCGGATAAGCGCTAGAGGCAGGGTCTAGATGCTGGCTCAGAAATTGGGATCCATCTAGTGAGCGATGTTTCCTGCGAGCACAACAGTCAACGACAGCAACTTTCAAAACAAAAAATTACCGCATGGAAAGCAGCGTTTCCTGGTGTTGACGAGCTCCATAGTTGGGCATTTGAGGAGGAACTGGTTTCATGTTTCGGACAAAAAAGTTGATAGGCCAGTCAAAAATATACTTGGCTAGTACAAAATAAGCTTCAACACCACATTTTTTGGGGCAGTGAAAAGTAAAAATTTATAAGGCACTATGGGATAGTAAATAATACTCTGGACTATATGTACTCTAAAGCTGCAATAATGCCTGCCGGATATGCAAGAAAACTAAATTATATGTTCAGCCAGAAGAAAAGAGTGGAGCACATGAAGCAGAAAAGTAGTAGTGGGCATGGAGTATAAGAAGGAAGCTGTCAAAAAGACCACTTTGGCAATATTTCGCCTCTGCTGTTGTCTAACTACTCTTAGAGTGGTAACCAGCATGGCTTAGCTTTCTTTTATTCATGCCTAACAGAGGCCACCAGGGAGGCGAAATACTTCTCTATACTGCATCTTTCTAGTTCTCTAAAATAGAACGTGGAAAGAAAATGGAAGAAGACAAGAGACCATAAAAAATCCACCAATGCTATATAAGAAACAGCCAGGCTTTAAGCAGATGCATAATTGTGCATGTGTAGGAGATGGAGGACTGACAAGTAGGTTTATCCAGAGCTGGAAATTTTCGAGTCGACTGCTCGACTCCGAACGGCAATTCGAAATTTTCGAGGGTAACAGGACAGTTTATGTCAGTTCTTTCAAAAGTTAAGTTACCTAATCCACCCCAGTAGCAAAAATGTCCTCAGGAATGGAAAAATACGCGAAAAATTGCTTGCTTCTTGAGCTATAGCTTAAAGTAGCATGGTAGCTTTTTTAAATCTCAGTAATTTAACTTTAGGTCATATCTTAAAAACTAACTACACTACATACCAAATAAATTGGCTGTATATTAATTCGTAAACTCGTTTTTTTGAAAAGGCTCAAATTGTTTTACACCCCCAAAATATTCTTTTACACCGCCAAATTTAAATTTTGAGCAAAATATTCTATCACACCGCCAAATTATTCGTTTATACCGCCAAATTTTGATTTTCTCCCGCCAAATTTAAATTTTGAATTAAATTTTTTTAATTAAAACGATTGTTATATCTCATCCTTATCCTAATACCTTGCAATACCAATTTTATTCACGAAACGAACAACAAAACAGACACCAACACATAACACCAACGAACAAAATTAAACTCTTTCCAAGGCTCTTCCAACTTTCTTCTTTGGGCCTCTCTTCTTTCGTGGCTCCAGCGGTCTCGGCAGCGGACTGATCATCTCCTCCGTGCAGCAGAGATACCCAGGATGCACATGTGATTTCTTCAACTCATAGAACGATCCCCGCAGCTCTTTATATCTAAAGATCACATGAGGTAACATTAACGTAACTGTTTCCTTCTCTTATACCTGTGCCAGCTATTGAATCTCCATCTCGGATTCTCCTCTGTGTCATTTCCCCTCAGCTCGGACCATATCTCCTCCAAAATTGGCATCCGCAAGGCAATTGCTTGAAGGGACCAACCATATGTGCTCACGGAATGACGAGACCCTCCAACTCTGCATACTCCTAATTTACAAATATATCACAGAGCTCTCAAAATAAAGTTATGAAGACTGACCTGAAGCGATCGCTGAATACTTCTAGCAGTGGCTCCAGAATGAGGGCAGAACAGCATCAGGTCCTCTTTTCGACATCTAAAACGAACGAAGATCAACGATAGAGACAATTATCAGATTCGGCAACGACAGTAGCAGACAAAGAAAACGGAATAACAATCGTCATTAAGCGGAATAAGAATAATTTGGCGGGAGAAAATCAAAATTTGGCGGTATAAACGAATAATTTGGCGGTATAAAAGAATATTTTGCTCAAAATTTAAATTTGGCGGTGTAAAAAATTAATTTGGCGGTGTAAAAGAAAATTTTGGCGGCGCATTTCACTTACAGCCTTTTGAAAATGGTATACAGTCAACTCTCGCTAATCCGTCACTCTCGATTATCCGTCACCCTTGTAATCCATCACTTAAATGGTGAACATTATCAATAAATCAACTCTTGTTAATCCGTCACTTTATATTGTCATGCATCCTTTTTAACTTTTAACTTACCGATGATTACTCCTAAACGTCCGAACAAGAAGCGAACAGATCAGGAGTCAAAATGTTCCAGTTAGCGGTGAATTGCTGAAGGTTAGAATTTTCCGCCTTGCGTGCTTTTTGTGTTTGTTCAAGTAAATGTGATAGGAAAGGCTTTTGTAGGAAAGGCGCTGGCGAGCCACCCTAAATCCTAAATTTTGTGTGGCGAATGAGGTAAGTAAGACCTATTCAGGATGGTATATGGTAGCAAAGAAAAAATTATCTTTGCTACCACCAGGGTTTGAACCTATTTGAAAATTTTAAATTGGCGGCTTTTGGGGACGAAAAGACCTAGTGCCATGATAGCGCATTAAGAAAATTTGGCGCCAAACGAAATTTGTGCAGCAATCTAGCACTCTAAGAAAAAGATGAAAGCAAAAATTGCAAGAAAAATATCAAAGGGAGGAGCTAGCGCCCAAGCAGAGGAAGAAGAGAAAATCCCTCTTCGTAGGCTTTTTGACCTTACTTGCTGGTAATGGTTGTGAGGACTCTTTTGTTTTAGCAAACCGTGTCGCACTGGTCGACCTACTCATCGTGATACTAAGTCTTGATCTTCTATAGTTTCTCGAGCACATTGAGTTCTTCTGTTTCAGCATTATACAAGACTTCTGCTAAGAAATATTGAGCTTGAATACATCATCCGTCGTTTCCTAATAATCGTTGAGCTGAAGAAGCAGGTATGTGGCACTGGGAGTTTCCGGCAAATGGAATCTCGACCAAATGGAACGTCCGCTTTGCCATCTGAAGCGACTTCAGTTTAGCTTGTGTTGGAAGCAGTCAATTCAATGACTTGTTGAAATAGGCTCTGAAGATTGCTCTCAATACTACTTTGCTTGACCGTGGTTCCTCTATCCTCCTGCTGATGTCTAGCCCGACAAAAATGGTCTGTTGAATGGAAGAGTTATGGGAGTTTAGGGAGAATTTATACTAGGCATATAAAAAGCGAAAAATTTTTAGACCACTTTTTACTGTTGGTACATAAAAGATAGTGCACAAGATGTACCGGTAATTATTTTAAGCTTAGGTTCGGGCAAGGGTAGTCTAGCGTATGTTAGGACAGACTCAAACATATTTTTTCTACTTTTATATTTTCCTGAAACATGTTTGAGTCCATCCTAACACTCGCCTACCCTTCCCTAAGCCTAAAAATGTGAGAAATAATTGTAAAATGACCTTGAAATACCCTAAAAAGACCATCTGGCTTTGAGAAATTGAAATAAAAAATTTTTGAGAAAAGTTTGAATTTTCTGAGAAAAGTTTGAATTTTCTGAGAAAAGTTTGAATTTTTTATCAGAAACTGTTTACAAAGGTTTCTTTTATCATATTCAGCAGAAAAAAGTAGCTTAGAGAGTCTTTTTTAATCACTTTTCAAAATTTCGGGCCTGGGGATATTAAACGGGATAAGTACCGTTTAATTTTAGAATCGACTGTTTTTCTGATAGAAGAATCCCCCTCGTACAAAATAACTTTATTGTCTTTGTGTTTTGTACTCACTCTTTGCGGACTAGTCTCAGAATACTACTCCAGCCAATGAGCAGGGAGCAGATGAGCCCTCTCATTACCCCTCTTCCATGAAAAATTTAACTTTAGATACCCTACTGAGTCCATCACATTTCCGCAATTCACATTTCCGAAAATCACATTTCCGCAATCACATTTCCGCAATTTTATTTGAATTTTGTTGAATTTCGCTTACAATTTATTATTTGTTATCAGATTGTTAGTGGTTTTATTGGGGACGTTTCCGGGACTTTCCATATAAAAATTAGGAAACGGACCGCATTTTTCCAAAAATGTTAACGTAATTTTGAGACACCCTGTACATACTCATTTTCGCCCACAATTAATCTTCTGGTACTTTAGCTAGATATATCTGACAAGTCTGGACCCCTCTGGACCTGTAATAAGGAGGGTTGGATCGTTGACACTCATTTGGGCAAAACTCATTCGGGCCCCGTAGGTAAATATTTAGATTTTTAAACATTACGTATCCTGGCCATCCCTGTGCCTTGTCTCATGCTGAAAAATAACGGCAATGACCAATGACTAAATATTTCCAGCGAATTGATCCGGCTCTAGGTCAATTCGTCCACAGTCATTTCATCCACGGTCAAATCGTCCACGGTCAATTCGTCCACAGGTCAATTCGTCCACAGGTCAATTCGTCCACAAATTAATCCAAACTAGTTTTTTTGTTGTATTTGAAAGTTTAATTGGAAACTTTTGCTTTATTAGAACTTTTTCCAAGTATTTGGTCAGGAATTGTGTTTTTGGCTGACACCGTATTATTCAACTTTCTCATATAATGCTCTACTTTTTTACAGCAAATCAACAAGCAAAAAGCAAGAAAAAGCTTAACTTTCCTGAAGGTTTTCTACATTGGAGGCACACTTTGCGTATCTATTGGAGGTGCATCTACTACGAAGCCGGTAAAAACGGAGAGAGAAGCTGCAAGTGTCCACGTATGAGTTCGCCGTGTTTATTCTATATTTCTGAGCTCATTTTTTAATAGGACGCGCAGTTACGGTGGATGGGATGAATGATGTGGATGAACACATTAAACGCCCATGAACACCTTTTTAATGTCCAAAATTAGTAAAAATAAATAAAAAGCTTGTTTGAATTAATTTGTGGGCGAATTGACCGTGGACGAATTGACCGTGGACGAATTGACCGTGGACGAAATGACCGCATACCATTGATGCACCAATTTTGTAGGGTTACAGATTTGAATCCAAGTGAGCAGCAAAAACTATTTTTCCTTGACTAAATTAGTAAACCACATGGTACCTTTCCGAAGCAGGTATCCAACTCCAGAATCTAAAATTCTGGATTTAGCTTAAAGTAATTAAAAATCACCGTACTTATCCAAAATCGTGCCCTC
Source organism: Ditylenchus weischeri (assembly GCA_029231635.1). Classification (NCBI taxonomy): domain Eukaryota; kingdom Metazoa; phylum Nematoda; class Chromadorea; order Rhabditida; family Anguinidae; genus Ditylenchus; species Ditylenchus weischeri. The sequence goes on from JAMRYI010000085.1 coordinate 183,054, forward strand.
AATATTATTTGATAATTCTAAAACAGCGACTTGACTTACAGAAACATCAGTTGAAGTAGTTTCGTATCCCGTAGGTTATTCAGGTGGTAGCATGGAGGTGGTGGTACCGAGAAAGTGGTACTCAAGTGGTAGTACAAAGGCCCCGACCAGTTATCGGCATACTTGGACGGGCGGCGCCGCTCGCCGCTGCTTTTTTCAGCCGCCGCTGCCGCCGCCGCTCAATTTTCAATCTCCGCCGCTGCCTCCGCCGCTTTTCTTTTAGTTGCCGTCGCGGCTTTCGTCACTTTAATTCCCAAGTTAATTGTTTAAAAAAATTTCTATTAGTTTGAATTACATAATTTTCATAATAAAAGACTCAAATTTTTTAAATAAAGTAGCAAATGAGATTTTTTCACACGCCGCTAGCGTCACCGCTCATTTTTGACCCGCCGCTGCCGCTGTTATTTTTTTCCCGCCGCTGCTGCCGCTGCCGCCGCCGCGGCTTTTTGGCCCTTCCGTCGCCGCCGCCGCCGCTTTTTTCGCCGCTGCCGCTGTTTTTTTGGCAGTCCGCCGCTCGCCGCCGCCGCTGCCGCTCTTTTTTTTGCGTGTCCAAGTATGGTTATCGGTACTCAGGTGGAGGCGTCTAGGTAGCGGTACTTGGGTGGTGGTCGGTTATTCTTCTAAGTTATTCGTCCACTCGGATCAAAAAAAATCAAATTTTTTTTACTTTTTCGAGTTCCAAAACCTGTTTTACGGACTAATTGGGGCATGCAGAAGATGGTTTGATAGTAGTAAGCTTTTGTATGGTATTTTTTGAATATTGGGAAATAATTGATTTTACCAAAACTCAAAAAATACTCAACAAAAAAGCATTTCACCACTATCAAACCATCTTCAGCATGCCTGAGTAAGTCCATAAAACAGGTTTTAGAACCCAAAAAAGAAAAAAAAATTGAAATTTTTTAAAATTTCAAGTAAACCCACCCTGAAGGCCTTTTTCTGTCTCTTGTGTGGATCACTTCGGTGTGAATCAATTCGCTTAACGCCCTGTCAAACTATCTTTAGAATGCCTGAGTAAGTCCATAAAACAGGTTTTGGAACGCGAAAAAGTAAAAAAAACAAGTAAAATCTGACCCGAAACCCACCCAGAAGGCCTTTTTCTGTCTCTTGTGTGGATCACTTCGGTGTGAATCAATTCGCTTAACGCCCTATCAAACCATCTTTAGAATGCTCTAATTAGTGCAGAATACAAACTTTTGAACCCAAAAATGTAAAAAAAAATTTTGATCCAAGTGGATGACCACTTGGTTTTGTTGGTACATGGGAAATCTAGTAAAATTACGGTCGGTTAACAGAAAAACGTTTGAATTACCGTATATTTTCTAATTATTACCCACTCTCTAATGATTACCCACCCCTCTTTTTTAACTGGAATTGCAAAGCTAAGGCCATTTTTCATTTACAATTTTGAGATTTTTCAAGGGTTGAAAAATAATTATCCACGGGCAATTACAAGAGAATATGCGGTTACAAGTATATGCCTACCCTGAGCCTGAGGTTTTGCCTAAGTTGCCCAAAAAGGACAACAGATATCATTTAAAATGAAAAAAATCCAATATTTACCTACGGGGCCCAAATGAGGGAGGACAAATGAGTTTTGCCCAAACGAGTAGTAACCGACTCATGCATCTAGATTTCGGTTCCTAGGACCTGGCACTGATCGATTGCATACCGTAAATGTTCTAATAGAGCCCGCCTCTCGACTTCGAGGGTCTGAACCTCGGAGCAAAGTCAATATTTTGCAAAGCTGTTCTTTGAATTTTCTTAACTCTCACGAGCTCTACTGATTCTGTTTTTTAGATTTTGAATTTTCATCCAAAAATCTCGAGATCGACCCAAAATTTTCACGATTTTCAGAGAGAGCCACGGGGGGCTCTATTCGAACATTTACGGTATTTTCAAGCACATTGTGTACTGTATCTAACTTGAGTTGTTTCAGTGAACAGGTCTTAAGATGGTCTCGGTTTCTCTAGTGATGATTGTGATTGGAAGTCTTGCTGCAGTCTTTCCCTTCTTTATGTTGTAAAAATTCAAATAAAATTGCGTCAATGTGAGTCAAAGATCATACTTGATACAGCATAATTTGGGAACATTTCGAGACATCATGTTCATAAATTAATCATAAAAATTAAGAAACAATTAAATTCAGGTGCATGAGACAATACTCTATCAGCTCGAGCTGTCCTCTTTCAAGTCATTTATTTAGATTTCTCAAACAAGTATAATGCTCGATGCAATAGTCTTACAACCTTAGTTATTGACCACATTCTCACCATATAAAACAAAAATTACACACCAAGCAGACAGAATTTGGAAACAAATGTTTAAGTCATGACATTCAAAGGACATCATTTAACAGGCAACAGACTTTACCTACTGGATGAACATAAATATGAGAAAGTCAAAGCAAACAATTTAATTTGGTCCTCCACTTTGAGATCGAGCATTCTGTCCCAAAGCATTTACCGTCGACAAACTTCCAGGCACTGACGAATTCGAGCGGCTCATCAAGCGTTCAACCATGACTTTCTGCAAATTTAAAAATAAACAATTACGGGAAAACAAAGAATATCCCACCGTGTATTTTAGGCGAGACCAGAGATCCTTCGGACAACCGATCTTTTCCAACAGACTAAATTGAATTAGTTACTATATTCACTATCCTCAAAAAATCGTACCTAAATTTGTATGTCGAAAAAGTCTTGTGCTCATCTATATAGGTAGCAGCACCCATCAGCGGGCAAACAATTAACTTTGAGTGGTCCTTAAGTTAGATGCACAAATTAAAATTAAGCAATGATAAGTAGAAACTAACATGGAAGAAGTTCACTTGTAAGGTTCCATTGCTCATGTGAAGAACGATCGCAGACTTGGTTCGGAACCAAGTGTTTAAGCATGGTAAACGAGCCAATTCATCTCCTTCACGCTTTGGGATATTCGCCCCAGTCTTAATAAGATGCTCATTCATGTAAGATCGGAAGTAGCGCAGCAAGGTGACCTTCTTCTCTAGAGCAGCGGGGTAATGATTCACAACCTTAAAAGTGCAAACTTATAATATCGGCTCTTGAGAATTTACTAACGTAATAGCGCTCAGCCCCATTTCGCTCTGTATACTGAATCTGGCTGAAAAAAGATCCCATTACGATGGCAATAACATAATATAAGCAAACTTACTCTCCCGCAGCATCCAAAACGATCTTCGTCGTATCATTGAACAGAACACCGACACTGTTATCCGAAAGCTGATAGCCAAGACCATATTTGTCAGAGTAGTCCACCCACTTCGAGACCCAGTAGACCGGTGTGCTGGCAGGATCCTCAATATCGCCTGATAATTGATGATATAACTTTTGAAACATTATGCAGAAAACACAGAACCTTTATCACTTTCCTTGAATCGATCTGGATTGGAATTGAAAAGAGACGAAAGCTGACTGTACAAATCGGAAAGGAAAAAGTCAGAAGGCATATTGTGATCGTCTAAAAGATCTTACGATTATAGATTATCAAAGATACTTAAAATTACCTGGAGCCTTTTCTGTAACAAGCACTGAGGCAGCATCCTGCTTGACACTTTTAACTACTTGACTTTCTGGAACGGTCGGAAGAGTGCGAGTATAGGCTGGAGACCGGACACCCATTTGGTTTTCACGCAACACCGGGAAGAGTAAGCAGTTGACATAAAATTGTTTATAAAAAGTACTTACATCTCCATGTCCACCACTGAGTGCTTGAGTATTGAACTTAGGAGCCATAGTTAGACAAGAAGTTGGCAATCGAGGCGGCAAGAAACCATCAGTGAAGAATGGCGATTTAAGAATTTCATGCACACGAGGACGACGAGTCGGATCCGGAGCAAGCAATCTACCAATCAACGAGGCTGCGTCTTTACCAATGCGCGGAGGAATGACGTACTGATTGCACTTGATTCTATTGTATGTGTCCTGAATTTTATGCGCTACATTAAAGCCTGTTTCACAATGCATCCTCAATCTTCAACCTTGGCGATGTACTTTTTGGATGTTTCATCAAAATAGCTATGAGATTTTTTCGCAAGTTTGGCGTCATACTGAAGCTGAAATTCAGGGCTATCGTTTGACACCAAACTTGCAGAGGGCGAAATTAAAAAATATGAAAAAGTGCGTTAATCCTCAACATGATCCTCAACATTGAGGATCATGTTCAAGATTATATTGAAGAATACCAACTTTTATCCATGATTTTTATTTGTGTCCTCTGCGAGTTTGGTGTCAAAAGATAGCCCTGGATCTCAGCTACAAAATGACACCTAAGTTGCTGATAAAAAAAATCAAAGATATCTTGTTGGAAAAGGCTAAAAACGCTTCGCCAATGTTGAGAATTGAATTTGCATTACGGGAGAGTTAAACGTCTGAAATTAAAATAGTGGCATTAACCTTCAGGGTCTCTGTTTCAAACGGAGGTTTTCCAACGAGGAGAGTGTAGAGAATGCAACCGATCGCCCAAATATCTACTTCATACGAATGCCCTTTCTTGTCCAACATTTCTGGAGCGATGTAATTCTGAGAAACAAAAACATCAAAATCTATAAACGATATCTTCAAGCGGAAAGAATACCGGTGTTCCACAGAGATTTCTTTTACGCTCACCCTCTAAAATAGGAAGTGAATCAGACTTAGTTCGAGTAGCACACAATTTGAAAATCAAACCATATTCCACAGTTGTAGCCAAACCAAAGTCCCCTATCTTCACTTGCATCTCGTCGTTCAAGAACAGATTCCCTAACTTAAGATCCCGATGAATTATATTATTGTCGTGGAGGTATTCACAAGCCAAAACGATCTAAAAATTCAGAGTCAGACTTAAACTACCAAAAATACATCTACCTGATGCGTAAAGTAGCGCGCTTCTGGCTCCGATACAGCCCGTCTTCGCCTGAGATGATATTAAAAGGTTATACAAATCTTAATGATCTTGTTATCTTCTACTAACTTGTGCAGCTCCATAAGCGATCTTCGAGCACACAACTCTAGGAGAACGTAGACGTTTTCTGAGTCCTCAAAACATCCTTCCAATTTCACAACGTGCGGATGAGAAAGAGATCTGTGAATCGAAACTTCCTGTGTCATCTAAAAATTAATTATATCATGGTCGCACTCTTGTTGGAATACCAAATTAACTCACTTTGTCCCTCTGATGTTTTTTGACTAGCAACGTCTTGGAAACGACCTTTCCCGCATACACAGTCTTTGATCCGTTTTCGATAAGCTCATAGCAGCGTGCAAAACCACCCTTGCCCAAGAATCTTCCCTTCGTGAACGTACGTTTGGCTCCGGAGTCAATGACCACATCTGTAAGAAAATGATTAAAAAGCTGGCATAATTTGTAGACTATTTACCTGGCACCTCTTTCAACGGTGCTTTCACTGGCTTCGCTTGGCGTGCAGACATCTTTTATAGCGAAACTATAAATTTTAATTGCGATTGGACACTATTGTACGCGTGCAAAAAAAGCTCTCTTTCTATAGTTCGATTACAATAGACAAAAAAGATGATAATGATTGACTTTAGATCTAGGCCCCAGAAGCACATTTACATAATGCTGATATAAGTTATTCAATGATAGGACACACAAAAAGTACTGAGGGATATGGGATGCTCTCGATTCACGTAAAACAGTCAAAAATATTAAATTCAAATTTTTTAAGACCTCCATGCTTCCATCTATTAGTTGGTACAGTCGAATCTGTACGTAATGCCCACCCTGTGTAAAAGCCAGCTAAGTTATAAAGAGACACACCCTGCAACATACAGCAAAATCCCTTTTATAAGGTAAATTTCATTTGAATCTGTAGAAATCGGTACCGGGTGTCCCTGTAACGTACACCCTAAGTGTGCACCCTAGGTGTACGTTACAGATACCCGCGATGGAATGACTCGAGTATATTATGTTCTAAAAAAAACCGGATACAAAATTTTTGATCATGACCAGTTTGCCCCGAAGACAACCAATTCAAATTTAAAAAGTGACGCGCAAAGATTTTTGCCGGAGGACAAATGATCTTCAAATGTTATTTTTTGCCTTGACAGCAAACTAAGAAAATTTTCCAATTTAAACTGTCACATATAATTTTTCACATATTGTTTTTTGACATTCCAGCTTGGGTCTTTATCTTCTTCTTCGACAAGTTGAGGAATTATCCACTCGGGGAGTTTTGACTCGATGTTTAGTTTTATCTGGGGGTGGTTGATATCATCTACCATGTTTTCTAATTGACGGCATATCCGTTCAATAGACTCGGTTGTCTTTCGCAACTCGCTAATTTTTTCGTGCGCATTTGGAAGGCTTATGAGTTCTTTATGAAGAGGATTTCTAATTATTTTTGAAGAACTTGGTGATCCAACTGTTTTGTAAAAATTTCTAGTTATGTTGGACTAACAACCCAATCTCGTCTTTATAGTTGTAGCCTACGGAAAATGAAAGAACAAAAAGAAAGGGCTGTTCTAGTCTATGAAAACAAATCTGCCCAATATCGCATACAGGATGAAGAAGCCGACGGCTTCCATAAGCAATTCTATTTCATCTACAGAGCAAGAATCGAAGCTATGACGCAAAGAATAATTAGAAATGCTAAATCTACTTTGGGTAATATTAAATTTAAATATTTTTGGGTAATAGACCCTAAAAATGTGGACCTGGCCAATGAGGTTAAAAAAATCAATGATCTGGGTCGTTTATTAGAGGTTATACGGTAAATCTTATTTTCAGTCTTTTAGGTCCGAACATCAAAATCTCGCAATTGGCCGATGTTACTAAAAACGGGGAGTTCTTTGTCATCGGCGTGATTCTGAAGAAGATGAAATATCGGCAAAGTTGGACTTTTTCATAACTTTAACTTTGTTTTCTAACCTTTTATTAAGGCGTTCTCTATGGTTTCACAGATGAGGAGACGATGGACTTTGACTTTAGAGAAAAACTTCGAAGTGATTGCCTTGTGTCAGATGAAGACAGCTTGGTAATTTTATCCATCCTTTTGTAGTACTTTGACTGAGTGTTTATGTTCAGGAATTAGAAGACTATCAACAGGTAAGACTTTCTCTTGTCAAATTTTTAAAAAATTATTTCAGCAGCTGTGTTTGCTCATAAATCACGTAACCTTTAGATCATAAAAATTGGTGGTAACATTGATCGGGACCATTTCGTTAGTGGCAGCGTTGTGGGTGTCTTTGGATTCCAAGAAAAGGATGACCTTTTTCACGTTAAACAAGTTGTGCTTCCGGAAATCGCCAGTCAGATTCCATGGCCGCTGCTAGAGAAAGACAGGTTAGTTAGTTTTTTGGATTTTATAACTTCGTTCTTTAAAACAATTTAGTTACGTGCTGTTCATTTCGGGTATGTCATTGAGCGGAAGAATGGAGCAAAATGAAGCTGTACTGTTTGGACTAGAAAAACTTTCGAAGTGGATCTGTGGCGAAACTGTTTTGTCAGAGAAAGTTTGCAAATTTACGTTGTTATAAACTTGAGGTAATATGATTTCTGTCTTAGGAATTGGACGTCGTTTCAAATATCAGTCGAGTGATTTTTGCAGGTGAAAGCATACGAATTTCGAACGAAGTGAGTGATTACATCTGTAGTTTAGTTTCGTTAAAATAAAAAGTGGTCAGTAGGGGCGGACGCCATAAGCTGACAAAACTAGGTTAAAAAAGTCTGTTAGCTTTTAAGACTTTGTCGGTGAAGCTTTTGCGAAGAATAATTCGGTTATTTCAACCGACCAACTCATCACCGCTCAGTACTTCCACTTTTTACTCTGCCTTATTACGACCACCCGCACATGGGTCTGTTGCCTAAATAATTCTAACTAACTTTCTGATTTTTAGCAAATTGAAGACCAGCGATTGGATTTTCTGGGGACAGAACAAGAGCTTGATAAAAACGCAGTTTGCCAGTTCGATGCCGTTCTTAGTAAGTTCGTGGTAAGTAAACTTTGGTCGCACACCATTCTGTTTCCCCGACACATTTTTACTTTGCAGAACAATATCTGTGTGGATGTTATGCCAGGTCCGAATGATCCGACTTCGATGCTAGTTCCTCAGCAACCGATTCCACGTGCTGTCTTCCCTCAAGCTAGGCGGTTTGGTAAACTGCTTAATACTGTAACCAATCCATACAAGTTCTTGCTGGGTGGGATGCATTTTCTGGGAACTGCTGGTAGCTTTAATTATTTATTAACAAGCTTGAAACAGTGAAATGAACGTTTTTATAGGTCAGAACATCAAAGATCTTTTGCGGCTTACAATTGGACTGTCAGCTTTAGACTTGATGGAGGAGTGCTTGCTGCGTGGACATACCTTTCCCACAGTCCCCGATTCAGTCGATGGATTTCCGCTACAAAATCGTGATCCTCTGGTTGTGGATGATCTACCTCATGTGTTTTTTGCTGGCAATCAGGCTAATCTTGCGTCCAAGGTGGTTAATTACCTAGATGGGAAGAAAACACTGCTGTTGACTATTCCGACGTTCCGAAGCTCTCAGTGTGCAGCCCTATTGAATCTAAGAACTTTGAAGCTCAGACAATACGACTTTTCTCAAAGCAATGATCTCCTGTCTTAATTTTTTGTTGTTACGTTTGTCATTGTTAAGTTTAGGGTAATAAACATGGGTCAGTTAGCCAAAAGTCTGCTTGAGTGGTTTTCGGCTTTCCAGGGTTTTGACGCCCACTGCAAGCATTGATAATGGAAAAAAGCTGTCATGGAAAAAAATCCGAAAAAATCTATCAGTATTAGTACCTCTGTTCTCTTTCAGGTTTCTGAGCTTAGCATTTCAAAGGTTTATTGGTTTACTTTGTGGCAACACGATTTTCGCTTAGTCTCCCCTGTGGTTTAGGCTCTGGTCAGTGGATGGCCTCTAGATAGGCGAGGCCAAAACCACACCAAGCGAAATTAGAAAAAAATTATGAACCTTTCAAAAAAACATAACTATTTGAAACACCCTGTATATAATTTTCTATACAATTGATCGATGCATATGATGTGCGTCTTTTCAGCGTTATTTAAAATGGCGAAGAGATCAATACCAAGTAACTTTCCATCCCTTTACACAGTGTTTTGTGTCAGTTATAACTGCTATTTCGTGAGTGTTTGTTTGGAAAGTGGGGTTAATGAACGTTGAATGAGTGCTTCTTTGGAAACCGTCCTGTGTCCTCCTTCTCTTGAACGACCTCCTGCGTGTCCTCCCTGGTGCGGTGCTTCCTATTGAATCCTTCGGGTTTATTTTCAGTATTGACTTTATGGTATTGGTTTATGGGTTTATACAATTGACAGAAGAGCTGATATTATAGGACCTCTAATAGTATGTCGGTGCTGCAGACACCAAAAGTACTGCTAAGGATCTCCTCAGAAAGGGGTGAATCCAATCCTTATAGTGTAGAGGTACAGGAATGAGTGTATTTTTTAATAGCCAAAGAAATGGGAGCAAACAAACACCGCTAGCTCGTCAAAAACCAAAAATAATAAAAACAGCAAGAAGGCTAAAGCCATCAACACAAACTACAATACAATATCTCCGCGGAGATCTGGTAATAGAGTCGGGCAATAGGACTCATATAACATCATAATTGGTGAGAAAGTGGTGGGGGTGGCGAGGGGTTTGATCAATCCAGCAAAACACACAGGGGCAATTTTATACCAATAGAGAGGGGGGGGGGTGGCTGGTTGATGAGAGAGTCTGGAATGTTGGATTGGTGGTGGGACAATTGCCCTTCGATCCGATTGATTCTCTGCAGAGAAAGCACCCAAAGAACGACTAAACTCTACACCTCCCCCCTTTTTATCAGAACCGACCCGGTTCTAAATGTCAGATCGTGGGGTAGTCATGGTCAATTATTTATTAGAAGAAGGGTGCCAGGATTTTTTTTGGCAATTGCGAACCAGGTGTCCGACCCAGGGTTTCTTTGCTAAACCGGTTTTCACCGTTTTAGGGTGCCTGGTTCCCTTGGCTTTTGGAGATGATGGTGTATATCCCTGACAAAGGCCCACTCCCCTGTTTTTTGAACAAAAGCCCCTTTGGAAAAAAAACAATACAAGTTCTTTAACCCCCAAGCTATCATTCAGTGTATATCCCTGACAAAGGCCCACTCCCCTGTTTTTTGAACAAAAGCCCTTTTGGAAAAAAAACAATACAAGTTCTAGGGTTCCCGCGGGAGGTGTTAAAATTTGACTTGTCTATTTTTCCTTTTAGATTTCGGCCCAGGGACTCATTTCCAGACTCTCCCTATATATAACCCCCAAACTATAAAACAATACACTCTACAGCTAAATAAAGTCACGTTAACAAATATTTTCTTTATTGCTGGTACCCTGGTCTGATTCGCTGGTAAGTCGTCTGCCTTGAGGTGCCTGGTTGTGGAGATGTGTCTAATTGATGAAACTGGGGACCTGATGGCTGGAATATGCGGAAGTGCCTGCCGGAGTGCCACCGCCCCATTTCATCCCTGTCTGTCTCCCGGCACTATCTGCAAAATAATGATTATTAGATTGGTGATGATTTTGACGTGGGCCCGCTCTCTGCAGCCTGTTATAAAACTCCTCCGAATCAACAAGGCTGCAAAACACCCTGCAGGCTTCTAAATAAACCTCCCAATTAGTCTCTTGCGACATGAGACTTAAGTTTCCAAGCACGATGAGTACGTGTTTTGCCCTCGATAGTGCGTTTCTGGTGGATCCCATTTCGTGAGAACGGGGAGTCAGAACGAAGAGTCCGCGGACTTGGTCATGAATGCCCGAGCAAAGTTGGCTGTCGTAGAATGCTGCGCTTGATGGGTAGAGATGTTAGGAGTGCATCCGATATGAGTCGACCAGTGCGATCACATTTCCCGAATTCGACACGGCGAGTGCATCTGAAATCGACTCGTACCCATATTTATTTTGGAACTGGACACTCTGCTGGAATTGTCTGTTTTATTGAACTCATCGAATCCAAGATTTCGCTTGCCTATGGTTCTTCTGAAGCAGCCTATGATGATTGCAATCAGCCGTTCGTATACTCCACCACGCCATGGTGCGGCTTCGGTGATCTAGTTCCAAACGATTCCTTGACTAGTCAGATCGTTGATGATTTCATCTGTCGGCGTTTTCCATGCTTCTTCGACTACTTCTTCTGCAGCTTTGAATGTGCTGGCATTGTCAGACGGCAGCGTTTTTGGGACTCCTCTTCGGGAGGTGAAGCGTCGAAAAGCATTTAGAAATGCAACTGAAGTGCAATCTAGCACGATTTCTAGATGGACAGCTCTCGTTGCTAAGCATTCTTCTCTTCTCAATCTAAGTCGAATATGAAGAACGGGCCAAAGTAGTCCAAACCGCAATGTTCGAAGACTAAGCTTCTGCTGACTCGTGCTGTAGGTAGATGAGGGAACTTCGGTACTGCAAATGGCTTCGCCTTGAGTCTACGGCATCTGAGGCATTGATTGAGAGCCTTCAAGACCGTGCTTCTACCTTGAGGGACCCAAAAGTGCTCTCTCAGTTTCCTCCTGCATGCTTCAGATTTTCATGCGTTTTCCTGATTAGTAGATGAGTTCCGTGTGCTTGGCTAGGTAGAAAAATGGGAAATTTTTTGCTGTATGACAGCTCCTTGCTATTTTTCAGCCGACCTTCACTTCTAAGCAAGTTTTCGGGATCTTCGAACAATGCAAGATCCTGTGTTTGTTGGTCGGATGGTGGGTATTCCACCTGCAGTGCCTTGATTGCATATGCTTCTGCACACTTGTATTTCTGCCCCATTGTTAGCTCCATCTAGCGTTTAAATTTGGGATGCTTCAGTCGGGCCTTCTTCTCAGTTAAAGCTAGAAATTCAACTGTTCTTCCGATGACCTTGACATAGCAATGCCACGAAGAGAAGTTTTTTGATTCAATGTTATTTGTCACTATTAGGATTGGTAGTTCTAAGATTTGTATATGCTTCTGCACACAGTATACGAACGGCTAATTGCAATCATCAAAGACTGCTTCAGAAGAACCATAGGCAAGCGAAATCTTGGATTCGATGAGTTCAATACTTTTACTATTAAAACCGAGTCTGTGGTCAACAACAGGCCAATGACTTAACAAGATGAAGACATTAAAAGCCAATCTGCACTTTCTCCAGCGATGTTTTTGCTACCAGGAAAAGGCTACCAGAATGCTCCAGATTTTGGTGACGGAGAAAACTACATCCAGAAGCCCACTACAAAAGAAGAACTTATGAAGAAAATGAGAAAAACCGCCTTTTTGCTAAATCAATTTTGGCTGCAATGGCAAAAAGAATACCTGAAAAGCCTACGAGAAAGAGCACACATTCTTCGATTCAACAATAAAAGAGAACCGGTAATTGGAGAAATAGTGCTAATTGTTGACCAAAATCTTGCAAGAAACACCTGGAAAATGAACAGAATCTCTGACCTCATCATGAGCAAAGACAACGTCATTCGAACAGCAAATGTGCTCACACCAAATGGCAGAACATTGACTCGTGCCATCAACATGCTAGTGCCGCTAGAGCTGCCAGAAGCCCTGAAAAGTAGTGAAAGGAGAGCCCCACTCAAAAAGGTGCACCCAAGAAGATTACTGAGAAAAGCCATTCCATGACACTGAGGAAGAGACCCGGTGATAACCGCAGCAATAAAGAACAGGGGTAACGCGAAAACGATAGCCCAGGAAACTTTATTAATTTTATTAATTCAGCTCAAACAATGGAATCTGTGACTCTTGAAACCAGTGATATGTCTGAAGAAGAAGATATTGTGCCCAGAAAAGTCCGAGTACAAGCAGTTGTCCCCAAAATAATCATGAAGTCGGTGGTCTCAGTGGTCCAACAACAGCCCCCCCCCACACTTCACTTGCTCAAAACCACAGTGTCCAAAACCAAGCTGGTGGCAGAAAAAGAAGTTTTGGTCAAAGCGGTTTAGACCGCGATACTCTAAAATCCAGCTCACCCACCATGTCATCAGGACTTATCGACATCAACAACACCTCAAAGACAATGTGGGAGATCTCTAGCATGTGCTACAAGGGTCTAGAAGGGCATGAAAACTGTGAGCACCTTAACACATATTCAATAATGCAGTATATCGCCGCCCCTGCTAAGGATAAGTCCAAACAAAAGCTGTCTATAAAATCATGGCAGCTCAGCAACTTTGGACAGACGCTGGCCTTTTCTAAAGCTCTACACCAAAATGCGAAGCCAATCAATGTCAAATTCTTTGAAGAGCTGGCCAAAAACCCACACAAGGCACTCAAGCTAGTTTTGCAGAAAAACTGGATATGGAAAGAAAAAGAAGTTATGGACACTGTTCGTGCATGGGGACTGCATTGTGAGGCTGCTGCAAACTTTATTGATGGCAAAGAATCCGAAAACCACTATCATCAAAGATTTGCTTTTCTACAAAGGCCGTGAGAAGAATCTGGATTGCCTATGCAACATCACATTGAAATCAGATGAAGAAGTGGAAAAGGCACGCCAAAAGCAGAAGAAGACCACTGCTAAATAAGATGACAATTCTACCAGCAAAGAAGATCAGTGTACAACCTCTGCAAGTGGCAACCGACCTAGTTTTGAAGAAAGACTAGACAAGATCAAGCACAAAAAAGGAGTCAGCATCTCAACAAAAGCTGCCCTTGGTTTGCGGATTGTTGCCACACTTCTCAGCCCTGCAAGTGCTCAAACTACTACAACCAGCCACAGTTTAAACTTAGATTTAACTGGCTTCATAACTCACTTGATGCTTTGGATGCAATTTTTGTATGATGGGAAGGCTGCCTGGGCAGTGATTCTACAATTTTTGTTCACAGCCACAATATCTACTACAGCAGCAGGAGCAGCAATGATTTGTCCAATTACCAAAAACGGTGATTTGTGGAAGGTTCCGGCATCTCTGTCTGAGCAATGGTCCAAACAATACCTGGAGAAGCTAGATCCTAAGAGCAAAGAAGGCATACCAATGAGATTCATGGTCTACGAGCCAAATGTAGAAACTTATAAGCAGAAAGAGACTTCAAAAAAGACTTATTCGTAGAAACTTACGAAACTTTCTGGAACCTTTTCAGCTTCTTAGTCGACCACACCAAGCAAAACTCATGCGCATCGGTGGCCTTTCTTGTCCGGAAGCTTGGAACGTAGACCTCATTTTCATCCTCAGGCAGGTCCATCTTTGAGGCGGCATACTCCCTTAAGTGCTCGAATGTGACCGGTGCAGTGTCCCCCCCTCTTCCGATAGCTCATGAAGTTCTGTATTTGCTGGAGCTTGGGCACTGATTGAATGGACTCCATCGTCTAAAATGAAAGTAAAATAGAACATAGTCCATAATCTAGTAAGTGGTAAATTTACCGTCATTTCCTGCTGAATAAGCTTTGCTGTCTTCCCTTCCTTTGCTTTTTGGCGCACCACTTGCTTGACCTTTGGGGAGAGAACTGCAGACGATGTCGATTCGTGATCCGAGCGCTGCCCTGCTACTTCAACGATGATCTCTTGGCTGTCGCTTGGCCACCGAATTCTGAGCTTGGTGGGACAGGCACATCCCTTTTTTCTTGACACGGCGCATTCGTAGTTCTCCAGATTATGATTGCGGATTACGAATTTGCTCGTCCTAAAAAGGAAATAGGTGCACTATAATAACACGATGGAGATCTTAAAATGAAAGAACCCACAAGTGCCAGTTTTTTGAACCCCAAACACTGCCTTGATCGCCTTTCCACTGGTGAAGAGCGCTTTTTGGTTCTTCACCGTCGAACTTGAGCACTTGGGTGTAGACGAGAGCTGGCTTGTCCTTTCTTTTGCCGGTAACTTCACGGAGAGACATACTAAATTTTAGTAACGTAAACAGCGTGGCACAAACAAGCGATTTAAGTACTTGTCCGATGTGTATGACAGAAATACAATATCTATGGCCATTTTTCAAAAATCTATGGCCGAAATTCAGTAATCTTTGGCCAACACAAATCTACGGCCAAAATTAAATATTCTATGGCCATTTTTCACAATTCTATGGCCAAAATCAAATACCACCCATCTTTTTGCATAAGATACATTTTTTTGCATAAGATATCATTTATTCTGCGAAAGATGTGTTTTGGCATCAGATTCACTCTTTTTCAATCAGATTTAGTTGTTTATGATTAGAGTTCCTGTTTCATCTGAACTATTTTACAGTTGTTGAAGTTTTCACGCATCAAGTGCCCAAGTGCTGGTGACTCCTACGCTGTTGGACACCGAGGTGGCGAAAGCTATGGTTGTGGAGACCGTCGATGCTACAATTGCCAGGAAATCGGCCATGTGAGTCATGAAAGCCCTCAAGGTCAGCGCTAAGAAGAAGCTCTCCGTAAAGAATCTACCGTCCGTCAGGCTCTAGTATCTCCGTAAGTCTCATTAAATTGTTTGAATGTTTTTGTTTTTTCCTGAAATAAGATTTGTAGTGAAGATTTTTTTGACTTTAAATTGCTGTTACTAGCGATTAGATGCAGAGTGATAGTAATCTAATAGCACTCCCACAATGGAGGTACGAGGTTCAAGGTGCGAGGTCCGATACTAAAAATTTATTTTTCATTGCAGATAGTGTGAATGTTAATTTATCCAGTATCGAATCTGAAGATATGGTAAAAAGGCTTTTAAAGTCAGTGAGACGACAAAATCGAGCTGAGTTAGTTCACCTCCATTGTGGGAGTTCTATAATGTAAATTTTCGCTGGGTTAAAAAATCGAACCCAGAGTTAGCTTTTTAGAGAAATGATGCTTGTATGGAAGATGGCTTGGTTTTTGCTAGAATACTTGTAGGACCGCTTATGTTTTCATGTCTTTTTGTAATCTGAAGGAGTGTTAGTTGTCTAAGCCTAACATACATCCACGTGTATGCTGCATCAATGCACTTGTTGTACTTAGATATGGCAATCGAAGATATTTTCTGTAGCAAAGCCATAAATGACATAGCCTTGGGATGAAAATTTAATTTGTTATATTATAACGGTGTTCGGTGTTATATTATGACGGTGTTTTTTGTGCAAGGCTCAGTGTACTGACTCGAAAAATTCAGTGAAAGTAAAAAGAGTCCAAGCTCTCAATCAATGTCGATAACTGTGCCGGTATCTACAAACTGCCATAAAAGATGTATGATAGAGTAAGAAGATTCAGGGAATGGATAAGTATGATGAAAGCTGATGTATTTGTTTAAATTTTGATTTTCGTATTTGAAGTTGTCAGCCATTTGATGTAAGCACCTCATCACATAGTCTGATCCATTTCGAACATGTCCTAGAAGTTACCTAGGGGTACCCAAGTGATGTTACTTAGGTGATGAGTACCCAGGTAGGGCTGCTCAGGTGGTGATACCCAGTAATAATGCTCAAGTAGCACTGTACAGGTAGTGAATTTTTTTATAGTTTTGTAAAGTAATTTTGCATCCAGAGGGATTTGAACTAACAACCTTGGTTATGAATATATGCACTACACTAAGCCCTCTCCTTTTCATCATCGCTCAGAGCCCCATCCAGACTAGTCAAAAGCAAAAAATAACTGGTTTATTGGGGGGTAAAATGCATATAAAGTTTATTTTCGCCATGTCCTATGTTGAAAAACATGGTAAAACATCCTAAAAATAGGCGATACTTTCAATTTTTTTTAAATTGGCGCGTTATAACTTGGCGTGTTACTTTATGTATTTTTCCCCACATTGGACAAAAGGCACATAACACCAAAGCACTGTTTTATGTACAATTAATGTATGGAAGTAATAAGTTTCTTTTAATCTTTATGTGAAACTGTGAAGAGATCAATGTGGAAAGCACAAATTTTGAGTCAAGTAACACTTATCCATGCCTAAACATAGTGCCTTGTGTCAGTTATAGCTGCAATATTCATGAGTGTTTGTTTGGGAGGTGGGGTCAATGGACGTTGAATGAGTGCTTCTTTGTTTCCTTCCTCTGTCCTCCGTCTCTCGGATGACCTCCTGCGTGTCCTCCCGGTTGCGGTGCTACCTATTGAATCTTTCCGGTTGATGGTCAGTACCTGGGAAGAATTCCTCCAGACAATGAAGTGCAGCCAAAGAGCCTCAGTTAGTCTTGTACACCTGAAAAGTTATTTTGAGCAGAAAATGGAATAAATATTTAGATTTACTTACATGATGTTACCCGCATGAATTGAGACCATTTTCAGCAGAAACACACCGTCTGGTCGTAGAAACTTTTCAACGAAAAGGTTAATTTCCACAGCACTTTTCGGCTCGCCCTCACCAAAGTCGAGATATTTTTCGACAAAAGCTTGTCTACACATTGGCACCGATAGAGTTGCCAGCCAAGCAGACAGATTTACTGCTGAGAGAAAGGCCAAAAATAGCATCCACAACCAGAGAAATATGAATCTGCAAATTTTTTTAATTCCTCTTCTTTTGCCTACAGACCTATTTACCTAATAGAAAATTACCGTTTTTTTGGTTTTTGGCTTTTGCTTAGGGAAAGGGCAGACCAGCTGCGTTATGACAGATTCAAAAATGTTTCTCAAACTTCAAAAATGAATAAGTAAAAAAGCATGTTTGAGTCCGTCCCAGCATACGATGGCCTAATCTGCAACTAAGCACAAGCCATAAAACAGCAGGGGGACCAGGGCTGCATCGGATATCTGATATTCGACACTTTTAGAAATCCGATATCCGAAAAGCGGATAAATCGTGTAAGTGAAGGCTTATTTGAGATTTTTTTAAATTAATCAATAATATCCGATAACCGATATCCGGCACTATTTGAAACCCTGAGGGAGCCAAGAAAAAAAAACTGTCCGTTTTTCGTATGGGTTACCCTTTTCTAATCAAACTACATACATTTTCTCCAAAAACATGTTAATGACCAGCACACACTGGACCGTGTGTCTGTGAATGTTGCCCAACACCCTTATCTCAAAGTCACATAGAGTAACACGCGGGAATCTGCCAGAGTCTCTCCACTCCCTATCCTGCATTAATAAATAGCCGATTTAGTTAGATAAAATGTTGAGAAAAAGGACAACCCTGAGCAAGTCATAAAGAACATGGCCTCCAAATAGTGGGTAATCAGCTGTCTCCAAAAACTTGTTGAGAAAATAGAACTGTAGAATGGAGTTGGAGAGGTGCAAAAATTTGACAAAACTGTAGATAACTGTGACATAAGCACCATATAGCTTGCCCACATTGACCAGTGCAAAGAGGAACACACTTTTACTCTTGACAATCAAGTCTCTTTGGTACCGAAGAGCATCTTCCACATGCCTGGCCAAAATGTCTACTGTGCGGTCTCGCACATCTGGATCTATGTTTTGTTCTTGACACGCAGTTTGCAACACTAGACCAACATTCAGGCCTGCAAATAGTGATGGATGGGATATTGTCAAGCAACTTTTAAGTCGTACAGTCGACTCCCAACATTTCTTCGAGGACTGACCTAGGGTGCCGAATCAGTGAGGGTCAATTTACCTACTGCATTAGAAATATCTTTATTTGAGACTGGTTTTACACTTGTTAGTGTGCCGAATTAACCAGGCTCGACTGTAGCTGCTTGGGTTCATCACATGCCAGAAAGTGTCAAAAAAGGTTTGTTTTAATGATAAAATTGTATTTTTCAAAAATTTTCCAATAATGGCCTAACATTTCTTACGATGCAACGATAGATTCAACGACAGCCCGATCTGATGCTAAAAAGCTGGCTATTTTCACGGTCATTTTTACTATAAATTTTCATAGTTGGAAAATCTTCCATGATAACCAAGTAAAAGTTTAGTCAAATGACCGGAAAAATCAGTCTCAAATAAAGCCGGCTATATATGGTAATGTCTTGGCCATATCCTGTCATATGGCCATCACCAACCCTACTTTCAGGGCCGCAACTTCAACTTTCTCAGGGGGAGGGGTGACAATTTGCCTAATTTTTTCGGTAAAAAAAGAGGGGGTGGGATTAATTACTCCTATGAACCAACCCCAACCCCTATCTCCCCACAAATTGTGGCCCTGCCTACGTTAAACCGAAAATGAGATTAAATTGCGGGTAACTTTATCAAATTTCGATTGTGTTGGCCTTAATGTGTTCACATACCTGATTGAGCGGATAGCATCCTCCAGACAGATGCAGGAAGATGACACATAAGAGCAGCTATAGAAAGCACAAATGGCACCCACTGGTAATAGCCTATTTGCCGTTTTTCTCGCTCTTCTAACCGATGTGGAATGTGGTCCTGAAAAAGTCCGAATTTTGTATAAAATACAAAGCTCAATAACAAAGATGACCTGGAAAGGTATCCAGTATGTGTTTTGAATATAACAGTAGTTCTGCAAAATAGAACAGTTTTTATAACCTGAAGCCATACTCAATTACACCAACCTCTGAGTACTGCTCCATGGCTCGAGTGAAATATGCCGGCACAAAACACTCTAAATATAAATTACGTCTGATTTTTTAGGGTGTAAAGAAAAAACATACCGATCGGGTGACCGACTGAAAAGATTTTAATTTACAAATGCACGTTTAAAGGACAGCACGTTTCCACTTTAAAAAATCAGAACTTTGGATCAAAATAAGCCAAAGCCAGTACTGAGCCCATGCCGTAGAATCCCCCCTAGTTAACTCAGAATTCACATTATCCCAAGAGGCAAATGACCTCAGAATCGTGATTCTCAACCCTTGAATTGCCACAGAAACACTTTCTTTTTTTTCAAAATTTCGAAAAAAAACGGTTTAAAAAAATTTAAATCAAGATTTTGAGGTCGGTTTCCCAGGTTATGTATTTGTAGACGTTAGAGTGTTTGCCCCATTTTTGGACAAAAAACTGTCATTTGAGCTGTTTTACCAAAACTTAACAAATACCCAATACCTAATTGCATTTTACTCTTATTAAACGTTCTTTAGAATGCTTGAATTAGTGCAAACAACTAGTTTTGCAACCGGAAAAAACATGAAAAAATTTTGCACCACATGGACGACCACTTGGTTTGGTTGGTTCACGGATTATCCAGGAGAACCGAGATTGGATTATAGAATAGCATTTTGAATTACAGGTGTTCTTCACAAACCAAGTGTTAGTATTGTTTAAAATAAAAAGGCACGAATTCAAAAAATGTCCAAAAAGGGGGCAAACGCCTACGCACTTATTTGTAATGTCATTTTGATCTCCAAAATAAAAGTGCTTCGGCACATTTACATTGGAGATAGAGAACGTTTCCGACAAGGATCGAAAAAGCTTTTGCCGAATTTTCTCAGGACATAATCGACAGAGTCATTGGAGCTTATGAAAGCAGACTCGAGTATTGCCTTGCCTTGAAGCACTGAGCAAAAGTACGCCGATTAAAGCCGAAAACTTTCTGAAATTGCTGTTTTTTGTTATTAATCAATTTTGTTGGTCTTCTGAATAAAGTGTTATTATCAAGTTCAGTGTCATTTGGTTGGCGTAAATCTCAGATTTCAAATAAAAAAAGATCTTGTCAAAATATAGCGATTTCAAAGACTTATGCCGAAAACTAACTCATGAGATTATAATGGCCGGCGCTAGTATAGAATACCCCCCCCCCCAAATCAGACCTTCTAAAAATCGTTGTAACTACTACCCTTTGGAACAACAAGTTTAGGCTTAGCCCTTAGGCTTAGGGGTAGGCCAGCGTATGGAAGTTGTGACTAATAAGTGTTTTACGCACTTTTTCTGGGGTCTGGAACATATATTTGGGTGCTCTTTACTTAGGCTTAGGGTAGGCCAGCGTATGGAAGTTGTGACTAATAAGTGTTTTACGCACTTTTCTGGGGTCTGGAACATATATTTGGGTGCTCTTTACTTAGGCTTAGGGGTAGGCCAGCGTATGGAAGTTGTGACTAATAAGTGTTTTACGCACTTTTTCTGGGGTCTGGAACATATATTTGGGTGCTCTTTACTTAGGCTTAGGGGTAGGCCAGCGTATGGAAGTTGTGACTAATAAGTGTTTTACGCACTTTTTCTGGGGTCTGGAACATATATTTGGGTGCTCTTTACTTAGGCTTAGGGGTAGGCCAGCGTATGGAAGTTGTGACTAATAAGTGTTTTACGCACTTTTTCTGGGGTCTGGAACATATATTTGGGTGCTCTTTACTTAGGCTTAGGGGTAGGCCAGCGTATGGAAGTTGTGACTAATAAGTGTTTTACGCACTTTTTCTGGGGTCTGGAACATATATTTGGGTGCTCTTTACTTAGGCTTAGGGTAGGCCAGCGTATGGAAGTTGTGACTAATAAGTGTTTTACGCACTTTTTCTGGGGTCTGGAACATATATTTGGGTGCTCTTTACTTAAGTTTTAGAAGACATAAGTTTGGGGGAGGGATTGTTCTATACTAGGGTCTAATGGCCCACCCTGTAAAATTGCAGAATTTCTGCGGAAAATGCCTTAAATTTGATACTCCAATAAAAATACATCAGTCTTTTTTTCGAGTGTCTTGTTTATTTAGCTCTGTTGTTCCTACTCGATATGTATAAGATGTATCGGATTAGATTCCGGGCATGGCTGAGCCATAAAATTCTGTTCCGGAGTCCCGCTCGGTCTCTGATCATCATGTCCAGTTTCAATCAACGTCCATCACTCTACAACTTTTCATCTGTGCACGGAAGGGTTGCTTGCAGTCATGTGTCCCTCCAATGTGTGTGAATTATTTTAGTCTGCATATGCAAATATCTGCAGATATCTTCCGTAGAAGGAACTCATTCATTCACAAATATTACTCATCTAATACCGTATTTCCTCTAATAGAGCGGCAGGGGATTTGGACGCCCTAATATTTTGAAATTGTCAATCAAAAATGGCCCCAACTCTGAAGTTCTAGTCAAAAAATAAGGAGGAAGGGGGCTCTAGGGGTGCTGTACGGTAGTTTTAAAATATTTCACGAATTACAAAAAAAAATTAAATTTCTGATGTTCTATATGGAAAAACGGATTCCTGGAAAATTCCTTTCCAGGAGATCATCTGAGATACCAACCGAACGCAAAATTTAATTTTGGGTATAGTTTTGCGAGAAAGCAAGTTGAAAAGCACGTACGGAAGTTTAATGATCAGGAAATTTTTTGAATTGGCGCGGACAAAATTTGAACAGGTGAGCATGCCTCTTTAACCGGGGGCTGACAAAGAGGAACGAAAAGAGAAGATACCAGAGCAACAAGTATGACAGCAAACACAAAGAAGGGAGTAGGTGAAAAAGATCAATTTAAAAATTTTGACAGGTACGTCGGGTGTCTCAAATTGAATTGCACTATCAAAAATATAAATTTTAACAACAAAACATTTAAATCAAATCTTTTTTTGCATCTGATTGAAGTTTTTGCAGCTGATCCACAGTATCAGGGCTGCGTCGGAACCGGAAAAAAATCGGAACGGATTTCGGAATAGAACTCCAGAATTTTCGGAATCGGAATTCGGATTTCGGAACTAGGCCTATTTTTTCGGAATTCGGATTTCGGAATTCGGAACTTAAAAAGTATCGGATTTCGGAATTCGGATTTCGGAAAATTTTCGAACTCCAAAAATAACACTCAAAATTTCATCATTTTTTAGAATTCAATTTATTATAACACACAAAACAGTTCAATCAGCATTAATATTCGAAGTTGTAAGCGGCAAGGTTATGGTGTAACAACAAAAGCATCTTCAAATTGTTTGGAGACAAGCACTTTCTAAGGTCATTAACAATAAATCCGGCGGTTGAGAAGAAGCATTGACTCGGCCCGAGATCGACGACATAATTGCATTGGTCGGCTCTGCACTTTGCTATTGTTCCATTTTTTTGAAAAAACGTTTCCCACTTTTGATCGTTGAGCATCTAGAAAAAAAAATGGGAAAATAGGACATGGAAAAGAGGAACTGGAAAGCAAGGGATATAGAAAACATGGAAGAAAACTCGAATTCGGGTCAACAAATGCCAAGAAAAATTTGAATTCGGTTTCATTGCAAGACATTTTCAGTTCCGGATTTCGGAATTCGGAACTGTACTCTTTTTCGAATTCAGATTTCGAATTCGGAACTCAAAAGTATCGGATTTCGGAATTCGAATTCGATTTCGGAATTCGGAACTCAAAAAGTATCGGATTTCGGAATTCGGAATTCGGATTTCGGAATTCCGACGCACCCCTGCACAGTATGGACCAAGCCAATTTAAAAAAAAATTAAATTTTTGCGAATATGGTATAATACTTTTTACTGCGTTTTTACCATGCTTTGAGCATTTCCGCAAAAAATATGTTTTCTCGAAAAAAAAATCGCCTTGTGGGACTAAGGTCACACCTATTTAGATTTTTTATAATTGTATCTGCACTAGACCTAGATCTATTTTATCTAAATGGTGCAAATATGAAGAAAATTTTCAGGTAAGAACAATTTTCTTCATTCAAACCGCGTAACCTTTAAATTCCTAAAAGTTGGAGCTACGTATCAAGCTGAGACCTAGGGCTATAAGAAAAAATAAAAAATTACAACAATATCCAAAGAAAAGTGATACAGTCCACTCTCGATACATCGCAGTGCGTAGGGACCGGAAAAAATATACACTATATCGAGAGTTACACTATATCAAAGGTTTCTGCGCAAAACAGTCAATTTTATTTTAAACACTAAACCGAGAGTTTTTGCCTTAATGACCTCAAGCCCCAATCGAAAACATCTTTTTTCAACAAACAATAACAACGGCTCCATGTAAGAAATACATTAACGGTTAGACGAGAAGTAACTAGTTATTTTTGCCTGTACATTCACATTACCGTATTTTCTGTATTAAGTCCCCTGGGGGAGTTATTGTTCAACCCTTAAAAATTGGAAAAAAATTATCTCGATTATGAAATTTTCGGGTGCCCAACCGAAATTTAAAAAGTGGAATCAACTAAGATCGTGGTGATTAAGAAAACGCAAAAAACAGATTTGCAAAATTTTTTCTTTAGGCTGATATATGGGGGGAGTTATTAGAGAGGGGGGACTTAATAGAGAAAATACGGTATCCTCTATCCGTTTTTTTCGCCTCTATTCGTAAAAGTGTTCGTCCAATGCATCGGCAAGACTAAGCACTGGGAACTTCTTCGGAAAGGGGTCCGCATTTTTGAAATCAAAATATGTCATTCTTTTTTTCGTCATTTTTGGTCGACATCCATTTTCTTCCCACCGCATGGGGTTATCGTGCCGATATTCTTGTTCTTTCCTATAGGTCTTAGTCTCCTATAGGCCGTACAGGTCTTCAGTTTGTGCTGATGTTTTCTTCTATTTAGCTTCATGGATGTTTGTTAAGAAACTGTTGTACTCAATTGGTGTACATTGGTATTAAGGTACAACTTCGTTGCGCCCGACAATCCAGACGTCTATACGCAGTCAATTGGTCAATCAATGGGGAAAGTTTAAGCAAGCCAATCGTAACCGTGGTGGTACCCATCGTCATCTTTTCGTCCTATTCCTTTCTGAAGTTCGAAGGCACTGATGCGCTATATTATCTGTGGAGTCATATTTGTGAAGTTGTTGTGTGTTAACGGTGAAATAAGTATTCGCGAAGTGTTCGATTGTGTGTGGGAATACGATGTGTTCGAATAATAAAGATTTAAAAATGATGTGATTTGTGTATCACCCGAATTTTTACAAAAAATGTGGCCCCCTTTCCGAATAAGTTCCACTGTAGGATCATCATCAAGCACTGCAGGATCATCAGAATTTTGTTTGATATAATGACGGGCGAAAGCAAACGCACTATATAAGCTGTCAACCGACTAATTGGTTGTTCTACCGGCTTCAATTACCTACCCCTTTCTCTCACTTTGGAACATTTATTTTCGGCAAAGAAGATGAAAAGCATCCGAGAATTCTAGCTTGTAGTTCATCATACTCTCTAATTAAGCAATTTGGTGCTTTCATTTTCGGCTATCATTGAATTCTTCTCGTTCAAAGTAGTCACACTTTTGAGAACTCATTGCTCAATTCGCGAAAAAAAACGGATAAATTTGCATTTTAGAGACAGCAATTTTAATAAAATTAGAAAATATACACTGTATCGAGAGTGCACTACAGTCGACGCTCTCCATAACGGACCCCCTCCATAACGGACAGCTCTCCATAACGGACAAAAAATTTGGCCGATTTGATTAGAATTAGTGTAATTTGACTTAAATAGACGCTCTACATAACGGACGCTCTCTATAACGGACAAAAAAGTCGTTCCCTTCGGGTCCGTTATGGAGAGCGTCGACTGCATATCGAAGCCTTATGTCTTAAAGGAAACTTGCTGCTTCGCTTCACCTACATCCTATTGGTTAAATCAATAGTTATTGCCCACGGCCAACTCTTAAATCATGTAAAAAGCTAACCAGCTTTTTCGGACGTCGAAATACACGGCAGAAAATACAATGAAATTTTTAATTTATAATCTTTTAGTCTCAAGCATTGAACTGGCCCCACCTGAATTTGAATTCAGCTCTGTTGTTCATTTAGCTTTACTAGCATGCCCATTTAAAAAAAAATCCAAATACACTACCATATTGTTTAGCAGACACCAGCAAAGCAAACATCAACAAAATAATAGCTGTGTACAAGTAGTGCAATCTGTCCACAAAGTCATCGTCCAATCTGGGCTCCAACAACCTCAAAGCCGAAGTCAAAAAGTGCAAGCCTACTCTAGAGCCTGCCACCATTTCAAGCAAAACTAGGACTCGAAAAGTGTGTCGCTTGCTCAACCACCCTCTTAAAAGTTATAATTTAGTAGTGGCAGTAGTGTCTAAACAAATTTGGAAAAGAGGGAACCACAAATCCAACAACCCTCAACAACTGACACACACACCCATATTTTTTTCGGGTGTGTGTATACATTTCCTTGCAAGACAAACTTTGACCACCGCTGATCTCCATCCAAAAAGCAATTTCGATGGGGGAAGCGTTCCAATTGTGATGCAGCCAACTAATTTATCTGGGTGTCATTGCCTCAGACTGTTACCTTTATCAAATTAAAAAATAAATTTTGAGATAGACTCGTTGTCTTTTTTTCTTTTTGCTGGAACCACTTGGGCTTAGTGCAAAACAGTTGTTTATTGGTTGCTTGCAGCTAGATGGACTTCTTGTAGCTGGAGAAATGGTGGATGAGTATCAGTAACAGCAATATACATCTGTTTTGGGGAAGGGGGGATGTATACACACATGTCTTATCCACTTACTTACTAACTTTTTTTTGCTTTTACTTCTTGTTTGATTTGTTGATTGTGTTCAAAAACATTAACACATATACACTGGTCGAGGGGCTAACAATAAATTGGGAGTAAAGTATATAGGTGACAAGATTTTCTTGAAAAAATTTGCTTAGGGAACGTCCATAAATTATGTCACGCTGACAGGGGGGGGTCCCAGCCCAATCTGACAAAATCTGACAGAGGGGGGTGGGGGGTAAATGGTCTTTTTTCTTACAGGAATGTCGGATTTCACAGAAAATTTTCTTGAATAGTTTAAATCAGTTTTGAAAATTTTGACCTATTTTTTTTGTGTATTTGTTTATCTGTTTTGCACGTCATATAAAAAATAAATGTATTTATTGCAAAATAAGATTAAAACATATAGTCCATATTTTATTATGGCTCATATTTTAAGTTTTCCATTTCTAATTCTTGATAGTTTTCTTGAAGGGCTCGCACTTGCCTCATTTCCTCAGCCAAATCTACTTCGTCTTCAATGACGGTTTCTTCAGGATCCATGAAATCCATTTCAAATTCTTGGCAAGCCTTTTCATGTGCATTTTTCCGTTTGACGCTAGACATATAAAGCCGACAATGCTTACACATAATTAATGCCTTATCAAAAGCATTGATTGAAATGATCCAGCAGTTAACTCCTCCTCCTCCGCCCCCCGTTCCTGCAGCCACACTTCCTCCTACTCCTGCCAGCAACTCTTTGATTGACGACAACATCACCATCGTAGATGCATTTTTTTATTGGCTTACTGTGATAGTGCTAATATCTGCAGTCTACTTTATGAACCAATACCTGAAGCTGCGAAAGTTGGATATCCTTTCGGCCAATGAAATGGTCTCAAGCATCATAGTTCCGGCCCATTCTGACATCTTCTGACAGGGGGGTTGGGGGTCCCCAAAACCGGACTGTCAGTCTGACATAATTTATGGACGTTCCCTTAGGCGATTTTGGGCAGGTTTTAGGGCTAGGGGAAACATGTCGAGAAACTAAATTTGTCAAACGTAGGTTTTGTCAAAACGAGATTTGTCAAAAAATTGCCTTGGTCCCCCCTTTAGCGCAAAATGTG
Organism: Ditylenchus weischeri; assembly: GCA_029231635.1. Taxonomy (NCBI): domain Eukaryota; kingdom Metazoa; phylum Nematoda; class Chromadorea; order Rhabditida; family Anguinidae; genus Ditylenchus; species Ditylenchus weischeri. The sequence continues at coordinate 210,328 of JAMRYI010000085.1, forward strand.
AAAAATAAAAATTTTTTATCGTGCTTAAATTAATATTTTAGATTTTTTTGGCGAAAAATGATATTAAAATAGCTTTAAGTGAGAACGTACTGCTTTCAGCACAGTCAACTCTCGATATAGTGAGGTCGCTAGGGAGGCCAAAAGAGTATCGAGAATAACGCTACAGAGATAGTTGACTCTTTATAGAGATATATATTGATATATACATATTCCAATAGCGCCACTTGCTTATGCCTCCCGACCCCGATTGTCGGACCTACAGGCTCAAACCCCCTAAACATCATGTTTTGTAGAGTGTCTAAAAACCATTTTTAAGTTAAAATTTTGCCATAAAAAGACCAAAAAAATTTAAAAGAAGTCAAAGGGCTGTATTAAGAGGCGAAGGAACAAAAATGGCCACTAATTTAATAGAAGGCGTTGCTGGCAAAAAAATATGTTGAACACATTTTGAATACTGTTTTACCATTTTTTTCAACGTGGGCCGTGGAAAAAAGAGATTCTATATGCATTTTATGATCAAGAGTACTTCTCGGAATCATGTCTAAGGTAAGTGAGTGCGCGCATCCCAAACTCTCAAGCCTTGCGATACATTTCAACATTTTTTTTAGTATTCTTGATTATAAAATCCATATATATGTATATACATATATATGGCATTTGTCGAAAAAAGGGCAAAATGTCCCTTTAAATCAAAATTAGCTATAAAGATGACATTACAGGGTTTTTAATTTGAAGGGGGGATACATCTCTTGTCCGTATCTGGTCCCACATGGAAATCGTTTGGATTCAAATATCGAATTCAATTTCAAACACATTTGAAGGTTGGTGGTTCGAATCCCTCTGGCCGCACACTTTATTTTTTCATATTTTTTTAGTTATTGAGTTAAGCGCCATGTCTTATAAGGCTAAAATGATCAATTTATTGATTGGAATCATTTCTAGTAGGGTTGGATTCGGTCGGTTTAAAAAAAACCATTTTTTTTCAAAGCCGGTTTTCGGTTCCGGTTGTTTTTTCAAAAATTTTTGGTCGGTTAACCGAACTGTACCCGGTTTTCGGTTAATTTTTGTCGCAAATAAACCGGTATTTTGCTAAAACCGATTTTCGGTTTTCCCGGTTTTCGGTTTCGGTTTATTTGCCAAAAAAACCCGGTTTTCGGTTAACCGACCGAATCCAACCCTAATTTCTAGGATTAATTTGTTGTAAGTAACAGCCTTAATTCACCTTTAAAATATAAAAATTAAATTTTTATAGTTTTTTCTGTTGATTCTCAAAAAATGATATTAATTTTCTAGACTCAGAACTGCCCAGAGAGCCTGGTAGAAGTAAATTTTTATATCCTAACCACTTCAGAAACTTGGTACCTCGACAAGGTTGACCTAGCAAAGAAAAGGCATCAAAGGTTAAAAAAACATCACTTCTGTTTAACTAAGTTTGGGTTGTAACTTAACTCAACTAGTTGTGCACCTCTGCGCTAAATCTTTTTCTGTGCTCTTAAAATGCTTTCGATACCACACTCGAAAATAAAATGTGATAAAAATAAAGTGTGCGGCCAGAGAGATCCGAACCACCAACCTTCAAATGTGTTTGAATTTGAATCCAAACGATTTCCATGCAGGACCAGATACGGACCAGAGATGAATGGCATGCTGACACAAAATGGCATGCTGACCATTTTTTCAGAATAATATAGAGCTGAAAAAAAATGGTTTAAAACAGAAGAAGTAAAAATATCTTCTTTTTTCCTTATTTTGATGCCTTTTTTGATGCCTTCTCAAAATAAGGTAAAAAGAAGATATTTTTACTTCTTCTGTTTTAACCATCCTTTTTTCAGCTCTATATTATTCTGAAAAAATGGTCAGCATGCCATTTTGTAGGAAAATTCAAGAGCTTTCGAATAATGCTTTAGTCTATGACTTCTTATCTTAATTTTGAGAAAAACTCTTATTTATGCGCTCAAACAACAATTTTCCTTGATTTTGACTTGAAATCGACACTTTTACGCCGATGATCGTAACTTTTTCCAAAATAATCAAAAATAAAATTTTGACCTACCAACTTGTAGCTAAGAAACAGGAGGTCAAAGTAGCATGCATTTCGAAAATTCACGTTTTGATAAAAAGATAAAAAAACATGGTTCATTTAAGAATAAATCTATTTGAGGAATTTTTTTTTGCTCGCTACTGTATTTTTTGTTTTTATTTCGAGTTTACATCTTTTGGAATTTTAGTTGTTTTTGGTTGTTTTGAACATCCCACTCTTCGCTTAAGGCTTCTTCTTATTTAAAAAAAAATGCAAAAAACAGTTATATAAATTAAAGTTAAGAAAGGCTTGAATTCAATAAAATTACAAAAATGGCTGAGGCGTATGCTTTTTTGTTACCTCTGAAATAAATTATTTTTGGTCTTTTCCATTCCAATTTTAGTTTTTTTTGTTAGGTAGGATTCAGACATAAAGAGTTTGCAAGGATACACACATATAAATACACACCTACAGATAACTGTTGTTAACAAAGTGGTCGGCCAGTGACTAACCTGTTCTTCTTCCATTCAAACAGTATGGAGAAATTGTGGAGAAGGACAACAAATTGCAACACATGTCAACATTTTCTCTTTTACAAATGATTTCTCGATATGATTTTACTATGATTTTTAAGCTTATAACCATTAAAACTTTTTTTATGCAACCAAAATTCGGACAAAAGGAAAAATTATTGGGTTTGTTATGGGTTGGTTGTAACACATTGGTAAATAAGATGTTTTCTACGTTTTTCCGGCCCTTAAAGGGGCATACCAGAGCATTTCAAAAAGAAAAGGCGGGGACCAGCAATTTTTTTTGAATCGTTTCATTTTTCACTCGTTTTGCATGCAATCTAATACTGATGACCTTATACTACTTTCAAAAACTAGGCAAAAGACTTTAAAAATCTAGACAACAAAAATTTTACGAGAAAGAAAAGAACTGCTGGTCCCCACTTTTTCTTCGTGCAACGCTCTAGCATGCCCCTTTAGAGGGGCATGCTCGCCGCCGATGGGAATATTTTGAAAGGCGAGTACCAGGTCAATTCAAAAAGGAATTATTTTGAAATGCAAATTTGTTGAGTACCTCTTTGTGATAAGTATTGAAAACCATTCTCACTACATGCCTTTTAAAATACCGACCCATCGGCGACGATCATGCCCCTTTAAAATCAACAAACACGGTTTTTAATAGTTTTGTAAGAGATCAACAAAAAAACTTTACCAAATTTCTTCCAATATAAAACTCTTCAATAAAAGTTTAATTGAGTTTTAATAAAAGCCCGTGGTCTTTTATTTTTTCAATATTCATCTAGACATGGGTGTTTATACGGAAGAAATGGAGTTTATACAGTAGCGGACAAAAATAATGTAACACCTGTACAAAAATCTAAGTTTTGGTAAAGTTCTAGTATCTCCTGGCAAAATTTTGTCCGGCAAAAACATTTTAAGTGTATTTTTAAGCAAGGAACATGATTCTGCAAAAAAAAATTCATTCTTGAGGGCACATTTTCATTCTACAGCCACTTTTTCACGACTAGTCCATTTTTGGGCCGGACAAAAGTAATGTAACACCTTTGATTATCCCGTAAAAGAGAAAATGTGAAGCAACAAATAATTGAAATCGCTTTATTCAACACTAATATTTCGTCGCAAACCCTTTGGACGCAACAACAGCAGCACAACGAGCAGGCATGGAGTCAACCAATTTCATTAAAACATCCAAACTGATTTTCTTCCATTCTGCACAAAGAGCCTTGAACAAGTCGCTTGTCTTCGAGTAGGTGCGTGTGCGAATTTGCCGATCCAGATGCTCCCACAGGTGCTCGATAGGATTTAAGTCCGGACTCTGCGACGGCCACTTGAGAACCTCCACGTTATTGTCGATGAACCACTTCTTCAGGAGCTTGGAGGCGTGCTTCGGGTCATTATCCTGCATGAAGATCAATCGTTTGAGAGGCAAGTAATGGCGTGCTCAATCATGTTGTCGTCCAGAATGCCCTTGTACATCTCAGCGTTCATTTTGCCTTCGACTCGAACCAGCGGACCGACACCATCCCTCGAAAAACAGCCTGAAAACATCAACAAAAAATGCAAGAGGAAAATTTAAAAAACCGAAGAAAATACCCCAAACCATAACTGACCCTCCTCCATGTTTGACAGTGGGAACCTGGTACTTTGGATCATTTCTTTTGCCACGCGGACGTCTGACATAGCGAATGCCGTCGGATGAGAAGAGATTGAACTTTGATTCGTCGCTCCAGAGCACCCTTCCCCAGTCGGCCACTGACCAGTCCTTGTGAGCGTGTGCGAACATGAGACGTTCCTTCACATTCTTTTTCGAGATCCACGGCTTCTTGGATGGACGAGCAGCAGGAGATCGGCTCTTCTGAAATAAAGCTTGTTCACACTTTTTCCGACAAAATTTGGAGCTTACTTGAGAATTCTTCTGGCTGTGCGCGTGCTTATTCCGAGACCCAGACGTTCATTTGCATGCTTGGTAACATCAGTGGCTGTCTTCAAAGGATCCTTTTTGACGATTCGAACTAAGGCTCTATCACTTTTCTCACTTGACTTGCGCGGACGGCCACTACGAGGCATGTTTGCGAAGTTTCCGGTTGATTTGAAGCGCTTGGTGACTCTCGAAACCATTGCATTGCTCACACCAAATAAAGACGCGACCTTCCGAGTTGACATACCACTATCCGAGGCTCTTTTGATAGCTTCTCTGGTCTGCACAGGCTGATTCTTCTTGTTTACCATCTTCTAGAGCTAAAACAACTTTTTGTAAAAGGCGACAATAACAAAGAGGTGAGCGAATGTACAAAAATCAAGGGTGTTACATTACTTTTGTCCGGCCCAAAAATGGACTAGTCGTGAAAAAGTGGCTGTAGAATGAAATTGTGCCCTCAAGAATGAATTTTTTTTGCAGAATCATGTTCCTTGCTTAAAAATACACTTAAAATGTTTTTGCCGGACAAAATTTTGCCAGGAGATACTAGAACTTTACCAAAACTTAGATTTTTGTACAGGTGTTACATTATTTTTGTCCGCTACTGTAGGGAAAGAAGGGAAAAATTTCAGAAAATATGGATATTGGAAAAATTTTCAACGAGCAGATCTTGACCAAAATGGTATATCTATTCGTGTTGCTTTACTTAGGAGAAGCGTTGATTAGAAATTGTTTTACGAGGTATTTCGGTTTAAGGAAAGTCTAAAACTGTTTATACAAATTTATAAAAAATCGTCACCCTTCGAGGGATTACATTTTATTCATCAAGTGCCAATTTTGTTGTCTATAACTTCAGCCATAAATTCTTGCCTACAAATTTAACCTTTTGCGCACAGCGGACAGCAGAAAAAAACGTCCGCAGATAGGGCCTTAGAATCTTGGGTTGTTTTTATGCAAAATGGTAAATTGCGGGTTGAGTACTGAGATCGAACTTTTGCTCGGATGACGTTATAGACAGATTTGACTGTGGGTCTATTTCTTTGAGTTTTGCCATTAAAATGCTTGCTTGCACCTGTGAACTTCATAATAAAAATAATTTGAGCAAAATGCCAATCAAATTAACCTTTTGAAACTGATTTTTTAATTTTCACAGGTGTTCCACTTCACAAGTATTCTTGCTGAAGCTGTATATAGTCAATATGACCAGCCAGCAAGAGATTCAGCAGGAAGTGGAAGCAACCAAAATACTGCAAGAAGGCATTCCAGTGCAAAGGGTCAAACGTGCCAAACTAGCTGAGCCATCTTCCATTGTAACCAACTTTTATGCTTAAAATTGAACTTATTGAATAAATAAAAATGTGTGTGTTATTGTAGGTTGTGGATGAACACAAAGTATTGGCATACAAAGGTCGCAGAGCAGGAATTTGTGCAGCTTTGTTAGGCAGCCTTAAAAAAGGTATAGACAAAAAAATTTATAAAAATATGTAAATCGATTGGGGAATCTCCTCTGTTCACGTGCGCATAATGAAGAAAAACCAAACACAAATTACGGAGCAGCAATATTTCGCAAATGCAGCCGACTCTCACTATAGCGATCACCCAAAAAGTTCGGAGTCTACAGTCGACGCTCAATATAAAGATCACTTTGGGGACCGTCGAAAGGAGATCGTTATATCGCATGATCGCTGTATCAAGCATTAGTGTCTCTTAGATCATTTTTTGAACGTTGTATAGCGCTTTTCATCGGGACAGATTTTATTCACACATGAACACATTTCAACAGTTAATCAATAGCTAATAGTATAACTTTTCAAAACAAAAAAAGATGACGACAATGAGAATAACAAGTTGCAATTAATACTTAGAAGCAAGGTAATCATTGATTTTTTGGGTGGTATTTAATTCTGCCCGCTAATCTCTGAAAAATGCCCGCTAATTTATGAAAATTGCCTGATGATTTTTAATTTTCAAGATTATTTTCCCAAAAATTAGCGGGCATTTTTCAGAGATCAGCGGCCATTTTTTGGTAAAATCCCAACTTGCGGCCAAACTAACTTGCGGCCCCCAACTTGCGGCCATCCCAACTTGCGGCCCCCAACTTGCGGCCATCCCAACTTGCGGCCCCCGACTTGCGGCCATCCCAACTTGCGGCCCCCGACTTGCGGCCATCACAGCTTTTACCCAACAAATTCCAATAGATGGGTTAGAACTAGGGTTGGGTTAACGATTTTTTTTCACCTACCCTACCCGGCCAATCACCTTTTCACCTACCTGAGTCGAATGGTATGAACAGATTATCAATTTGATTGGCGGAACATACTCAAACATTATTAAAATTGATAAAATTTATTGGAAGTGAAAAAAACAATAACAACGAAAAGTAAACCAGGAAGTGACAACAACAATTATAACAGAAAGTTAACCAGGAGGTGAAAATATGTTCTAACTTAGAACTGATCATTAATTTGCATTTCGACTACAGCTCTTCGGCCCTCTCTCTTCGCAAAAAATCCCAACTTGCGGCCAAACTAACTTACAAGTTGGGTGTCGTTCCATTTTTTCATAAATTAGGGGGCAATAGAAGATTTAAATATTACCCTTCTTGTTATATTTTCTTTATGCGTCTACTGCCAAAAGACAAGAGGAACATCTAGTCTTCAAAAATGAACAAAAATAATGCAACACAAACGATAGTGGAAAAAATGAATATCAAAATAACAACTATTTTCCTTTTGCGATAACTCTATTTCTAATAAAATATTAATTTTCTATTGAAATTTGCTGATGATCACTATATCGAGCGAAGTTTTTGACTACCGGGTTCGTCCATGTTGATAGTTATATCGAGCGATCGTTGTATCGAACTTCATTTTATTTAAAATTCCTTTAAAACCAACCAAACTTCTCCAAAGTGATAGTTATATCGAGCTCATCGTTATATCGAGTGATCGTTATATCAAGCTTCGACTGTAGTCCGAAAAATGGACTCCAATTTTGCCGATAGGTTTTATAAATGACAACAGTTTTGTCAAAATGACCCGCGGTTCCTGATATAATGACACCCTCTTTTCCAAAAGTTTTGTCATTATTACGAGAGCCTTGGGTCTTTTTGGAAAAGCTGTTGATATTTGCTAAAAAAACCGACAATATCGGAATTCACGGACTAGACTAACCAAAAAAACAGATAAAAGACTCCAAAAACTGGTTAAAAACGTATCAAACATCTCTATATTGAGTCGTATGTATATTTACGACACTTCCCGAAAAAGGCAGATCGACAAAAATGCACTTTCGGCTTTCCTGGAGAAACATGTTTTATCATATACAAGGAGGATAGAATATACATTTTTAACAATGGCGATTTACACTTACAATCGATAATTCAGTTTAAATATACAACAAACAATTTCACTAGACTGGAGAAAAGTTCTGATTCGCAAGGGAGCCGCACGGCCGCATCATCACACATTTAAAGGCACGCAACGCGAACTTTTGCAGCTGATTTCCATCATCGAAAGAGCTCTCCAAAGATCCAGCCCCCTGAAAACACAAATCAAACTTTTCAGAACAAGGATAAAGGTAACTGACATTCTGAGCACAACCTTCACCTGCTGGCATTCTATCAAACTCTGATTTCATTGATGGAGGACGGAGACTGATGGAACCACAAATGCTGTTGCTTCTGCGATTCGTATTCTCTGGAGATTGCGGTTTAGAATTTGCTGGCGGCAGAATTGGCTTCATGATTGGAGCATTCGGAGCATTAACGTTTTCCACTGAAAGCATCCCACCTGGTGGAGACACGCTGAACTTGTCGACTGATAGAGATTTATTCCCGATCTCTCCAGATCCTTTCAGTTCCTGTAATTGCAGCATTAGCGCTTGCAACCGCAGCTTGTACTCCGCCTCCTTTCTTTTGAAATAGCAATACATCATTGTCAAGGAGAGCACACACCAAAACACAAGCACCACGCAGATACAAATGAACAGACCGATATCGACCATTGAATGTAGCAAGAGCAAAGAATTCAACCTGCTGGAAATTGAAAGTATAGTAAAAACAAGCATAAGATAAAAATATGTGGTAAATTATCACAGCTCGCGACAAAATCGACTCGCGAATCATAGCCATAAACCCGCAACTATTATATGGGGTTATTTACAGGGTGACACAAAAAAACAATCGAATTTTTACACAATTTTTTATTTCATTTTTGCACTTTGTCATCAGAGTGGCCATATCATTTTTTGGAAAAGAGGGTATGTGATCACAAAAAGAGAGCATTTACAAGTAAAACTTTTGAAAAAGAGGGACATCATGAGTATTTCTTAAACTAGTTCAACATGCAAGAAATTGCACAAAAACGACACTTTCAGAATTTTTTGTTTGTTCGTTTGGCCATGCTAAAAAAATTCAATTATTGAAAGACTGGTTATCAAATCCATTTGCAAAACACAACAAGGAAGTGGCAAACACAACAAGTTCCGTTCATGTAGAATTTTTACTCGATTTTGCAATTTTCTGCCCTCTTTTTGTCAAATGAAAAGGGGGCGAAAATTTGTCTGTAGGAGACAATATGTCTTTCAAAATCAACGGACATCTATAAGAACGGAATTTAAAAAACCTTCGCGAGTTGACCTTCGCGAGTTAAATCCTTAGCGAGTTGATTTCACACCAAAGTTTAGCCCTAGATATCAGCTTTCTAATGAGCTATCAAACTCGGCTAAATTACTTCGGCAAGGTAGGAATTTAGGTCTTCAAAACAAAGTACAGTCGACTCTCTACATAACGACTCTCTTTATAACGTCCCTCTTCTCACAACGTCCCAGTAAAACCCGTTTGGTTGGTCTAAACTAAATGCTCGAACAACTGCCTCTCTTTATAACGACTCTTTACATAACGTCCCAATTGGCCGGACGCAGCTTATAAGACGCCTTTTCATATAGCGTTTTTTCGAAAATACAAATTGAAAATGTCTCAACAAGAAAATAACACATTTCCGCTCATGGAATATTCACCTTGGTCAGCTTTCAAAATCAACTCTTTTATTGATTATTATATTACAAGGGACCACAGGCGCCTATCGGCGCCTCTATAGTATTTCGAAATTTCAATGAGGGGCTATGACTTCATTCATAAAAATAGGTATATCCCCTATTAGAACTCATTTTTTTCGCCTGTTCTTTTTTTAAAACGAAAGCTGACATTCTGGGGAACACGATGGTATTAGCGACAAAAGTGATTTCGCTATCTACGACCCGTTCTTGCCTTCGAAGTGAAAAAGCGTTAACCACCCACCCACCCACACATGCCAAATACTATATAAGATTCTTAGTTTTATGCTGTTTCCTGTCTTAGATGGCAACTCAGAACAGAAAGCGACGCGTGATTACTTTGGAAGAGAAGAAAAAAGATCACCGAAGCTTCGGCAAGCAAAAAACCGAAAGAAATCAGTGAGCAGTTTTATCTGCCGGCGACGACGGTCAAAACCATTCTTAGTGGCAAGGAGGCAATCCTCACAGCGATCAAAAAAAGTGGAAAAGCAAAGGCTAAGCGGATTCAAGCAGAGACATTCAATTGTTTTCAAAGGAACACAGGCCACTGATATTGACTTAAAGGCACTGGTGGCAAGTAAAATTGTTAAAGTCTTATTTTTCTGATTTTCTGGTTCAGGTGGGTGTGCTATACCATGAAATCGCTCGCTTCTCCGCCAACAATGTGCGCAATGCTAGGCAGGGCAGCAATGCAGTTGCTGCCTAACAAGACACTTGCATTCAAGGGTTTGTTTTTTTTGGTGTTCCTTGGTTTTTTAAGATTTTTTATGTTTTAGGCGAGCGCGAAAGCAAAGAAACTATGCCAACTGCTTCCGAAAAGCCGGATTCATCAAGGATTTGGAAGTAGGTCTTTGATTTTTTACTTACAAAAAAATATTTTCTGTTTTTCCAGAAAAGCGCTGGCAATCGAGAGGATCAGGAAGAATCTGGCAATAGGGCGGATCAAGAAGGCGCAAACGAAGAATTAGGCACACTTTGGGCGAAAATAGACGACTATATACGACTATTTATTGGTGGATCACCAACTCGCTATTGGTGGGACGCTCACTCTGGCCGAAATCGCAGCGGATGTCTCAACAGAAGTGGAAGAGCCGGACTCTGAAAGTACATAACGTCTCTACATAACGTCTGGCGATTGATATTGAAGCAAGTGTCTCTCTACATAACGACTCTCTATATAACGTCCTCTCATCATAACCAGGGTTGGCAAGGGGTGGCTTTTCAGGCCACCGGGTGGCTTTTTTCAATTTTTCATATTTTTAAAAATGAGGTGGCTTAAGAGGTGGCCTAGCAGGCCACCCCGAAAGCCACCTCATTTTAAGCAATTTTTGAGGCCACCTGAGGTGGCTTTTTGCAAGCTCGGGGTGGCTTTTTGTCTGTATTTCAGCTATTGATATATGAATAAAGCATGTTTTATTCAGTCATTAAGCGATATAACTCCATTAGCCAACAATGATCTAGGACATATTAATGACGATATTTTTTCTGGAGTCATGCGGTTTCTCAAATCTGTGGCTATGAAGCGGTGTGCACTGAATGCTCGTTTGCTTGACGAACTAGAGGCCTGTATGGGTAGGTATTTTTTTGGCAACTAGCGACAACATGGGTAATTTCTGAATTGTTGTTTATTTTTCTGTTTTCAGAAATATTACTCTTTTTTTACTAACCTTGTTATATATTCTCCAGAGTTCTAGTGCTGTACCTTCTATATTTAGATTAAGGTAAGCTATTACTTCATTTTCGATTTCTGCATTTATTGGTTCAGTTTCAAAATATATTTTTTGACTACTTATTCCCTTATCGACGAACGAATCATCTCCTTGTTGATCCCATAACGCCCTAGCTTCTTGTTTAACTGTTTCTGTGATCTGATATTTTTGAATTAAGTTTTTAAGTTTGAATTTTCGTAAAAAAGACCTCATTTATGTTCCATCTAGGAACTTTCCTGCGCAGTGCTAGCAATTGCCTTCTAATGTTTGGATCAACATATGCAGCGCAGAAAGCTGTTTTTTTATTCATTCGCTCAATTTTTTTGTTCAACGCGAATAGCCCTGCTTTAGCTAAAGATTTGATGAAAGCGGATGATGTCTCGCTATTAACAAAATTTTCAAATTCTAATTGAAGTCTTGCTACGTTTGGCAAAATCAAGTTAGAAGTTGGCGTTTTCTCAGCCTTAATTGTTATTCCTTGTATTGAAAAAAAATCGAATTAGTAATATTTACCTGTAAATCCATTATGACGGATTTTGATAACCTGCTTTTATGACGTCACCCACAAATATACTATTTTGGTTGGCCTTAATAAAAATTCAGTCAATGCGAACCCTCGATATGGGTGGCGAGCATTTCCCAGGGGTGACGTTATAAAGGTAAACCTGGTTTATATGGCACCCCCAAAAGTTCGTTCCCGCCTCATGTCCGACACTTTTTTTAGCTCAATTTTCGAAGTTTTTGCCAAATGTGATTCTCCAGTCTAGTCTGAAATATCGCAAGGATTCTGAGTATGCCGGTCGTTTTTCCAAAGTCTTTCAATTTTGCCATAAAGAACCGCGGAGCGCGGTTATTCGGCACATGATTTTCGAAAAGGGGTGCCGTATAAACGAGGTCCGCTGGTCTTTATGGCAAAATTGAAAGACTTTAGAAAAACAATCGGCATACCGTAAATACTCTAATAGTGTGGTGCTATGACTTGTCAATTCGGCAACGCGAGCAGTTATTGTTTAAGTGTTTTTACTGCTTTTGAACAAACAAATTCAGGCTAGAGATTCAGCAAATTTAACTGGACGTTGCGACGAAATTTCTATTTTTGGTGAAAATGGTTATCTTTACCTTGGCATTATTTACTTCAAGAATGACAAGTGGTACAGAACAAACGAGTAGTGAAGCAAAATTTAGAGCGAAGCATGCGAAAAAAGTTTTAGACATTTTTGGACCACCCTGTAAAAAAGTAAACTAAAATTCAAAAAAGAAAATGAATGGCGAATTATGAAAAGTCATACCGCTTAATGTTCAATGAGAGTACAAAATATGCTTTGTTGCAAAAACATATATCATTAGTTGAAATACAGACAAAGAGCCACCCTGAGCTTGCAAAAAGCCACCTCAGGTGGCCTCAAAAATTGCTTAAAATGAGGTGGCTTTCGGGGTGGCCTGCTAGGCCACCTCTTAAGCCACCTCATTTTTCAAAACGCCAAAGCTTGAGAGGTGGCCTAAAAAGCCACCCCTGATCATAACGTCCTGTTTTGGCCGGTCCCTTGAAAGACGTTATGTAGAGAGTCGACTGTAACTCTTTTTTGAAAATGTGACTGTTTTTACGTGTCGCTCTGTATTTTCGAGAAAAGGCGTACTAGCGCGTTACACGGGCAATTTTTTCAATTTTTTCAGACTTTTTTTCAAAAAGACACATGTAAAATTAAAATGTTCTAATCAGTCCGAATCCGTTGAGAACTGGTGAAAATTGTTATCGATCGTTGAGATTTAACCATTTTAAGTAATTCGATCAAAAATTAAGATAGTGTAAGAGTTTTAAGAAAATAACCCAATTTAGTGAGTATCTCCGAGCTATTAGAAGTTCGTCAGGGTTACAACTCGGATGGATTACATAGAGCTTCTAAGCATTTCAAATTCCAAGAAGCTGCACCTGTAAGTTTTTTTCCCTGTTCACTAATTTCACTTGGTTGCACTTTTAGATTTTAGCGGGCAGGTGGAAATAACATGAAGAGACCCTCTTATACTACTAAGTACTACTTTAGAGCAACTGCGAGCGAAAATAAACAGACAGTTCACAACATTTCTTTATTCAACAACAACAGGACAAGCACACAGAGACAATCTATTGATTCAAATGATTGTATTCGATGGGCAGATTCTTGCGACGCACCATTCCATCGCCCTGGAATCATTCGCGACGGAACTGCTTGGTGGCTCGATCAGGCGTGTTGGTCCACTCGATGGTGATGCGGTCATTCTGCGTGTCCTCAGTTCCGAAGTTGAACGAATCGCAAGAGACAGCCGTCAAAACGTTGGATTGAGCACTCCACACGGCGGATAGGCCATCCCTACGGTTGTGGGACATTTCCGAGTCGCCATTTCCGAGTCGGCCGTTTCCGAGTCGGACATTTCCGAGTCTAGCACAAAAACGTTAAATTGGCGCTTTTCTTACAGCTCAGTTCTTTTTGTTGTTTGTTGAATAAAATTGCTGCTTTAAACTTCAGCCATCGAAAAGGAAAAAAAAGAAATTATGTAAGGGTTGATTCAAATTTTGACCAGAAGAGAATTTGGTTGATTTCAAACATAGACTCGGAAATGTCCGACTCGGAAACGGCCGACTCGGAGACGGCCGACTCGGAAACGGCGACTCGGAAATGTTCCACAACGATCCCTACTTATCAGCAGTCCTGCAACAGATAATTTTACAGACTTTGGGACATAAATAGAAATAAATTATTTATGGCTTTGTACGAATTTTACAACCTAACACCCAGCCCCGCACTTGGGACTTTTTCCTTTATATAATATCCACAGCTTTCCACTTTCCTGAATGAACAGCCTTAATGACTCAAAATTAAATTTTAGGAGTCCCGCTGTTTCTCCATCATATATAAGCACCCTCGCTTTGTCTGCAAAAGTGTTGATTTTGTGGCCAAAGACGAAGAAACAGCTTCAACCTGGATTAACGCTCTCAGAAAAGTTATGTTGCAGTCTTCCAAAAATCCAATGGCTTTCAACGAGGTAAAAAGATAAAAAAAGGGGGAGGGAGTGGGGAATTTTAAAGTTAGGTACTAAAAGAAGGAAAATTTTTCAGAAAATATGGATATTAGAAAATTATCGACGAGCAGATCTTGACCGGAATGGTAGATTTATTTATGTTGGTTTCCTTCGTAGTTGGTAAATTTGTAGGAGAAATTGCTTTTGATGAGTTGTGGAGACTACTGCGCAAACTCAACCTACAACTAAGTCTACCCTACGTCCAACTACTCTTCAAGGTTTTTGACACTTTTGTTTTGAAACTTTCGCAAAACAAGTTCCAATTGTGGGTGAACTCTCCTAATAGGTTTAGGAGGCAATCAACAAGAAGAATTCCTCTCGAGAAGCTCTGAATGAGGATGAATTTATTCACTTGTTTGAGGTGTTGACGGACTTACCTGAATATAGGAATGGTAAGTGCATGGGACTGATCGGATAGTTGTGTATTTTTGTGAAAAAGTCCTTTTTAGAACTTAAAACTATAATAAATCCGGGCAACCATAAAATTTATTGCAGCTCTCCGCCTATCCAACCCTCAAAGTGAAGAATTTTTGGATGTTCCTGCATTGCAAGAATTTCTTACCCAAGAACAGGGGGTGGGTAATCACTTTTAGCATCTAATTGTTTAAAAATTGCGTTTTCAGTTCAAATCATTGGACGCAAAGAAGGTAGAGGCTATAATCGACTTTTGCGAAACCGGTGACACCACTAACACCAAAAGGCTGACTATCAACGGTAAGTATCATCTCCACAGTATTTTGATTATAAATTTAAAAATGGTTATTTACAGGGTTCCGTCGTTTGCTTCAGTCTCGATGGGGAAATATTTTTAAAGAGGACCACGAATCAGTATTCCAAGACATGAATCAACCGTTGCCCAACTATTTCATCAATTCAAGTCACAATACCTATTTGACAGGACTCCAGGTCAGAGGAAACGCCACTGTTGAAGGTTACATAGGGTAAGCCGATTTAAGCTGGCTTTAGTTACTTATTTAGCTGGCTCTTAACAGCTTTTTAGGGCTCTTAGAAAGGGTGCTCGTCTTCTGGAATGTAATTGGCCTTTCTAGTGCAATCGTTCATCATTAATAAAGATAATTGTAGTGGATGTTTTCGACGGAGAAAACGGCGAGCCTGCCATCACCCACAAACGCACTTTCATTTCGTCTATAAGTAGGCTATTTTTAAGTTATAAAAGTCCAGTTTTCATTATTTTCAGGTCTCCGAAATACTCTCAAAGCAATTGCTCAATACGCCTTCCAAGTAAATCCCTATCCAGTCATTCTGACTCTAGAAAATCATGTTGGTTTGGTTCAACAACGGGTGATGGTCGATATTTTTCAAGACATTCTGGGGGACAAGCTGTACATCCCTCCTGAAAATGCTGCTTCCAAACCCCTTCCTAGTCCACACCAGCTCAAAAACAAAATACTTTTGAGGGGCAAAACCTCGGCCATCCTTGCTGCTACTACTCCAGCCATTTCTGACAACACTAAAGATGATGACGATCCAGATAGTCCGGAAGAGAAGAAGTCACCTAGGTCACCCATTGATCCGAGTTTCGGGAAGTTGATTGCCCTGCCTTCAGTTAGGCTATCCTCCAATTTCTATAGTGATATTAAGGAGCATCCTAAAAATGGGTATGACAATGTTTGGCTAAATTTTCCTTTACCCCCAGCACTCAAGTTTCGTTCACCGGCAGAACTCAAGTTTCCTTTACCCCCAGCACTCAAGGACTGGTTTTTATGGAAGTGATTTAAACAATTCTAATGGCGTTTTAAATCGTGAAGTCTGCTTTTTATAACTTTTAATGTTTCAGACTCTCGTTTGGATAACTCTTTCTCGCGACGGCGTGCAAAGTCTTCTCGTTGGACCATCTCTGAATTGGATCGAATGACTGCAAATGAGGACAACTTTCTTTCTTTTCTTGATCTTCATCGTTTTGTGCCGCTCAATCATGCGAAAACCCTAAAATGACCATTCAGAAAAGAAAACACACGTAAATAAAATGTTTTTCTTTTCACTGCGTTTTATCGTTGTTTTAGGCAAGCCTGGTTTCGATGGAAAGCAGTGTAACTTTAGTGCTGGGGGTAAAGGAAACTTGAGTGCTGGGGGTAAGGGTTTTTGAATGTTTTTGAAACATTGTTTTTTAAGATAGGACGAAAAATTGTGATTACATACTTTTTTATTCAGTTCACCATCTCTGTCAGAGTCAAAGGTGCTGACTTGTCTGGCTGCTGGCTCTAGTATAATGGCATATACAGCAACGAGAATCATAAAGTCCTACCCCAAAGGCATTCGTCAAGACTCTTCCAACATGAATCCTGTGCCCTCCTGGCTGTGTGGAATTCAGTCAGTAGCTATGAACATGCAAACGGCCTCAGAAGAAATGGACCTAGTTAAGGGTTTATTTACTGTCAATGGAAATGTTGGATATGTGTTGAAGCCAAAAGTTTTGCTAGATGGAATTGGTGATTTCCATAATTTCTATACTATTGTAAAATAGTGTGATTTAGATCCTCGCCATAAGATCGGAAAAGTGGAAACAGTGCTTCATCTAGGGGTAACTAATAAATAATTGAGAGAATTTTTTGATACAACTTTTCTTTTAAGATAATCTGTGGACAATATTTTCCAAAACCGTTGTCAGATCCTGGAAAAGATATTATTGACCCCTATGTGACAGTCGAAATCTTCGGGATTCCTGCAGATGAAATTAAAAAGCGTACCAGAGCTGTCAAGGATAATGGTAATATTTTTAGCCGAAAATTTATAATTACACATAGCTTTTAATTGAAGGTTTCAACCCAGTGTGGAATGAAAACTTCTCATTTCCACTTCATTGCCCTGAGATCGCAGTGATAAGATTTGAAATAAAGGATTTCGACTCAACATCGTCGAACGATTTTATCGGTAATCGATTCAATAAAAATCCTCTTTCACCTGTTCGATTAAAGGAGAATTCTCAGTCCCAGTCAGCAGTGTTCGACCAGGTTTGCAATCAATAAACTTGGTGTAAAGCAAACCTAAACCTAACAAACACCTAATTAAGGCTACTCACACATCCGACTGAATACCGGATTTGAACACGCCCCAGATGATGCGGCCAGCATTTTTGTAAGACTCTTCACTTGAAGGGGCATACTAGCGACTCGTTTTGTTTAAATTTTACAATAACGACCTCAATTTACTTTTAAAAACTTGGTTTTAAAACTACAAACTACTTTTAAACCTATAAAACATCCAGTGAAATATTTTAAAAAATCAAGGAAAAAACACCACTGGTACACACATTTTTTAACTGCATCGGCAATGGTATGCCCCAATACGACATTAATTTACCCCAATTACTTCAGATAAGAATTGCCTTCGATGAGAGCAGCAAATAAAAATTGTCTAGTAGAAGTTTTCTAAGTCATTTAAAGAGGTCAAACATGCCTTTATAATGTATGCATGCAGAAATAAAAAATCCTACGCTTCTTGACCTATTTTTTTATCAAAAAGCTGTGTAAAACGACGCAAACAAATTCTAATCATGTTTTATTCGGAGATTCCCAATGCAATCTCCACACCACACAAAGTGATGACGGATCACCTACAGAGAATAATAACGGAACACTGTCTTAACGGATACATGCTATGCTGAAGACTTCATCTATGGAGTGTATTCTACGCCAATTCCAAACTTGTTGTTTGCGTCAGTTCCATTGACCAGCCCAAAGAGAGTCGAAAAGGTGATCTTGACACCAGAAGAAAGATCATGAGTAGCAGAGACCGCCACTTGCGATTTGTTGTCTACCTTGGCGCGCAGAATAAGATCTAAATAAACAGCAGTTTAGAAAAGACAAGATATCAATTTTTTACCATTGTTAACGCGATACTTCGAAGCCAACGCAAAACGAGTTCCCTGGTCGCCAACTAAAAAGCATGGCATTAAAACTACCAAAGAGACATTGTTTACCAGTCCATCCAAGCTGCGCTCCAAGCTCAACGTTCTTGTGAACTTTGTGATAAGTACTCCCGCCGAACTCATCTAGAAACACATAGCAAATTTCATGCTGTCTGTAATGAAATTTATATGCATTATACTTACTTCCATCATTTGTGTAGGCATGCACGGTATATTCGGGCGAATCGTAACCACATGCAACACTAGTGGTCTTCAGGTCATTGCTAGCTAGGTCAAACTTTCCCTGAGCTCCAAAAAGCCACCCAGACTTGGCCCAAACAGCAGAGAGAGTCATCACTTATAAAAAACATCACTACATTGGGTACAATAAGTACTGACTACCTGGACCATAGCTCAGCGTCATATCAGCATTGATCTACAACAAAGTTCAGACATATGAGGTTAAATCATCCGAATCGGTAAAAATTTAGTCACCTTCAGCATGTCGCCAGACCATTCAGTCTTCATGACGGCTCCACGCTTAGCTGTGTGAGGAACATAAGTTGTGTCGAGAGTCACCTTCAAGCCTTTGGCAAGCTGATCCTTGATCTCAATAGCAGTTCCGAGCGTATTGTCTGTGTTCCACTTCTCCGTGATTACACTGCCATATTGAGGGATCTTGTACTTGACCTCCAAATTACCCAACAGATTCTGCGACTTCAAATTGTGCGAGGCAGCAGTTTTGAACTCAACAGCGCCTTTCTCACCGGCCTTGGTAGTCGAATCGAACTTCAAAAAGCCATGAGCTAAAATTTGCAACTATCAACAGAAAAAGTAGGAAAAAAGTGAATCGTACCATATCCCTTATTAAACAAGTCTTTTGAAGATTTGCCGAGATCGTTGAATGAAGGTGGCGTCATTGCTTTACTTTGCGAATAATGCTAAAAATACATTTATTTATTTTAAATTTTAAATTTCTTTGAGTAAAATGATTTGTCGATAAAACCAGATAAAACAACAGCTTTTGGCACGAGCGAATTGAAGACAGAGTGTATCACACACTCTGAAAAACACTTCGACAGTAAACATTTGATTTTCATTGGCGCAATTTCAATTCGTTATTTGCCTCACAAGTTCAAATGGGTAAACCGTATTTTCTGTATTAAACGCCCCATGCTAATAAACGCCCAACCAGGCTTTATAGGTATTCTTGATAAGGATGATACCAATTAGCATACAGTCAAACATCTTCAAACCGATACTCCTTTGAACTGACACTTTGAGCCTGGCGCCTGATATGTTTGGTTTTGACTAAATTTAAAGGAAACGACACCGCCTTAAACCGACACCAGCTAAACCGGCACATCTTTAAACCGACACTTTGAGTCATTCCGCACAAAAAACCATTTTGATAAACCGACACCCTTTCAATCTTTGAAGAAATTTAGCTAACTTTTGACCGGATTTAGCTAATCTTTAGTAAAATTTAGCATAAAATTAATTTAAGTGATATTATCGACCCTATTAAGTTATTTCTGTTATTCTTAAAATTCTGTAAAATGTGTCAACTATATTTGTATTTGAAACCTTTTTATTATTTAAAACCTGGATAAACCGACACCTTGGTCTGGAATTAACATGAAAGCCTCTTTAAAGGGGCATGCCCACGCTAATAAGAGGTGGTGCCCGGGAATTCAAACATTTTTCCTAATCATTCAACTTCTATACCGATTTTTCAACTTGGTTTCTAATATAACCATACCTGAAATTAAATTCTAGGCCTTGTTTCGTTAGAAACCAAAGAAGTATACAAAAGGCGGGTTCGAGAGCAGTTAATTATGAAGTTTTTGTATGAATAAAAAACAGGCAAAATACACAAAAACGTTAACAGATTTGACAAATGTACCCCTATTTTTAAAAGTAAAATGACATGAATTTGTGAATTTTCATGAATGGATTTTTTTTATAAAAGACATGCTATTTGTATAATTTAAATGATTTGAGAAAAACTTTAAAGAAGAGATAAAAGGTAAATATATGTTCAGAAGCGGACTGTCGCTCTCTCGGGCGCCCGCATTTAAAAGGCAAAATTTAGTGTAGCAAAATGCTACAATACCAATCGGGCCGTAAACCCGAAAACCCAAATTTGGCGGCAATTCAAAAAAAGTTTTTCGCTCCATTCTCCCATAAAACCTCCAACTTTCAAGTTCAACCATGAAAATTTCAAAAATTTTCACAGCAAAACCCAAATTTAAACGCAAAAGGTCCCCCGCCTGCGAAAGGGCTTTCCAATGAGTACAAATTCGCCCATTAAAATATTTCATAGAAAAAAGATAAATTTCCCTCAAGGGGACCATTAATTAGCGTAACACACCCTCCCCGACCCAAATACTATATAGAGATATGATATGTTTAATAAATATGTAATTGAAATTAAAAAACTGAGTTGTTGAATTTGGCGGGTTTGATTTGAAATGAATATGTGTATTTATAAAAATATGTGTTTTTATGAATAAAGCACAAGATCATGCAAATCTGAATTATTTTTATCGTGATCATTGTATGGATTTAGACAAAAAAGTGTTTAAGGATTTGTGTATAAAGAGTTGGTGTGAAAAGTTTGGTTTCGTAACTATAGATTTAACTAGTAAAATAAATTATGGTAAGAATCGAAAGATGTTAGATTTATTTCTTGTTAACTGAAAATTGTAACGATGTCATATTTTTATTTTGATCAAACGTGAAGAGTATACTCCTATTTTCAAATTTATAAAAATATATTTCAATATGAAAAGAAAAGCATTTTTATAAAGAGCAACGATTAAAAAAAATGTTTATTTGAAAATATATGAGTAAGAAAACAACGGTATCTAATTAGGAGTAGAAAGCATCAAATTTGTACAAAACTCGAACCCGCCTTTTGTATACTTCTTTGGTTTCTAACGAAACAAGGCCTAGAATTTAATTTCAGGTATGGTTATATTAGAAACCAAGTTGAAAAATCGGTATAGAAGTTGAATGATTAGGAAAAATGTTTGAATTCCCGGGCACCACCTCTTATTAGCGTGGGCATGCCCCTTTAAAGAGGCTTTCATGTTAATTCCAGACCAAGGTGTCGGTTTATCCAGGTTTTAAATAATAAAAAGGTTTCAAATACAAATATAGTTGACACATTTTACAGAATTTTAAGAATAACAGAAATAACTTAATAGGGTCGATAATATCACTTAAATTAATTTTATGCTAAATTTTACTAAAGATTAGCTAAATCCGGTCAAAAGTTAGCTAAATTTCTTCAAAGATTGAAAGGGTGTCGGTTTATCAAAATGGTTTTTTGCGCGGACTGATTCAAAGTGTCGGTTTAAAGATGTGCCGGTTTAGCTGGTGTCGGTTTAAGGCGGTGTCGTTTCCTTTAAATTGAGTCAAAACCAAACATATCAGGCGGCAGGCTCAAAGTGTCAGTTTAAAGGAGTGTCGGTTTAAAGATGTTTGACTGTATGCTAATTGGTATCATCCTTATCAAGAATACCTATAAAGCTTATTCGAGGCCCACTCGAGTGTTTTTGGGTTTAAAATTTTGTTGACTTAAAATTATTTTAACTTAGGCTAAGCCTTAGGCTTAGGGTAGGCCAGCGTACGTTAGGACGGAGACAGACGTGTTTTTCGAACAATAAGAAAGTTCGTAAAACACGTTTAAGTCAATCTTAATGTAGAGTTGGCTATCCTGCGCATGGACTTGAATCATAAAAATGTGAAATGTGAACAATAAGGGATATTAAAACTGTATCAAATCGGTTTTTGTATCAAATCGTTAGGCGTTCGTTCAAATGGTGTCTCACAGAGCCAAACCTTTTTGTTGCAAAATGTTTTAACTGGATAAATGTCCTTTTGCTGCACGAAAAAAGTTGGCCCAGATAGCAGTGATAAGGAAATTGAATTTTCCGGCTCCGAGTCCAAAATTTTCAAATTTATCCTGCAGCTCTGCACTATTTCTTTTTTCGACCCTTGGACAAGGTTCGAATCTTGAGTGAATCTTGAGGATTCGGTTTCGAACCTTGCAGAAGGTTTTAAGCTTCAATGAGCCTTGGTGATCCCTGAATGAACCTTGAATTCACATTGTGTGAACCTCAGAGTGACCTTATTTTAGCCTACTGGGTAGGTTCAAGATTTTAGAAGGAAGCTGCAAGGTTCGTGGCAGGTGCTTGCTAGGTTAAGGTAGTATGAACCTTGGACGAACCTTGAAGATTTCTTGCGTGAACTTTTAATCGACCATAATGAACTTTGCATTAAACTTAAGTTTGTAATATTGTATTTTCTCTAATTTAAGATTCATGGTAGGTTCAACTTAGGTTCTTTTGAATTTCACCAAAGGTTCATCAGAACCATGGGTGAACTTGGTAATAACCTTATAAGAACCCGGAGTCAACATCGAGTGAACCTTGTGAAAACATTTTTAAAGCTTGCCAAAAAAATACCCAAGGTTCACTCGATGTTGGTTCAAGATTCATTTAATGTCTGGGCAAGGTTGTTACGAAATTATTCCAAGGTTCACCCATGGTTCTGATGAAGCTTGGGTGAAAGTCAAAGGTCTAAAATCAATCTTCCATGAATTTTGAAGCAACCTTGTCCAAATGTCGACAAAAGAAACAGTGTGAATTTTTCGAAATTGCGCTCTAGTTCTGAGTTTTTTTCAGAATTTTACTCCTGCTGTGGCTTTGAACTTTTCAAATGTATGCTCTACAGTGAGAACAGTAACAGTGAGAATGGCTCTGCTGTTCCTGTCTGCACTGAACATTTGTAAAATTCTAGGCTAGAGTCAGTCTATAGAGTCAGATGGACTCAAACATGTGCCAGAATGGCTACGGAAGAGCTAACCGTTGTTAGGTTTGAATTTAAAAATTTAAGGATATCTGTTTTATTTTCAAGTAGAAATATATGTTTCATCAATCAAGCAATTAAAGCAACATAAATAAAACAAAAGAACAACATTATTTTTACAAAACAATTATCTTTTCATTTTACAAGTGAAAATTATTATGATAACAATACAACTTCATAATCATATCAACACCGTTTTCAGTACTAGAGGCGATTCCGATCACAAAATACACGTACGATACCACCGTGGCCACATAAAGCAAACAGCTGAAATGTTATTTTTAATATCTAAAAGTATTTTTTTGCAATAAACTACCTGAGCATGCCATGCTAAAAGCAATGTGCTTGTTTGGCCATCAGGTAAAAGTTCCATCCCCTTATATACGTATTTCATCAATAAATCAACTGCAAACAAGCTACTATTCGGATTCATACGATCAAATTAATCAGAAATAATTCACCATCCTCACTACTCAGCACTGCCACTGCCGACTCTATTTCACTCGTTTTGAAACTGGTCATCACTTTAGTTACAATTGTGGTGGCCTTGTCTTTGACTGCCTACAAATAAATAACTTTTGTTTAAAAAAATTGTCGAAAAAAAGCAGAAGCTTTTCCTAAAGGCAGTTCACAAGTGTAAACCAGGGTACGGATCTCATGATTTTTAAAAAGGACATTTAGGGTATTTTAGAAAAATATGCTTTTTTATCCAGTGCTTTTTGCTTTTTCGGTGCTAAAAAATAAGATTATGACGTGCAATACGTAAAAAAATAAGATTTGGAGCCCAGAAATAAAGATAAATCTTATAAATAAGGACAGATCCATACCCTGATGTAAATCTGTCTTTCACTCTAAAAAAGCCATAACTTTTTTTTAAAAAAAATTGTGTTAGTACCAGCTGGAAGCTGAGATACAGGACTAGAAAATGAGTTATTGACAAACTATATCTGATTTAAATTTTTTTGATCAAAATTATTGGGTCGACACTTAGGTCGACACTCGGTCGAGGGTTGAACTGAGTTAGGATAAAAAAAAATTAGTTTTGGCGACAAATAAAAAGTCCTTTACCGAAAGAAAAAAACTTTTACACGAAGGGCTTTTATAGCCCTGCATTTTAGCTACACAATGACTGTAACAAAAACACTTCAATGGAGGAAAAAAGTTTTGGCCAATTTCTGAATGAAGTGTTGTGAGGTGAATTGTTCCGAGTGAAGCATATAGGGAACTGCCTAACGTGTTGCTATAAAATTTTGAACCAAGCTTCTGCTTACTGTAAATTACACGAGAAATTAGACACCTGATTTTTTGTTTTTAGTGGAGGGTTTGCCAGTGCTGCTTTTAAAGCATCCACATTTTTGTTGGCTTGAAGTAATTGTTTGACTAGAGCTTCATCTGGTCCTAGACCAGGAGTGTCTGCCTCATCTCCGTCAATAAATTTGTCGGGATCGAAAGCGTCCACATCCAAATTACGGTAGCTAGTGTTGGACAACAAATTTTTAGCCATTTTCTTAACAATAATAAAGTTTTGGGTAAATTTTTAAAATAAAATAAGGTAAGTTTTGTTTGAAAATGAGTACAGCATGCTTAAATATTAAATATTTTGAACGAAAACACTGTTTATTCAACTTGAACACTAGTTCAAAAAAGAGCAAAATAATTGGATGATGAGATGAATAAATAGGAAGAATGGTTTGCAACAATTGTTGGGGAGTCTAGAAGTTCAGCTGAAAGTGGTCCTTCTTGATCCAAGAGCCCACATTCTTGGCTTGCAAAGCCTGCTTCAAAGACTCCACCGTGGTTTTGTAGGCGATGTTATTGGCCTTCAGGCCACGGTAGTTGCCGTTGGAGATCGATTGAGGTGGTTTTTTTACCAGTTGGGACACCTTCACAAACTTTTGGAGCATAGCGCGACGGCTCAGCCGAGACTGTCCACTGAAAAAAAATTGGATAAAATATTTAAACAATGCGTTTTAGAATTAAATAAAAACGTACCCAAAGGCTTTGTAGCCAGTCACTGGGTTGACTATTTCGACACAGTCATCAGCAGCATTCCAGTTGGCCGACAGTTTTTGGGCACAAGCAATTTTCTCTCTCTCGAGCTCTTGTTGCACCTGCAGTAATTATGAAAAAGTTACAAATTGGATTGTAAATGTGGTTATTTTTCTCTTAAATTTATTTCTATTCATATTTGTTTTTTGTTGGGTAGGCGTTGCCCAATATATTCTCATTTTATGTATTCGAGCCTTCTCTTAATTTTTGTTTTTTAATCATCTAAGACACACGTTTGAGCCCGCCCTAACATGCGCTGGCTTACCCTGATACCCTAACTTTGCCTAAGTTTAAAAAAAGAATATGGTCGAAACTGAAAAGTGCTGTCTTTTAGCTGAAAAGTCCCGTCTTTTTTTTCAGTCAAAGAGGTAAGCATCTAAACAATTTTGTCAAAGTTTTAACGCTATCATTTGTTGCAACATCTTTGCAAAATTTAGCACAAAAACTTTTTGATATTTATGACCTTAGAGTCACTTTTTGAGCTCTACACGAAAATTCGTACAGTATTTCCAAGTGATTTATAAATATTTGACGCATAAAAAAGGTGGGTGAAAAAATTTGAGGAGTCAACTTAGGGGTCAACATTTGCTAAAACTTTGTAGAGACAAGATTTTAAATTTCTGTTTATGCCGTTTTGTAGAGCTCAAAAAGTTGAGGGCTCAACTCGGCTATGATTACAGCCAATCGAAATACATTATCAAAAAATAAAAAACCAACCGGCGTCACAGGAGTCAAAAAGACAGCATTCAGCTTGAAGGGAGCTTGAACAGGCACGCCTGAGGCTCGACCACACACAGCTCGTGAGAGATGGCTAGCATCGTAGTTTCTAAGAAAATGAAATTAAAGTAAATTATTTTAGATTAACGTTTAGTTCCTTACTTGCCAACTGCCAAAGATTCCAGGTAGATTGGATCCACAAGCAAATTCAAAAGAGCACCCTGTACTCCAACCAAATTCCATTTAAGAAGTTTGTCACTAGAAGACATCGATGGCCAGATAGTGCCGCTAGCGTTCGGAACTTCCTGGTCGACCAATGAAATTGATGCAACTGAAAGTTTTTTTTAAAGTACTTTGCTAATGCGATTAAAGTAAGAGTTAATCTCTTTTAAATGTACAAGGTATCCCCAAAAATTTATTAGGCTTTCCTTTGACCAGAATTTTTTCCTACATAGTTTTTCGAGCATTTGTTTCGGCACAAAGTTTATAATGTGATGAGAATTTGTTTAGTGTTTATATTTTTTTTGGTCTCCCCTATAACCTGGATTCTTGACTATGTGGTGGTCTAGATGGTTTTGGCAAAAACCACAGAGGGAAAATCAAACAAAAACAGCGCTTTTGACACTTAATACTGAAAAATTTATCATGTTAATCGTTGTATTAAAACAGATTTACAAATAATTGCCCAAAAGTTGTGACACTCTGCAAATGGAGCAGGAAAGCTAAGTCCTAGTTATCATATAGCACCAAAATTTTGATGCTAATTGACTGAATTAATGTTAATTGATAGCTCCTTATAATTTGAAAATTTTCGACCAATTAAATTACCTGTAGAAGTCTTGAGCGAAAGAGACCCCTTCTTGAACAAAGCACTATCAAATGGAGCTAAAAAAAGAGGAACAATAGAAAAAGAATTTAAAAAATGTGAATGTTACCATGCGAAGAGACTTTTTCCGCAGATTTGGCTCCATATGGCTCCAGATAGTCGACCGCATCACCATTAGGAGCTTCATTGGAGTACATGTGGAAGGAGAGGTTGGGACGAAGACACAGTTTGCCCTGCTCATTACCATAGAAGATGGAGTCATTGGGAGAGCTGGTGAACAGCTTAACTTGGGCGTACAGGAATCTACGAACGCATAATTAGTTAGTTTTTAAATAATTTGCTTTAAGCTCACCTCATTAGTCCTCGGCGACACTGCACTTCTCCATAATAATCATTGAGGGTGTCGCCAGAGACGGAAACAGCGGGATTGAAATACTGGCCAGTGGCCCACGAAACAAGGGTAGACTTGTTGAACTTTGCGTCTGTCAAGAAAATCTAAAACACCTAAAATCAGTTTACAAGCGAGAGGGGAAATACAGTCAACTCTCGTTTATCCAACAGCCGCAAAAGTTTGTTACCGCCCAAAGTACGACACTTTTTATCTTGATTTTTGGAATCTTTTCCCAGTTGTCTTTCATTGGTATATTTCAAAATATCGCAAGGATTCCTATTTTGACGATAGTTTTTCCCAAATCTTTTTACGTTGCCATAAAAAGCTAAGACTCTCGATTAACCGAAACCTTATTTTTTAAAAGAGGTGTCTGTTAACCGAGAGTCACTGGTCTTTATGCCAACGTAAAAGGCTTTGGGAAAAAGATCGGCGAAATGTTCCGATTTTTCTACACTCGGGCCAAACTGAAGAATCATATTTCCCATAACATTTCAAAAATGAAAGTAAAAAAAGTGTCGCACGGGGGTGGGGGTTGTCTTATAAACTAGAGTCGACTGTATCGGAGGAAAAAAACGGACCGCTGCAATACGGTTGTTGCAATAGCTGATCAACGGAGATTCAACAGCAGCCTAAAAGTTTTTTGAAAATAAGTCAGAGTAGGGCTGGCAGACACGGAATTGACTTTTTTTGAATTTTTTTTTTAATTTTAACAACGATTTTTTCTTAGTTTTTTTGCTCGATGTTAGCTGAAATGAAAGAGAAATATATCAGCTCCATTTCACAATATAAAGTGACCATATTTATAAATAAAAGTTAGAAAAATTATGTAAAAAGTCGAAAATGACTATTTAAATCGCGCAATCGTTTGGGACGAAACTTTTTTATTGGCACCGAATGACTTTTTTGTCACCGAAAAAATTGTCACTGAAATACTTTTTCTTGTCACCGAAAATCTTTTTCCTGTCACCGATCCTTAAAACGACAGGGAGGACCAAGCACTTTTCAATAATGTTCTAATACTTTTTAACGGTGTTTCTTCCATGTTGTAAGCATCTTAAGCTAAATTTTGCTTCGAAAGATTGAGGTAACCCAAAACCCAAAATGTGACCTTGTTCCCCTAAGGTAATTTTTTTGCAAAAAAAATCAGATCATTATTGAAAAAAAACATTTTTAAAGTGCTTGGTCCCCACTGTGGTTTTAAGGATCGGTGACAAGAAAAAGATTTTCGGTGACAAGAAAAAGTTTTTTGGTGATAACTATTTTCGGTGACAATAAAAAGTTTTGCCCAATCGTTTGCATAATTTTTCTGACTTTCGATCATAAATATAGGCACTTTATATTGTAAAATGTAGCTGACACATTTCTCTTTCATTTGAGCTATCTTCGAGCAAAAAACTTTAAAAAAATCGTTGTTAAAATTTAAAAAAACATTTAAGAAAAGTCAATTCTAGGTCAGAGTCTAAACCTTTTCTAAATACCTTTTGAAAAGCCTCATAGGTCATGCTTTTGAATTTTTCAAAAATTTCAGCATTGGCAGGCAAAATGTTTTCCGATGGCAGAGCTGTTCCTTCGGGCACATTGATCCGTCCATTCAACACACACCAATTGAGGGCAACTCTAGCAGCAGTGCTTTTGGCGAGTTTTTTGTTCGATTCCAACAATCCTTGCAAAGTTTCCTCTCCAGCAGCAGCAAATTTGACAGTAGCCGCAAAACCAGTTCTGCAAATAAATTGGGTAAATGACAGAAGTTTTCCAATAAAATAAAAAACTTACCTTGGCTCTCCAGTGAACTCATAGGTGGGAGGTGAGTACTTTTGCTTTTGACAAAACTCGGCCAACAACACCACTGGATTCTTGTGGTTGAAGATGAGATAGAACACCGTCTTCACATCCAGTTGCTCCTCTGGTCGAATGCTCAGCTGGAAATCACTGGCTGCACTTTCCTCGTGACTAATCTTGGCTTGTTTGGATGAAGGCTAAGCAGTTAATGGATAATAATATGGTTGAAAAGCTAGTTAGCGGAGAAGCTTTTTAAACAGATAAAGCTAGGGCTGGGTCAGGGCAATATGGCAGAATACCCGAGCTATTTCAAAATGGCCGGCCATTTGCCCTACCCTAGATAATGAAATACCAACCGGAGTGTTCTCACAAACTTCCATCTTGATATCCTGCAATGGTCGTTTTTTAGCACCGCCACCACCATTCTTCTTGGCCGTCTGTATGCGTCCTTCACCCAACAATTTCTCAGCAATGGCTGCAGCACACATGGCTTTGCCCAAGGCTTTGGAAGGCGACAAGTTGCCATAGTAGACACCGTCTTCGAACTTGGCCAAGCACACGTACTTGTTTTTGCTAAAAGAAAAAAAAATTTAGGTTGCGTGTTCTCGAATTGAAAACTGCTTACTCAGCGGGTGTAGTGGGCACAACAAAACTGAAAAATTTGTGATTAATTAAAATTAAAATTCACAGGATGTTCCAAAAAATATGGACACTTTTAAAGTGCTATAACTTTTAATAGGGTTATAAAATTTTATGAAAAAGTCTAAAATAGGAAAATTCTTAATTTAATAAGGGACGTAGAATGATAAAGGCCAATCCCGGAGAATTCCTTAAATATTCAGGATGTTTCGAGAATTCCGCCCTCTTTTTAATCGTCATAACTTTTTCAATGATCGATTTTCGAAAATCTGTCACAGAGTCAAAAAGCAATTTTCATATATAATGTCGAAAACACGATTTTCGCTTGGTCCCACCCTATGGTTTAGGTCCTGGACTGTAGATGGTCTCTGGATGGGTAAGGCTCAGACCACAAGGGGGTGGGCACGTGAAAATCGTGTTTTTGCCATTATATACCAAAAATTTGCTTTTCGAGTCAAGTCAATCTGTGTTTGCAGATTTTTGAAACATGGCTCGTTCACGGTCTGCGACTGAGACTATTTTGCCTACATTAACACATCTTAGTCTCAGTCTCAATCTACGTCTCAGGTGTTCACGGACTGAGAACTAAAATCTTCTTTATGTGCTTGTGTCTTTAACGGTTGAAAAACAGCTTTAAAACGTTTCTTTGCACGTTTACTTACTCCACCGACCATCCCTCATATTTATCTAACGTTTCCTGTATGTCTTTCTTAAATTAAAAAAGAGCTCTACGAACACTATTTAGTTTCAGTCTCAGTAAGTGAAAGAGCCAATAGAAAAAATGACGATTTAAAAGTAGGCGGAATTCTTGAAATATTCTGTACAACCCTAACTTTCACCAAAAGTGATTTTGAAAATATGCTCTCACATCTAGGCTCGGCTTTGATTGACAACAAATTTGTATATAATGTCAAATATGAAAGTTTCGGATTTCGCCTTGATTTTGTTGTAGTTTGGCCTTAATGTAATTTGGTGGAGATAAGAAATAGAACCTCAAATACAAACTTGACTAAAGGAAAAAAACTCACTTAAAGTACTCCGGGAAACTCTTGCCGCAGTTCATGTTGACCAAACTGACAGGGTTGAAACCACAAGTGTCCAAGAATAGCTTGGTTTCAGGCTTTACATTCAGCTGGTTAAGAAAACCACCAGTGAACAGAGTGAAGGCTCTGTCACGCAAAGCTTTCATAGTTTCCTGGTTGGTGCACTTATCAGTAGCTGGGTTAAGGATCTTGAACTCCTGAATCGTATAAAGATTATAGTTGGTTCAATAAATCTCAAAATAACTTTTTTACCTCTTCGAAATCCACATCATCGGCAAAGAAATTTGTCTTTCCCTCGGTAGCTCCATTTCCGTTGGCCTCTTTTGGCTGCTTGCCCTTCTTCTGCTTCTTTTTCTTGCCATCGGTAGTCATCAGAGTGAGCTTGCCCTCAGCCATAAGATAGTCAAGGATTCGGAGGGCAGCAGCGCTGCGGGCATTTTTCTTGCTGGCGCAAGGAACACCTGTAACAAGAGGGAAAATTAGGATCATATTGAGAAGACGAGTAAATAAAAGCGAACCGAAAACGATGTTGCCTTCGTGTTCACTGATACACAGATACTTGCTGAAAATAAAAGCATTCGAAAATGTCTGAAGTTAACACTCTTCCAAAAAACTTACTTATGGTCAGTTCTCCCTGCCAGTTCAAATCCGTAGTACGGGTAGTTGGGAACACTCTGGTTGTTGCACTAAACAAGAAAGATATTTATAGTTTTTGTGTGAAAAGGTAATTTGAAAAAAAACTGACGTAGTTGGCAACCAACGAACAACTGTCCTTCTTGGCAACATTGAGGAACTCGAGTGTGGCCGGACTAATAGGATACTGCACATCCAGCTTTCCAACGCGACCGTACTCAGCAACCATGTTTTTCAACTGCTCATATCTTGCAGGGTCCATTTTTTGCTGCATACTAGAGTTGCAAAAAATTGATCTAAAGCTATAGAACGACTTTATTTTGTGCAATAACAGAAAATTGAGTAAATTGTGTGAAATCGTATACAAATGGTTTACATAGTAACAATGATGATTATGAAGAGAAAAATCTTAGACAATGGTTTATCTAATCAAAGTGTTTGATCAAAATATATATTTTTGAAAAACTTCAAAATTTATGATTTTTTGATAAGAATGTGGGATGTTGTAGGAATGTTGGGATGGTTATCAGTGTTTCCAAATGAAAAGATTTTCTCATTGAAAAAATAGTTACCGTATTACCTCTAATAGCTCACCCTGCTTGAATAACTCCCCCCTCCTCAACTTTGAGGACCTATATCTCAGTCCCGAGTCAATTTTTTGGAAAGCAGTTTATTGCGTTTTCTTAACTCCCACGAGCTCTACCGATTCCGCTTTTTCGATTTTAAAATTTCACCCAAAAATCTTGAGATTGACCACAAATTTTTCCGATTTTCGGGCATCCAAAAAATGACTCCCCCGGGGGAGCTATTGAGGTATCTCATTTTTCTCACTGAAAAAAAACAGATTGAAATACTTTTCAACCCACAAATTTCTCTTTTCCTGCATCAAATTTTTTTTTCTACACCAAATTTCTCTTTTCCTGCAACAAATGTTTTGCTCTTTTAGTGCCTGTATACAGTTACCTTTTAAAACGTATTAATAAAAGAGAGAATATAGTTAACGCAATAAAGTTGAACATATTTCAACCTCAATCCACAATGACCAAAGTCAACCCAATAACAAGTCACTAACACTATGTTATAGACTCCTATATCCTTAACTATATTCGTTGGCTCTTGCAGCGGCGTCATCTTCAGCGTGATCAAAATCTTCAGCAGCGTCTGTTTTCAAGGCACGTCTGTAATAACCACCCGCCAAGAGCAACTGAGGAATGAATATATCAAAGAAAAAGTTGAGCTTTCGGTGATTCCGGTGCTTCTAGTGGCTAACTATTAGCTGGGAAATGCTAAGGGACAGGCCTTTGTCGAGTCCTCCCCAAAAAGGGAAAAATGTGGCAGAAAACGGCAATTCGATGCAGAAAAGGCGAAATTTGGTGCAGAAAAAGAGAAATTTGGTGCAGGGAAAGAGAAATTTGTGGGTCGAAAAGAGTAACAACCGAAAAAATAAGTTAACTTTAACTTTTTTCAGTGAAAAAGCTGAAAAATGAGAATGCCTTTTTGTGGTCTTTTTCTGGCAAAATTCTGAAATCTGACCAATATGAGCCTGACTTAACTTATAATTTTACGTCTGGCTCATACTGGTCATAAAAGACCATAAAAGGAAGTTTCAGCTTTTTCACAAAAAATAGTTAACTTATTTTTTCAGTGAGAAAAATGAGGTAACTTTTTTTCTGTGAGAAAATCTTGAAGTTAACTATTTTTTCAGTGAGAAAATCTTCTCATTTTGGAAACACCGATGGTTATTTGACATTTGAGCGCCGATATTTGAGTATAGTTCTCAAGAACATCATGAACATTTTTCGTATATTTTGTTTTCTTATCTCACAAGAGAGGGACCTTGAATGTGACCTGCGGATTTTTTGATGAATTTTTTATGCGTGTATTCTTTTAGAACGTGCCCGAATCTAATGTGAATTTGGCTCCCCACCTATGAAAGTCAACAAAAACTTTAGACCCGTGGTCCATGGGTCAGTTATAAAAAACCATGATACGGTTATTGAGGTGTTTTAGAACTTTCAGTGATCCTTCTACCGCCTTTTGTCGACCTTCAGTGGTCGGGAGCCAGATTTCTCAGGAACTTGGGAACGTTCTACAAGAATACGCAGAAAAAAAATTCATCGAAGTTCCCCCAGGTCACAGTCATGGTCCCTCCCTTGCCAGATGTTTTTACACCGTTCTGTAGCTGAGATTTTTCTCTATCAATTGAGAGGTCAACAACCTTAGTTAAAAAATTTTTTTAATCACACCAACCTAACACTAAAAAACCTTGTTTTTACGCGTTTTTTATTTTACACTTTGTGTGATTTCCTCAAAAACTAATTTTAACTAGGGTCGTTGAGCTCTCAATCGATAGAGAAAAATCTCATCTACAAGACAAAAAAAATTTTGTGTGAAGTCAAAATACAGGTCATTTTGATGCTCAGCATCAAATTTGATGTTCTTGAGAACTATACAGTAGCGGACAAAAATAATGTAACACCTGTACAAAAATCTAAGTTTTGGTAAAGTTCTAGTATCTCCTGGCAAAATTTTGTCCGGCGAAAACATTTTAAGTGTATTTTTAAGCAAGGAACATGATTCTGCAAAAAAAAATTCATTCTTGAGGGCACAATTTCATTCTACAGCCACTTTTTCACGACTAGTCCATTTTTGGGCCGGACAAAAGTAATGTAACACCTTTGATTATCCCGTAAAAGAGAAAATGTGAAGCAACAAATAATTGAAATCGCTTTATTCAACACTAATATTTCGTCGCAAACCCTTTGGACGCAACAACAGCAGCACAACGAGCAGGCATGGAGTCAACCAATTTCATTAAAACATCCAAACTGATTTTCTTCCATTCTGCACAAAGAGCCTTGAACAAGTCGCTTGTCTTCGAGTAGGTGCGTGTGCGAATTTGCCGATCCAGATGCTCCCACAGGTGCTCGATAGGATTTAAGTCCGGACTCTGCGACGGCCACTTGAGAACCTCCACGTTATTGTCGATGAACCACTTCTTCAGGAGCTTGGAGGCGTGCTTCGGGTCATTATCCTGCATGAAGATCAATCGTTTGAGAGGCAAGTAATGGCGTGCTCAATCATGTTGTCGTCCAGAATGCCCTTGTACATCTCAGCGTTCATTTTGCCTTCGACTCGAACCAGCGGACCGACACCATCCCTCGAAAAACAGCCTGAAAACATCAACAAAAAATGCAAGAGGAAAATTTAAAAAACCGAAGAAAATACCCCAAACCATAACTGACCCTCCTCCATGTTTGACAGTGGGAACCTGGTACTTTGGATCATTTCTTTTGCCACGCGGACGTCTGACATAGCGAATGCCGTCGGATGAGAAGAGATTGAACTTTGATTCGTCGCTCCAGAGCACCCTTCCCCAGTCGGCCACTGACCAGTCCTTGTGAGCGTGTGCGAACTTGAGACGTTCCTTCACATTCTTTTTCGAGATCCACGGCTTCTTGGATGGACGAGCAGCAGGAGATCGGCTCTTCTGAAATAAAGCTTGTTCACACTTTTTCCGACAAAATTTGGAGCTTACTTGAGAATTCTTCTGGCTGTGCGCGTGCTTATTCCGAGACCCAGACGTTCATTTGCATGCTTGGTAACATCAGTGGCTGTCTTCAAAGGATCCTTTTTGACGATTCGAACTAAGGCTCTATCACTTTTCTCACTTGACTTGCGCGGACGGCCACTACGAGGCATGTTTGCGAAGTTTCCGGTTGATTTGAAGCGCTTGGTGACTCTCGAAACCATTGCATTGCTCACACCAAATAAAGACGCGACCTTCCGAGTTGACATACCACTATCCGAGGCTCTTTTGATAGCTTCTCTGGTCTGCACAGGCTGATTCTTCTTGTTTACCATCTTCTAGAGCTAAAACAACTTTTTGTAAAAGGCGACAATAACAAAGAGGTGAGCGAATGTACAAAAATCAAGGGTGTTACATTACTTTTGTCCGGCCCAAAAATGGACTAGTCGTGAAAAAGTGGCTGTAGAATGAAATTGTGCCCTCAAGAATGAATTTTTTTTGCAGAATCATGTTCCTTGCTTAAAAATACACTTAAAATGTTTTTGCCGGACAAAATTTTGCCAGGAGATACTAGAACTTTACCAAAACTTAGATTTTTGTACAGGTGTTACATTATTTTTGTCCGCTACTGTACATTTGAGCGCCGACATTTGAGCGCCGACATTTGAGCGCCGACATTTAAGCGCCGACATTTAAGCGCCGACATTTAAGCGCCGACATTGGTTCTATTCTAGAATCAGGCGTCAAAAAACAGCTTGGTCCCCCCTGTTGATTTTTTGCGAAAAACACATCTACACATCTACCTGGCTGCCGGATATTAAAAAATTAGCCAAAATAAAAAAAACAACATATTTTCCCTGCCCTAAAATTGCCTGGCAAAACCTTCTTGTGAAGACTAAAATAGCAATTTTACCTATCAAGGAACCAAAATCTAGGGTGGGTACCAGGTCAGGGAGATGTCCAGATATACACCTAAATGGCCTGAAATAAAATTTGAAAGATAAGAAAGCAATTCATACTATTATAATTAAAATCCTGTAGAGAATGCGTTTTGATAATACCAACACTGAAACTTTTACTACTAGAATCCCAAAGTCCGGGTTGGCAACGTGGGTGGCAATCTGAGTACCTGCCACCTAGGTACCTCTACATGGGTATCGCTAACTTATTAACACCATTAAGGATGGATTGAGACCGTTGAGGATGAATCAGGACCATTTAAGATGGATTGAGTAAGTGTAAGTGGTTTAAATGAACTCTCCTTATAAAAATTGATTTTAACGCTCAAATGTCGTATAACCGTTGGAATGAGAAATTATCAGGACAAAGTATTTTTTGCACAGTTTTCTAAAATTTACCGGTAAAATTTTTGCTAGTAATTTACCGCGGTAAATTACCGTTTCACAACCCCCGATCTTTTGCAGAAACAGACGACTGTAATTTTATTGTGACCTTGTATCATGTCGATTTTTACAGATCTCAGTGCCCTCAATGCTTCTAAAAGGTAAAGCCGTGGCCAAATTTTATGTCAATGGCAGTGCTTCTGTGGAGCCAATGAAGACCATCAAAGTGACCGTTCACCGCAAAACAAGAGTAAACGACTTCGTGAAAAAAGCAATTTCCAAAGCGAATCTTGGCAAAGATTACTCCTTTGTCAGTGCTCAGTACTTCAGTAAGAAGTTCAACAAATTTCTGGATGTGAAGGAAAATCCGAAAATGAAAGAAGGAAGAATATACAACATTACGATTAAAGTGATTCCTCAAACAATTTTTTTTGGATTATTCACTTATTTTCTTTCAGCCTGTGGACAACTACTCGCAGTGCTCAGAATGTTCGGATGGTGCTCCTCCTCCAGAAGATACGAAATTCAAGGCAGAAATAGATTCGCTATGTGAAACTTCCGTCTGGATAGATGAATCAAAGACAGTGCCTGGACGTCGAGCCAAAAGTGTTTTAGGAATCGCTGTCGATTTGTAAGTCAGATAGAAGCTTGTATACACACTGATGGATGTTCAAAATTTTAGGGAAGAGAAAGTGTCCAATGATAAGCTGATTGAGATGTTTCCTCTAGGCTGCACGAACCTTCGAATGGAGAGCTTCGATCCTGCTATGTTTTTGCTGAAGAATCACGGGTTTGCTACGTAAGTCTGCCACTTCGATTTCTCCCAAATATTTTATAGCTAAAATTTTATTCTCGTTTAGGGCTGATGAATTGAGGCAAGGTCTCAGGAATTTGCAAGAGGATATTGCTAATTCAGAAATGGCTCTTAAAAACATGGATATTGCGGACTTAAATCCCTTGCTCAGCGTGGTCAATGCTCTCTCCAACCTCCATTCTGAAATAGAACATGAACAGAAGAACGACAACTGGCCGCTGACAAAACCGCTTGCTTCAAAGGTTTGTTTCAAAGATTTTAATCAATTTAAAATATGACTTTTAGATTGAAGAGATCAGATGCCTAATGAGCCGACTCTATTTGTCCAAGCCTAGAAATTCCGGTTAAAGAGGAACCCCGTATCTGTCATTTAGATCCTCTGCTATTGTATACCCGTTTCGTTAATAAAGTCTTTATTGTACCTTGAAATTTCCGTAAATGTAAGGGTATTATTGGTTGACTTCTATTATCCGCCATTTTTATATCTGTGAGGTAACATATAACTAATTACTGGACAAAAGTCTGGGGTATATGTTGTGAGGTCAACAGGGGATGATGAGGACTAATTCATACACAAATTCAACGCTAAGATATCCATGGAAATTACGGCAAATATGTACAACACCGAGTAGAGAATCCATAAATTTGGTTAAAACACTGTCAAATCGAACAAATTTGTCAACGAATTCCCCATCTTTGATCGTTGGAAGACAAGCTATATTCAAATCATATTTTCGCATTCATTCCTGTCAAATTTATAAAGCTTGCGCCGCTGAAATGAGTTTGTAAACCAATGTCTAAAACCCGTCTGGTGCCTGTGGTAACTGGAATTTCCCCTCACCAAGGTGTTCCAGGGACTCAAGTAACAATTCGAGGAGAGCACCTGGGAGAAGATCCAAATGATTTGGTAGACTTTTGCCAACAATATTTTTGCAAAAATAATTGCAAAATTTTTTAGGTGGCATTAATAATCTGTGGGACAGATTGCCTGGTTTCTGCTAAATGGAAGTCGTCTTCCAAAATTGTGGCACGATTGGGACAGGTCTTATTAAATTTTTTCTTATTGATTATCAACTTTTAGCTTTTTAGGCCAAAAGAGGTGTTGGAGACATTGTAATAGTCACAAAATCCGGTGGCAGAGGCATCGCCAACGTTCAGTTCAGAGTGTTTATAGAGGAGGTGGGGCCTCTACAAGAAAGTTGTGTATGGGTGGATGAGTCAAGAACAGTTCCTGGAAGAAACGTCGTGAGAACTATTCCGGAGACCACAGAGACAGATGATGTGCTCGGACTTAAAGTCGATCCGTAAGATTTTGTAATATTTTAGAGAATTTATGTACAGGGTGTTTCAAGAATGTGGACACTTTTGAAGCTCATAATTTTTAACGCTCATAATTTGGCCGTTATTTGTAATTCTGTAAACGTAGATCGACTCAGATTTTTATAAGAATGTTTTTAGTATACAATGTCAAAAACACGATTTTTGCTTGGTCCCCTTGTGGTTTGAGTCTAGCCTATACGGAGGCGACCCAGAGAACAGGACCCAGACCACAGGGGGACCAAGCAAAAATTGACATTGTATACCAAAAAGATTCTTATCAAATTCTGAGTCGATCTGCGTTTACAGAATTTCAAATAACGGCCTACAAAAAAGTTATGAGCGTTCAAAAGTGTCCACATTTCTCGAAACACTCTGTATAGAATACGCGCTTTAGAAGTAGAAAATTGGACCATTCGGTGCTGAGCAAAATGTTTCCTGAGGCATCTGGTAATCTCCGCATGGAAAGTTTTAACCCTGCTTGGTATTTGCTGGAAAACCATAAGTTTACAAAGTACGTTGGTATATTGTCAACTAGGCAGTTTTTTTTAATTTTCTAAGTTTTTTTAAATACCCATTTATGTGCAAATTGGTATTCTAATGCGTGATAGTTGTTAAAATTTTCTCAGAAAGCCGAATATAAAGGAGAAAAAAAGATGCTTGATTGCCGAGATATGATGAAATATTGATTATTTGAAATGTTGACGCTCCAACTTTACTTTAAATCTCGTTATCAAGCATCTTTTCAAAATTCTGTTTTGTGATTCCGATTTCTGAGAAGATCTCGCCTACTATTTGGCATCAGAACCAGTTGCACATAGATAAATACTCATGCAAAAAAATGTAAAATTAAAAAAATTCTAGCTAAATGTCGAAGGTTTTATATATTCCGATAATATGAAAACCTGCTTCAGACTGGAAGACCTCCGAGTGGGACTAAGGAATCTTCAGATTTGTATAAACAAGGAAGAAGAGACTTCAAAGAATGTCCACAAAGCCAATTTGAACTCATTGATAAATTGTGTAGATGCTCTCTCAGACCTGCATCTCAAAATAGACGGCAAAATAAAGGCCGACAAAAAGAGTTGGCCTGTCACCAGCAATTTGGCTGGAAAAGTAAGAGATTTTTTTTGTCGAAATCAACCCAAATGAAAGTTTTTTAGATCTCAGAATCCAGAACAACTGCTGACAAACTGTTCCGTGAAGTGCTGAGTCGAAAGGATAGAGGTTTATTACCGTGGAATTTTTTCAAAATTATGGAAACTTATCTGTATTTTGTAGCTGATGCCACCAGGAATGCTTTGTCAGTATTGACCAGATTTCGATTTATTTTCTTCCTTGCCGAATCCATTGATGACAATATGGCAAAGGTTTGGAGTTTGCACTTTCGGCTCTGTTAGCTCTACAATAATGTAGGACTAGCTCGCGTTGGGACCGCCTGCGGCGGGCCCCGCTCGCGGCCGCGCTGCTCGACGCGATGTTATCAAAACTCGCATAAAAGTTATCAAGAAAACTCTCTCACAAAATTAATATTTCAAAAAAAAACTCTCTAAAAAAGTTCTTTCAAAAATGCTTGTTTCGAGAGAAAATAATCTCTTCAAGAAATTCTTACTCTGATTTTCTATCGTGGCTTGAATGTCTGCTTTTTTGACTTTCTTCTATAATAAATAAAGGTTCAAAATTAAAAGAGCGAAAACAAAAAAAACAGTCGACTGCGAGAAAAACAAGAATGAATTTGAATGTGTACAAATTTGGCGTTCTGTTAAGACGTTTCCTCAAAAAAGTCTGACATGAGATTTTTGAGGAAATGCCCCTATGCCGTCTTTAATATTGTAAGAGCAGTTTTATAAGCAAATTAACCACCCTGAGCACGAATTTGGTGTCAGAATTAATAGTTTGCTGAGCAGAAAAGGAGTTATAAAAAATTCTTGTTACAACTTATTCATTTAATTTGCACATTTTGTCGCTATTTATTACAAATTTGCTGCATATAGTTGCTGCATATAGTGTCAAAATGACAGCCATTATCTGCTCTATCTTGTGCTGTGTAATAGTTCGTAACCGTTGCAGGAAAAGTTACATGCACTTTTTCTTTTTTTTGTGATTTAAAAACAACACCTAAATTTGAAAAGTATCTTTCTAGCGATGTACACGGTGTGTCAAAAAAACTTGACCACCTAAAAAATGGTGTACGTAACACCTTGCCTGGCCGATTTCCGAATTTTTGGGCCCTATCTCTCAGAAATCTCCAAATTCACTTAGGACTACCCTAAAAAGGACCCCCTCAACTTTGAGGACCTATATCTCAGCGCAGAGTCAATTTTTTGCAAAGCTGTTTATTGCGTTTCCTTAACTCCCGATTCCGCTTTTTAGATTTTTAATTTTTATCCAAAAATCTCCAGATCGACCTCAAAATTTCCCGATTTTCAAGGGGTTGAAAAATAAGGCCCCGGGGGCCTTATTAGAGACAATACAGTAATTACTCGATTACCTACGACTTCAGCATAACTTTATTTACTATTAACAGACACGAAAAAAACCAAAAAATGCTTTCCTTCTGCTTTAGTACACGCACTCAGGCTTCTTCAAGTCGACAGCATTCTTCTCAACCAGGCGTGCATTTTTTGAGCTGTCTTCAGAGGCAAAGAATCCTGTAAAATATTAATTATAAACTAACAAATAAAATTGAAAGAACACTGCTGACCTGTGGAACTTCAAAAAATTGCATATAAAGCGACGAAATAATAAAGGCAGGAAAACCAACTGTTTTTTAATGTGACACAACGGAATCGGACAGACGAAAGCAGTTCGAACTTCTTGTTTTCTGATTTTTGCCGTTTCCTAAAATTCTCAGAAAATAAACACAGCTAGGGTTGGCAACAGTTAACTCGACGTTTTGAAAAATGTTGACTTTATTTTTTGTTTTAATGTGCGTTTTTTTACAAAAATTAGAGCATGTGACCCCGCAACTGAAAGCCTATTTCAGTGGCTACACAGTGGTATAAAAATTTCTTAATTTGGCTTACAAAAATGGATCTATTGTAATGAAAACAATTTCGGGTCAGACTACCCGATTTCGGCATCGGGTACCCGAAATCGGGTAGTCTGACCCGAAATTGTTTTCATTACAATAGATCCATTTTTGTAAGCCAAATTAAAAATTTTTTATACCAATGTGTAGCCACTATCCTAGGCTTCGTGTTAAGCATCAACATTATTTTGTTGACCTTTATTACTTTGTTTTAAAAGTGAGGTCGACCATACATTTTGTAGAGAGACATCAGAGCTTCAAAACGGTATAATATTTGTAAATAAAAAACTAACTAAACATAGAAAAAGTCGTTGAAAAAATCACCGAACGAACTTTCCGGACAACCTAATATTTTCGTCAGTTATAAGACTATATTGCCGTTTACGATCCGATATTTTTTTCAGTCTTTAGTTTGGTTGTCCAATAAATCGGACCAAAAGTTTTGGTTGAATGACCTTTGTTTGACTGGCATGATATTCTAAATGCTTTATGAAATACTACAAGATAAGGCCCAAAAACCCGCATCAAGGGCCGCATCTAGCTTTTTTAATCTAACGTGTGTAAAGTTTAGGCTGAGTATTCCACCATTTTGAATGACTATACCAGAGCCAAATCACTGTTCAGGGATTCAGAAGTGGGCTTGTTTAAAGAAGGTTGTGCACCTAACATTTTTTCTCATCAATCATATTTCTATGCATTCAGTAATGGCCGTACTTGATCAGAAGATCGACCTCCTGAAAAGAACAATCAGGCAAAAACTTATGGATATTCCTACTTCTTTCGAAGAGCAAAGCAAATTGATCAAATACCTTAAAATTCTGGATCCTGATTCTGACCCCGCATGGGACTGCATCACCGCCTACCATTGTTGGCTGGAGGATGTGCTGTGGCAGTTACAGAACAAGTATTACAGTCTGGGTATGCATCTAAAATGTTTTCAAGGCCGGAGTTCATTATAGCAACTCGTCCCGAAAAAGGGTCTTAACTGCTTTTTTGTATGTTTCAGGGCCGGAAACGTGTAGAAAACATGTTTTTAGGTGGGGACGGCACTTTTTGAAGAAAAAAATTTCGACTGAATTTTGACTTTTTGCCTTGGGGGACCAAGGTAAAAGGTACTGGAGGGTACTTGGATTTTCTGTTTTACATTTTGACCTTGTTTTTCTGACTAGAGCTTGGCAAAAAGAGCCTCTAAATGCATTTTTAATCGAGAGTCTTGCTCGGAATTATCTCTAACGTAAGTGAATGCACGCATCTCTAACCAACCGAGCCCCCTGCGCCCCCGAAGGGGAGGGACCTTAATTCAGGGTCAGGGACCTTAATTCAGGATGAGGGACCTTAATTCAGGGTCAGGGACCTTAATTCAGGATGAGGGACCTTAATTCAGGGTCAGGGACCTTAATTCAGGGTGAGGGACCTTAATTCAGAGCAGAGCCCTAGCTGCAGACAAAATAAATGAACTATTCGATCATGTCATCTTCTAAATCTTCATCAGGTATTTCTGTTTCGTCTAAACAAACAAAAAGGTTTAAAACAATCAAATGGACCAAAGTAAAAATTCTTGCCTTGGTCCCCCAAGGCAAAAAGTCAAGATTATGTAAAAAAAATTTTTTTTCAAAAAGTGCCGTCCCCCACCTAAAAACATTTTTTCTACGCGTGACAGGCCCTAAAACACACAAAAAGTAGTTCAAACCACTTTTTTGAGAGGAGTTGCTATAATGAAATTTAGTCGTTTTCAAATAATTTTATTTCCCGTTTTTCGGCGTAATGGTGTTCATCCCCCTTTTGCACATTTTTTGATTTCCTTGATTTGCAAATTGTGAAAAATTGGCAAATTGAAGGTGTACAGAGGTGGGATTAAGTCATATACAAGAGACTTAAATAAAACTTCTTTTGCATCGAAAAGTATGAAATTTGCATACTCAGTGGCAACTCATATACCAAAATGTAGCCTTGGATCTGCCCTAAAAATTTGGAGCAAACCCCCTACAATATCGAGAATCTATGGAAACTAGAAGCTATTTTAAGTCTGGAACTCATTTTTCTAGTCAAATTAACACGGGAAAGGCCGTACTTCCTGAAGGTACGTACTTGTGCATAATTTCACGCCGATGGCCGTGTTTGTGCCGTGTCTGAGACCCGGGTCTTCTACTAAAGGAAATACGGTATTTTTGTCTTTTTGAAAAGTTGTGGTCATATAAACCATACATTTGAACACAATCATG
The DNA here is from genome assembly GCA_029231635.1 of Ditylenchus weischeri. Classification (NCBI taxonomy): domain Eukaryota; kingdom Metazoa; phylum Nematoda; class Chromadorea; order Rhabditida; family Anguinidae; genus Ditylenchus; species Ditylenchus weischeri. Next base: position 253,696 of record JAMRYI010000085.1, read on the forward strand.
ACAAATTCTCACAAAAGGTGGTACTTTTTCGCCTTTTTGACTAAAACTAAAAAAGTGGACATGATTCCATTATATATGTTCCAGTTTGGAACTTTCAAACAGCCTTTGACTAAATAAACCAATAGACCAAAAACGCTAAAATTAAAGAAGGCGCAAAATTAAATTTTTTTACGAATTGGCCAAAACACAGTTTTTTAGTGCTGGAAGAGGAAAAACACCAGCAAAACGAAGGCATGAACCTGTCTTTGATGGAGCACAGTACTGGAGGCTACCGACACACATTCATCACTGAACTGTTTGCTTTGTTGACCGAAAAGCTGCAGTCTTTTTGGAAGCTGTCCCAAAGCTACTCCAATTCCGATGACGAAAAGTTTCAGGAGAAGCAGGATGATATTGATGTAATGTTGGGGGGTTCTAAAGTATTGACCTAAATACTTTCGGTTCAGCAAATGCTCACCAACACCATCAATGTCTGCTCCTGGCTGCTTTTGAATGCCCTAGTGCCAACTTCATTGCCAGAATCTGTCAGCAAACAATACAAGGACCAGTTTGTTAGTTGGCCGACAATCACCTCAGTTGCCCAGATGAATTATTTGTTCTTTTCACTGAGAGCTTTGAGGTATTTGTCGTTTTTAGTGGCGTATGGTCAATTTTTGAATTACGGTTCTTGAATGACCATTTGGCTAGCAATTAACCGACCTATTGACCAATCATTAAGGCTCGAATAGAATTGTACCACCGAATTCGGCCGCCTTTTTTGTAGAATTAGCCGCCTTTTTTCTTGTCAATTCCTGTTTTTCAAATTTTAGCTATAATTTGATGGTAATTTTGCTCTTCATGATAGCAAAAATGAAAGCCCAGAATCTTGGTTACTAACTGGTATAAATAAATTGTGAACTTATAGGAAAAAGTTATAAAATGTAATCAAAAACATCCAGATGCCAATTTCGGCCTCTGCCTGCTAAAGTGCCTCTGACGAAATTTGAATGCTTTTTAAATTTCAGCTTTTACGAGTCGGTACTGTTTCTTTCTATGGTAGCAAAGATGAAAGTCCAGAACTTTGGCTACTCACAAATTTGTAAAAAGTGTCAACTTGTAAGGAAGAAGTAGAAAATTTCGTCAAAAACACTTTAGCAGGCACAGGCCGAAATTGGCATCTGGATGTTTTTGATTACATTTTCTAACTTTTTCCTATAATTTCATAATTTATTTATACCAGTTAGTAACCAAGATTCTGGGCTTTCATTTTTGCTATCATGAAGAGCGAAATTACCATCAAATTATAGATAAAATTTGAAAAAATCTATAGTCAAATGCCTGATTTGCTTTTTATATATTTTAGGGCATCTATCAAGACTCTTTTGGACTTCCAATTTAACCGAGCCCATGTCCAGCCAATTGTGGAACTGTGCACAACCATCCGCCTCAAATGCTTAGGAATAGTAGTGGAAAGGGCAAGTGAAGGTAGTAATTCATCTTTTTTGCTCAATGTAGTTCGATTTGCTGGTTTATCCAGTCAAAGGTTATAGCAGAACCCTAAAAAGGTAAAAAAGTTTGTGTCTGGCACAGTTTGTGTCGGTGTTTTAAGAATATTTTGGAATAAATACCAACCACTGTGCCTAACTATCCCACAAGCCTTGTTCAGCGCTACAACGCAAAAAACAAAAACAATTTTTAGATATTCTCCAATTGGGTAATCGTGAGAACTGGAAAATGGACGGAGGTGACCAAACCAAAACTCCTTTGCCAGATCTCTATGAAACTGAGGTTGACGCATTTTGACAATCAAAACTGTTTTTTTTTTCAATAAATCAAGCTTATAGATTAATGAAATCATGCCAAATGTGAAGCAAATTCTCTCGTTCAACAATTTTCCAGGTGAAGTGGATTTATTTTCCAGAGAGAGGGTGCGCCAAATGATCATTGACCTGTTTGTTGTGGTCATCTTGAGCTTCAAAGACTGTTACGACCAGTTGTTACAGCTGAAACCCTCGTCCAACCCTACAGACCAGGGTTCAAAACGACCCAACCGTCTGTTCATGACTGGCTCTACAGTTGACACAATGTCCTTGTCAAGTGCTGGAGGCACTGAAACTTGTAGGTTTTTAAGTGTTTTTTGGGTGGTACTTCTTTCTAGTATCAAAATAATGGTACCAAAATATTTATTCAATTTATTTTGCGTAGAAAAACTTTTTTGAACAAATACTTTATCTGGTTGATACATGAGTCTGTAGCTCTGAATTTAAGCTTTCTAACAAGGCCTCAACTTCATGTAAAATACCGTATTTCCTCTAATAGAGCCCCCCCTCTAATAGAGCCCCCCCCCTAACTTTGAGGACCTATATCTCAGCCCAGGGTCAATTTTTTGCAAAACTGTTTTACGCGTTTTCTTAACTCCTACGAGCTCTACCGATTGCACTTTTCAGATTTTAGTTGAGCACCCAAAAATCTCGAGATCGAATTCCAAAATTTGCCGATTTTCGGGCATCCGAAAAATAAAGCCCCCGGGGGCTCTATTAGAGGAAATACGGTATTTAAAAAATATAAAGGTTTCGGCGTTTGGAGAAATAACTTTTTCGACCAATGTCTTTGTTGTGATGGAGATGATAGGATAAAATAATATGATCCTGTATGGGTTGTATAACTCTCAATAAACTAATATTCCACAGTAATACAGAGAACAATTTTTAGCGCAACAGAATAATCACACTACGACACAATAACTGACGAACAAGGGAATTCTATGCAGTCACATAGAATTCCATACAAGACAAAAGAGGTTTCAAATTAATCCTCACAACAGTCTTCCATTCAAACCCCTAAATCTCTAACTTTTTAAAATATTTTACTGGAGTAAGATACCGAGTATCTTGTTGAATAGCCGACATTCAGAGCTACACAATGGTAAAAATCTGTGCAAATTAGAAAGAAAAAAAATAAAAGTTCAAAAAATTAAAATTTTGCTGCTACAAAGAGTATTTTGGTGTTAGAAAAGAGTATTACCCGTCTTTTTTTGATCTCAATGTTATTTGCAGCATTACCGGACACCAAGTCCAAAGCGCCGTCCCTAGAAATCACCAGCAAAAAGTTATTGATTTCGATCTGCAACCTGGAGTATGTGATCAACCAACTACTAGCCTGTATATGTCGTCGTCTAACGGACAATGGAGTCAAATTTGGTGAATTGATCTATAAGAAGTCAAAACAAAAGCTGATTCACTACCGTCACTCCCTGATCAAACACTACATAGCTATCAAAACATCAGCTATTGTTGCTGTCCTTGATTCAGCCAGCTATGAACAGTTGCCGGAGGAAGAGGGTAAATCGATTAATTTATTTTATTTATTTGCTAAATGCAGTCGAACCTGTGGTACTTATGTGCCCCGGGGGCTAGCAACATCTGATAATGATCATAAATCATTATACAACGGTAAAATAACATTGTTTTATTTCTCACAAACATAATACTCGCTCACTTGCTTCCAAAAATGGTAAAAGACATCCTTATCACAAAATAATTTACGCCACAGAAATTCTTCTATATAATGAGTTCTCGATGTTCCGTATTCTTTTTTGTGCCTGTGCTTGAGCTTCTGGTGCATTGATTCGACGCCTTGTGTGTGAACTTCATTGTTTTGCGGATCGACGAAATTTTCAGAATGATTCACGGCAAAGTGTGTGTACCCTCGCGGAAAAATCCAATTATCAGATGTTGCCCCCGGGGCACATAAGTACCGAACCTGTATATAGTTTACACCCAAGAGACCGACCTTAGGTGTGGGGGACACTTTGCCTAGTTTATCCTCGGTGTACACTAAATAGAGTTTGGTAGGTTGAAGAAAAAGGGCAGAGCCACTCATACGGCTATTTAACACATTTTATTCAAAAGGAATTCAGCCAGCATATTGCTATCATACAATACAGTCAACTCTCGATATAACCAGGGGTCCGACTATATCCCTTAATTAAAGGCATTGCCCTTAATTTGAAAATTTTGCCTTTAATTTTTTTTAAGGCGCATTTTGACGAATGCTATGAAAGTTATGACTACTTTCTTGGGCAGAAAGAGTTGTTGAAAGCAGGAAAGGGGGAGAAAAATATGTTGTTCGTCAATACCAAGGGCAAAGTTGTTTTTTTTGTTGATTTTTGTCGGGTTTGAAGCATAGGGGACAACATGCGTTTTAGTTGCCTTTGTTTTGGTGAAAATTCTTTTAAATTGCCTTTATTTTAGAAATTCGCGATCGAACCCCTGGATATAATGGACCCCCAAAAAGTTCGTTCCCGCCATGGGTCTGACACTTTTTTTACCTCGATTTTTGCAGGCTTTTGCCAGTTCTGTTTTGACAGTCCGGTCCCAAGTATCGAAGGATTCCAATTTTGCTGATCGTTTTGTAAAAATTAAATAATTTTGTCTCTAAAAAAGCAAAACCTCGATATAACGACACCCTATTTTTGTGAAGGGGTGTCGTTATATCGAGGTTCGACTGCAACATCAAACTGATAGCTAAACTAGAAAAGCAGTGCGTGTTTTTTGTTTCATTTTATTCATTCTTTTTTTATAATGAAATTAGATCAACAAAGTAGGACAAATAAATAAGGCTTTAAAATGAGTCATGCTTTGTGTTGTTTTCTTTGTTTGCATCCTTGTTATTTAACTTTTAAGTCATTCTTTTGATGAATTTTTTCCTTTACCCTTGGTTTAATTTCTCTGTTTATAAATGGCTGATTTCCGGCTACAACTCAATTCCGGCGTTGAATCAATCTTCGGTCAAAGAATGGGATGCAATCACCCAGATATAGATCCAAATGCAATGGCCAATGGATAATATTTAAAACTGCCCGCTCATCTGTGAAAAATGCCCGCTAATTTTAATTTGAATAAATTTTCGGTTATTTTTTAAATATTTTTGTATCATCGTGTAGCACAGGATTTCAGCTTTTTAAAGAGCTATCAGACTCCATTGAAAAATTTCAGAAATGTGGAGATTTAGGGGTTTAAATGAAGTAACTTTTATTTATTTTTTCAAACCCCTGGATTTTCACATTTCTAAATTTATTCTAAATTTACTTGTCTTTGTTTCGATTTCTCCACCAAAATTCTTCTAGATAGGCAACGAAGTGAGTTTGATAGCTTGGTAGAAAGCTGAGATTCCGGGCTACACGGCAATGCAAAAAAATAGAAAAATTAAAAAAAAATAACACGAAAATTCAATGGGAAGTGCAAATTTCACATTAGCGGGCATTTTTCTCAGATTAGCGGTCAGCTGATTTCCCGAAATTTATCTTGTCACATTTGACGTATTTTTAGATTTTCCGCAAAATTTAATTTAAAAGTTAAAAATACGTCTTGACAGAACACAAAGGGTTCGAGTAAAATAATACGTTTTTCCCAAATCAGTGAAGTTTGATGGTTAGTTACAAAGAAATACAGAGTTCCGCATACAGGAATGCAAAAAGAGAAAGAATAATTACGTTGAAAACTTTCAACAAAAAATCCTACTGCAGAAATTCATTAATTTACTGTGGTATTTAAGAGAAAAACTGTGGAATTTAAGCTGGGCTTAATTTTTTTACACTTTTGTTGCTGCTTATTGCCTATTTTTGTTTTATTAAAAAAAATTGTAAGAAAAAATGCAATATAAAATTTGCTGCAGAAATCCAATTCGAGCCCTAAAATTATTGTTTTGAAAATCATAGAAAGCCAGGGTTCTTATACGTCCTTTTTAAAAAGAATTGCTCTTTTCGGGACCTTAAATCCTTTTTATTTTTGACATTTTGCGTCAAAAAAAATTTTCGCTTCAAAACGATAAAATGAATTTTTGCCATCAATAGTACAGTCGACTCTCGATGTAACGGACCCCCAAAAAGTTCGTTCTTGCCTAGGGTCTGACACTTTTTTAGCCCAATTTTTGAAGTCTTTGGCCAGTTGTCTTTGGCTGGTCTAGTCCAAAACATCGCAAGGATTCCTATTTGACCAATCGTTTCTGAAAATCGCAATAGTTTTGCCGAAAAGACCCGTGCCTCTCGATATAACGGACACTTATTTTCAAAAAGGTGTTCGTTATATCGAGAGGCGGGTCTTTCGGCAAAACTATTGCGATTGAAACGATTGGTAAAATAGGAATCCTTGCGATGTTTTGGACTAGACCAGCCAAAGACAACTGGCCAAAAACTTCAAACATCGAGGTAAAAAAAGTGTCAGACCCTAGGCTGGAACGAATTATTTGGGGTCCGTTATATCGAGAGTCGACTGTAGTCAAAATTTCGAATTGACTTTTTTTTAAATCTAAGAGCCTTGTAGAAATTCATTAAATTCAGATGTGTCAGACTTCATCAAAGAGCTGGTAATGTGCGTTGTGTTCATCCAGGCCGAACTTTATCTAATCTCCCCTCAACTCACTAACCAAGTTTTGTCAGTGGCCGTGGAAAGTTCACTGAATGGGGTTGTTAAACTGATTTCCCGGGTCAACCTGTCCCAATCCGAGACTGCCACTCAAGTGGTCATTGATTTGGCCGCGTTGGAAGAAGCTTTCCAGCAATTTCTCTCTGCTCAAATGAGGCATTTTCATTACTTTAAATACAAATTCCAATCACTATATGTAAATTTTCTAGGTCTGCCCTCAATTCCATTAGAGCTCGCCTAATGAACAAACTGGACAGGGAGTACGTTTTCCAACCACAAATTTTCGGGTGATTTCAAAAGAATGATTTGATTGTTTAGAAGTTTTCAAAGCTCCATTCAAAACTTCCGCCAATGTTTGCGCATGGCCATAGAAAGCCTCCAGTCTGTGGAAGAAGGGGTGGCAGACTCAGAATCGGGTAGTGGATCAGCCACCACTGATATATAACACACAAACTTAAGTTCGACCACTTGCTCGGCCCCCGACACTTTTTGAGTCAGCGGCACTTGATATAAAACTATTGCTTTCATAAAAATCGACGGTGTTCAGTTTGAGGCAGGGATATTGTCTTTACAGGCTTTACTTTTCGGTTTTTTCGTCCATCCTTTTGTTATTCGACCATGAGCCAGTTAAACATAATTTTAAGGCTAAAATTTAGGGCTATCTCTCTATGAGCTCCGGGTCTTGATTACGCAACTTTTCGTAAAATGAGCCAGTGAAAGCCTGGGAAAACCGTAGCTTTTGCCTTTTGGTACGGATTTTTTGACGGCTCGTTTTATAAAAAAAGAAGAATCGCGGCTAGAATTTATAGAAAAATAGCACTGAATCTGGACTTCGAGATGACGTGTAGACTGCCTCTAGTCAAATTAGAAAAAAAGATGGACGAAAAACTCGAAAGATAGAGCCCGTAAAACAGGCTATACAAATACCTGTATTTTACTGGCAAAAGTTTTAACTTTTTCAGAAATTTCCGCTAAAATCGAAATCCTTGAATTTGTTGAACACCTTCACAAAAGACACCCAGCGGAGGATCGAATTTGAGTTGGTGGTGTTATATGGGGCTAGGACACTTCGCTATGAGGGCAGTTCGCTATGGTTTTTTTTAAATTTTCATACTTTTATTCAAATAAAAGTTCTGGTTCTATTCTAGAATCGGGTGCCAAAAAAACAGCTTGGTCCCCCTGTTAATTTTTTTGCGAAAGAAAAAAAGCATCCTTCCAGGACAAAAATGAAAAAACTTTAAAACTTTTTAAAAATATTAAAAAGACAACAGGGGGGACCAAGCTGTTTTTTGGCACCCGATTCTAGAATAGAACCAAAGTTCTTATTTTAGCAAAAAATTTTTCTGACGTCCCCCATTATCTAAAATTTCCTTAGGAATTCAAATCAAAAAGCAGAATTCCAAAAAAATGTTTGTGTGCTGAGATATGACCCAAAGTTGAAAGGTGGCATGTTGGCACTCCAACTTCAGGTCATATCTCAGCATACAAGCATTTTTTTGAAATTCTGCTTTTTGATTTGAATCCCTAAGGAAATTTAGCTGAGGGCGTCAGAAAAATTTTTTGCTAAAACAAGAGCTTTTATTTAAAAAAGTATGAAAATATTTTAAAAAAAAAACTATAGCGAACTGTCGTTTTAGCGTGTTATATGGAGAAGCAAATGCAAAATATGTATTGTAAAAAACCTTTTTGTAACTTATTATTTGTACGGAATTGGAGAAAAATCGCAGAAATAAAGAATATTTATTAAATCTTTTTTATCTTTTATGTTTGATCTACAAACAGGATATCGATATGTTACTTCTTTGTTAGAAATGTTGAAAATGAATAAAAATAGGTGTCAGCAGCACTAATTGAGGACTTTGGATGAACAGTTTTGGACGGATTGCAATCTTTCTTACATCTTTTTATGTTGGACCCAAAGTCATACGATATTTCGGAGATATTTATGCAAGTTTTTTTATAGGTCTATCTAAAAACATTTACTGAATTAATTTATCTACAGTCAAAAATTTGGTTCCCGCTTAGGGTCCGACCCTATTTTTACCTCTATTTTTGAAATTTTTGATCAGTTCTGATTCGTCAGCCCAGTCCGAAAAAATGCAAGGATTCAGATTTTGGTACTTATTTAGTTGGTCACCCCCAAAGGTCATTTTCAGTACTGAATTTTTTTGTGCTTGTTTGAATTTTTTCATATTATTTGTGAGTTTATTAGTAGCTTTTTAGCCCAGCAATGGATGATCTTAGAGATTTTAACATTCGACGCCTATTTGAACTGCTATCATATAGTGATGAAGATTTCATAAGTTGGCTCCAAGAAAAGAAAATCCTTTTCCGAACTAGAAAGTGCGATGGGAAAAAGGATGCAAACATTTGATTTAGTTTTAATCTTATTTAGTTGGGGCCCTAATTTAATATGCATCTCGGTTATGGTTGTCGTCGTTATTGCAATAAAAGTTGATTTTGGGTCCAAAAAACCAAACTGTTACAAAATCGAAAAATGACCTTTGGGGGCCAACTAAATAAGTACCCAGATTTTACCGATGGTTTTTCACAACATAACGGACAAAGCTTTTTTTTGCTGCAAAAAGACTTTTTTTGCTGCAAATTTTTTGATGCAAAAAAAGTCTTTTTGCAGCAGAAAAAAGCTTTGTCCCAACATAACATTGTCCAAAAGACCGGCAATGTCCGATTTAACGATACCCCTTTTAAGAATATCAAAATCTCCGGTTGAAATTTTTTATTCTGAAATTTAATTTGAAAATACCGGTGAACTTCAAATATTTACATGCACCCTATTTGTTTTTAAAAACGGGTGCCAATTTGTCTAAGCTCTATAGGCAAAAAGAGAAAGTGCGTTAGTGCAAAAATGTTTTAGTTTAATGAACCCTTTTTGACAAAATTAAAATTTTCAAAAACAACTCTTTATTGTCTCACTAAATTTACAGGCAAACAATGAAGAGGGTTACAGAGTTGGTAACAGGAATAGGACTATTTCAATCATCATTTTGTTGTGGATAATGGTGCACATCACCCTGCTCATATATAACCATTTATTTTCCTTCTTCCAAGCACCCTTTACAATCTACAAGTTTGGTGGCAGAACTGAGGCAAAAGCGCCTAATGGCAATATTCGAGTCAGTTTTTTTCGGTGTGTAGTCTTTTTATCATTTTTTTTCCAAATTTTGAATTTCCTGCATTTTCATGTTTTTTTGCAGTGTGCGAGACACGCTTAAGCCTGTTCCAACGTGCGCTGGCCCAGCCTGCACCAAAGCTCCGCTTAAGTTAGAAAAAAGAAAAAATACATAGTGGTATTTTATAATCTCCCTAGTTTGTTTTGTCCAGTCGGGCTATATGTTGGGTGGTTAACTTACCACCTTTAGGTGGCATTTGCCACCTTTTGATAACTTTTGCCACCTTTTTGAAAAACGAAAGGTGGCATTTTTGTACGAAATTCGGCGAAGTGCACAGAACATTTTTCCTTATTTAATTAAATTATTGAACACTTAATTTTCTTTGTGAATGCTGTTGACCTCAATATTGTTTTTACTTCCCAGTTCGGTTTTTAAATGTTCATTTTAGTCCACCGCATCCGATGTATAGAATCTTTAATCGTGCAAAGAAGAGGAAGCAAGATGAGGAAGAAAATGATTCTCAAGAAGTTGTTGCAAATGAAGTCGATTCGCAGGGGGGAGCTCTCAAGTGCAATTGACTTGTTGGAAGTGATCTCGAGTGAAGCTGACTCGCAAGCGGATCTGACAAGAAGGAAAGCATCTCACGACAAGCCAGCTGGTGGAGCATTGAAGTTGCGTCAGGAATACGCAGGGAAGTATCAGTTCATCCGAAGCATCTGCAACATCTGGAGCGATGAGAAAAGCCGGCTTGGTGTCGACATGTTGAATTCCCTTGTGTCAGTCAAATGTAATAGTGATTTGGATTGTTCAAAAATGTATCAATTGTTTGTGCACGATACGGAATTGTTGAAGAAAGGCTCGTAAGATGTTCATATTTGTTTGATTTCAATAGGTTAATGGTGATTGTAACACGAAGTGTGACAATTTATGAGAAACGCCACCTTTGGTGAAAAATTTTGGATATAATGCCTTCTTTTGAGGAAATTTTGCAACCTGTTTTGAAACTTGAGTTAACCACCCAGGCTATATGCTGCTGGAGTAATGCCTGGCCGTCAACAAAAAAGTACTGAACAAAAATATGCCGACTGAAATTTTGAAAAATTGCCTGAAAACTTCTGAAAATGCTGTTTTTGTTTTGTTGATTTATCTGGGTATTCCTAATAGAATGGTATTAGCAAGTTTGGTACGACTCGATCCGCCACAGTCTTCTCTTTCAAATACAAAAAAGATGTACCGAAAAACCGGAAATTCAAAAAGTTATGGCAAAAACAAATAAGGGAAATTATAAAATACCACCCTGTTTTGTCTAAAACAGAAAAGCAGGGGTTCGATCGCGAATTTCTAAAATAAAGGCATCTAGTGTCAAAAATAAAGGCAATTTAAAGGAATTTTCACCAAAATAAAGGCAACTTAAAGGCATGTTGTCCCTATGCTTCAAACCCGACAAAAATCAACAAAAAAACAACTTTATTGACGAACAACATATTTTTCTCCCCCCTTTCCTGCTTTCAATAACTCTTTGTGCCCAAGAAAGTAGTCATAACTTTCATAACATTCGTCAAAATGTGCCTTTATTTTCAAAAAAATTAAAGGCAAAATTTTCAAATTAAGGGCAATGCCTCTAATTAAGGGATATAATCGGACCCCTGCAGAAAATTCAAAAAATGGGAAAAAATGATGGAACGCTCCCATGCTATTTCATTTACCTTGAATTAATATTAAAATTGCCGTTTATAGCGTATTCGATCCCGATCTCTTTGGCTGTTTTGGATTGTTGTATTTTTTTCTCACCTAGCTTACCTTCTTTATTTGGTGGAAAGCTTTGAAGTTCCCTCTTACCTCTATTATACTTCTTGTGTGAGTTATTAATTTTGTTTACTTAAAAAAATTATTATTTAGTTTATCAATGGTATTTGGCTTCATCTTGCTGCTTTTTCAGTAAGTTTTGTGTTTGCTAGTCAGAGTTACAGGACACCTGTCAAAGTCAGGAGACAAGTTTCAATGACAGTATTGTTCGAAATATTCTTGAAATCTTTCAATGCCGAAGGGATCGTCAGATTCTGCTGATCATTTTGAGTAAAAATAGGGTCGGGTGATGGTAAGTCACCGGAATTTTAAGTCACCGGTCGGTAACCCAACCCTAGTAAAAAATGTACAAAAATTCAAATAAAAAATTTTGCGCTATTAGCAAATACCAACCCCCCCCCCCAACAAATTTTTTGTAAGTATGTCTTGTAGGGAATCTTGTAAGTAATTTTTATGCGCTGAAAACGTTAAAAAGGTGTTTCCGAGCATTTTCCAACACAAAAAGTTGATTTTTGGGAGAAAAAAATTTTTGACTAAAAATCGACATTTTGCCTCGGGGGACAAGGTAAACCACGGGGGGTTGGGGTATTCGCAAGCAGGGTCAAAAATTTCATTTACAAACCAGTTAAAATTTTACTTTTGTCTAGCGGGAGTCTGAGGAGGGCATTTACAATTGAGATATGAAGTCGATAATCTGATCATATCTTTTTATTTTTCCGATCCAACTAAAGAGAGTTTGTTAATTTTCGGGTAAAGGGCCTTGAGAAGAGAAAAAAAGCTGTACAGGAGGAAAAAATATTGAAAACTCGCACAGCTGAGATACCTTATATACTTCGATATCCGACTTTCGCCGACAGTGTAAACTGTGCTAAAAAGAAAACACCCTAAAAATCCCCTTTCTAAATTTTCTTATTCACGTCTAATATTTAAATTTTCAGTGCGGGTTTTGCTTGTTGAATCTAGTAATATGGATGTTTACAGTAATCTATTTGTCCAATCATTTTTTACCTTTTTAAGCAATGATATTTGCAGAAATTACATTGGACAAAGGCTTTTTTGGACAAGTACCTACTTAAACTAAAATTTGTTAAACTACTTGCTACTGACCACCAATTTCAAGTGCTGACTACTCTATTTTGCACTTTTGTGTTGTGTTCAATTCATTGGTAATTCTTTCTGAAACTGATCGAAAAATAGGTATTTAATTGTAGGTACGGTGCTGACCATTTGGTGGTTCGTCGAGAAATCATTCCAATGCCCCACTTGAAAATAACACCAAGTTCAACTGCTGCAAATGTTAGTGAGGGCCAGCCATCCTTACAAGTAGCTGTGATCACTGACCTGCATGGAGGAGCCATTGTATACAGGTGCTCAATACTTTTTTAGCAAACCCTTTTTTCAAATGTCAAAAAGAGTTACAAAGTCTGTATGTATAATAAGGATTGCCAAAATTCAAAACTAATAGGGTTGTCGGCGGTTGTCTTATTTCGAACCAACGACTAGTTGCTGGGTCTCATTTTCAGCGTTTCAGGCTAAGTACACAATGTAGAGGCAAAGTGAGCGCCTTTTAATTTTTAGATATATTTACATTTTTCAATATTTCAAAGTTTTAGTACCAAATTGTAGCTCTGAATGTCAGCTACATTGTGGTACCAAAACTTCTAGAAAAATGAAAAGTTTGTAGATCTAAACTTTTAAAGGCACTCACTCCGTGCTGAAAAATATGTCAGAGTGAGCGCTTTTTAAAGTTTAGATCTACACATTTTTCGTTTTTCTAGAAGTTTTGGTACCACAATGTAGCTGACATTCAGAGCTACAATTTGGTACTAAAACTTTGAAATATTGAAAAATGTAAATATATCTAGAAATTAAAAGGCGCTCACTTTGCCTCTACATTGTGAACTTAGCCTGAAACGCTGAAAATGGGGATTTTACAACCTCTTGAAAAAGTGCTCACAAACCCAGCATCTAGTCGTCGGTTCGAAATAACACTACTCCAGACAACCCTAAAAATTAATCTCATTTTAATGTAATCTAAGTTTTTTTCGCAGAGAGCAAATCGCCAAGGTGGTGGACAAAGTCAACGAGTTAAATGTAGATGCAATACTTATTGTTGGTAAGGCCTTTGAAAAAGTGTAATTTTAGCCACGTTTTTAATTTTGCTGAATACAATTATCCTATTTTCTCTAATAGTTCACCCCTCTCTATTAACTCACCTCCCTCAATTTTAAGAACATATATCTCAGCCCAAAGAAAATATTTTATATCGTTGTTTGCTGCATTCTCTTAACTCCCATGAGCTCTACCGATCCCCCTTTTACAATTTTGGCTAACGAAAGTCTCGGGTGGATTTTAAAATATTAGGTTGTGTCATTAATACGTTCGTTTTTTTCAAATCAAATTTCTGTGGCATTGTGTTTTTTCCATAAATTTCTCGACAAGTTTTAAAAAGTTGACCTCCCATTTTGTAGCTGAGAATCTCAGCTACAAAATGAGAGGTCAACTTTTAAAAACTTGTCGAGAAACTTATGGAAAAAAACACAATGCCACTAAAATTTGATTTAAAAAAAACAAACGTATTTATGACACAACCTAATATTTAGATTTTTGAGAGGTTGAAAAATAACTCGCCCGGGTGAATTGGTAAGTCATAAGAAAAGTAATTTAAAATATTATTTGAAACGTGATTTCTTAGTAAAATTCTTGGATCAACTCAAAATTTAAATTTTTGCTAGGTGATGCAATTGATGCCCCAAGACACTTGATTGAAGAAAGAATGGAACCACTTAGACACTTGCAATCTCGCTATGGCACCTATTATGTCACTGGAAATCACGAGTACTACTACGGAGATGGTATCAATTCTAAGCTTTTACACAAAATATGATAAAAATGACTGTAAAATACCTGAAGTCTTAAAAATACATAGATTCAAAATCTGCCAGGTTTAGAGTGTTAACGACCAATTTTAAATTTAGTCGAACAATGGATTCTCCTGTTTGAGTCTTATGGCATAAAAGTTTTGCAGAACAGGTAATGGCGGACAACTAACTTAGGAGAAAAAATTATACCATTTTAGCAAAGTTGACTTAGACGGTATCTGTTTGTTGGGCTTAAATGACATATCCAGCAAAAATAGCGGGTTTGACTTTTCGACCCTAGTATAGAATACCCCCACCAAAACCCCCACTACCCCCACCTTAAGTAAAGAGCACCCAAATATATGTTCCAGACCCCAGAAAAAGTGCGTAAACACTTATTAGTCACAACTTCCACACGCTAGCCTACCCTAAGCCTAAGTAAAGAGCACCCAAATATATATTCCAGACCCCAGAAAAAGTGCGTAAACACTTATTAGTCACAACTTCCACACGCTAGCCTACCCCTAAGCCTAAGTAAAGAGCACCCAAATATATATTCCAGACCCCGGAAAAAGTGCGTAGAACACTTATTCGTCACAACTTCCACACGCTGGCCTACCCCTAAGCCTAAGTAAAGAGCACCCAAATATATATTCCAGACCCCAGAAAAAGTGCGTAAAACACTTATTAGTCACAACTTCCACACGCTGGCCTACCCCTAAGCCTAAGTAAAGAGCACCCAAATATATATTCCAGACCCCAGAAAAGTGCGTAAAACACTTATTAGTCACAACTTCCACACGCTGGCCTACCCTAAGCCTAAGTAAAGAGCACCCAAATATATATTCCAGACCCCAGAAAAAGTGCGTAAAACACTTATTAGTCACAACTTCCACACGCTGGCCTACCCTAAGCCTAAGTAAAGAGCACCCAAATATATGTTGCAGACCCAGAAAAAGTGCGTAAAACACTTATTAGTCACAACTTCCATACGCTGGCCTACCCCTAAGCCTAAGTAAAGAGCACCCAAATATATATTCCAGACCCCAGAAAAAGTGCGTAAAACACTTATTAGTCACAACTTCCACACGCTGGCCTACCCCTAAGCCTAAGTAAAGAGCACCCAAATATATGTTCCAGACCCCAGAAAAAGTGCGTAAAACACTTATTAGTCACAACTTCCATACGCTGGCCTACCCTAAGCCTAAGTAAAGAGCACCCAAATATATATTCCAGACCCCAGAAAAAGTGCGTAAAACACTTATTAGTCACAACTTCCATACGCTGGCCTACCCCTAAGCCTAAGGGCTAAGCCTAAACTTGTTGTTCCAAAGGGTAGTTACAACGATTTTTAGAAGGTCTGATTTTAGGGGGTATTCTATACTAGCGCCGACTTTTCTTTTCGTGTTTTTTATATGCTAACCCCAGAGTTTACAGCATAAAAGACCATTCCATGAATGTATCTTCTCTTGACAATTGCCCAGCAGAATCTCCCACATTGGTAATGGTCCACAATCCAGCTGCTGCAGATGATGTAGTTGAATATGCCCAGAAGACAAACCACACAGTTGATCTCATTGTTTCAGGCAATTTTGTCGGTTCATAAGTAAAAATAATGGTTGATATTTAGGTCATACACACGCTGGTCAATACTGGATTGTCATTCCATATGTTTACTGGATTTTACCCTATTTCCACGGCTTCTATACTCTCAATAATGGTGATACAAAACTGCTAGTCTCGGCAGGAACTCTCTACCAAGGAGCTCCTATGAAAATGCCGTTTATGTCTGAAATTTTTGTGCTGTCTCTGACACCTCCTTCTCATGAAACTTAGATATTGAGCAATTTTTGCCAATTTGTTGACGCTTCCGCGGTTTCGGCACATCTTTTGAATTTTTGCCTTTTTTTACTTTGGGGTTTTTGAAGTTTGGGATATACATCTGAGCCCTAACTTATTCAATTCATACGCCTAAATTTATTAACATGGGAACGGCTGGTCGAGACAAGCGGACGATCTGGTGCAGTTTTTAACGTGAATCATTTTTATGTATGGGGGTGTGGGTCATGAAGTGAGCTAATAACCGCCTTTAAATTCAAACTATTTCAGAAAACATGAAAAATCTCCCGAGGGGCAGAAATCACTTGTCTCCGAACAGCAATTGTGACTGCAATACGCCATAATGACCGCCAGAATCTGCTCTTTCAAATGAGTGGACAACCGACGCCAACCGGTCATTATGCTGTTTGGAGACAACTGATTTCTGCCCTTCGGGAGATTCTTCGTCTTTCCCTAAATAAAAGCTTTAAAGGCGGTTATTAGGTCACTTCATGACTAGCAAACACCCACACTGATTTACATGAAAAACTGCACCAGATCGTCCGCTTGTCTCGGTCAGCTGTTCTCGTGTTTAAAAAAGCAGAAAACAGTCAAAATTAAATAAAGACGCGAATTCAAAAAATGTCCCAAAAGTGCGGAAACGCCCGTATGCCATTTTCGCCCAATTTTTATAATAAAGATTTCTATTGTTTGTGTAGCCAGAATTTTTTAAATACAAATTTTTTAAATTTTGTGCAATAATATTTTGCTGTTGTGACACAGGGAATTGGACATTTTTCAGTCTTACCATTTTACCATTTCGTCACATACTTGGCGCAACTTGGCTGAATCCTGCGAGCAATATTGGGGTTGTTACTTTCTATCGGTATACCAATGACACATAAAAAATACTATAGTACCCCCTTGTAGTTGTCCTATTGGCGATACCGATGTTTTTGGACATTTGTTCAGAATTTGCCTAAACGCATACGCACCGAATCCTTTCTGTTTTATTTAAGTGTGGAATAGGAAAAAATTTGAGCGAGCACTACTATATCAGTTCCTTTCAATTTTCCGCCTAGGATATGGGAAAAATTAAGGTACCGTATTTCCTCTAATAAGAGCCCATGGGCGCTTATTTTTCAAACACCCAAAAATCTGAAAATTTTGGGGTCGATCTCAAGATTATTGAATGAAATTTCAAAATGTAAAAAGCGGAATCGGTAGAACTCGTGGGAGTTAAGAGAATGCATTAAAAAGCTTTGCAAAATATTCTTTCTTGGCTGAGATATAGGTCTTCAAAGTTGGGGGTGGGCGCTTATTAGAGCATGGGCGCTTATCAGAGGAAATACGGTATCTATCTAAATCGGCATTAGGTGAACTCATCAACGGTGAATTCATCGACAGGTGGATTCATCGACATTTTGGCGTTCTGTTATATAGCCTTTTTTCGTGTTTTCATTCAACTTTTTTGAAAATAGCTACCAAAAACCACATAAAGTCACCTCAGAACTTCGAAAAAGGCATTGTTTTTAAGTTCCGGTCAATAGAAAATTGAGTTTTCGGAACTTTGATTTTTCGACCAGTCGAATGCTTTACCATGTTTTGAGTGCGCGCATCTATATAACCCATCAAGCATCCTGCGCACCCTTCGGAGGCAGTTAAATCAGGCCACACAAGAACAAATATGTAGCTAAGATGAATAAATCATTTGTACAAAAATGCTTTACGTAATTTAAAATTCCGCTCAAGACAAAAATTATTTAAATTCGAATTTTTTCAAATTTTAAATCATTTATGTCTTGAGCGGGATTTGAAATTTGACAGTGAGTGTGAGAATCAAAGGTCAGTTTCTAAAGTAAGTCAACCATACTGGACACAAATCCGGTGTCAAAATTCTGGTTTTGCTTAGCGTAAAGCAGGTTTTACGTCGAAATGTTTTTTAGATACACTTTGGCTTACTTCAAAGCACTATCTGGTTCAGTTTTTCCTGCTCTGTCGTATGGTATCTACCATAACTGAAAAAACGGCGTTTTTACACTTTTTGTGCATATTTTTGTATAAATAACGTTTTTGAGAAAAAAAACACGATGGTTTTTTTAAGCCAAAAAAATTTCATTCGATTGTCATAAATGCATCAACGATATGCCATTAGAAATCTCGTAATCTGCGCTTTCTTTTGCATATAAAATTAGGTCAATGTATTGAAAAAATTGGCATAGTCCACCTCTACCATGCAGGTCATCCTTGAGTCATCCTTGAATACTTCCACCTTGCAGGTCATCCTTCATGAGTATTTGATGATACTTTGACTGATACTTAGTGAAAGCGAAAGACCACTGAAAAACGACCACCTTGCAGGTAGAGCAGCTTGCTTTTTTACCACTTTACTTGAGTCGTCCTGGCAAGGAAAGAGACCAAACAAAAAAAATCTATAATTAAATAATAAAAGAATGAGAGCGTCAACCACCGAATTTTCGGAAACGATAAATAATGAGAATCTCAAAGACCGAATCTGAAAAGAACATTACGAAGAACTCAAAAGAATATTACGAACAACTCAAAAGAAAACAATTCGAGAAAAGAACAGCTCGAAATAACAAAATGCCAAAATGTCGATGAATTCACCTGTCGATGAATTGGCACACCGACAGCTGCGCAAAAAATATCTGACAAGGGAACCGATCGTACTGTATGATTCGATTCAGAAATTCTATCAACGACATCTTGTAGCGCATAGTCGATTTACTGCATAAAATTTTGATATTTTTTGCTAACAGACAGAAAAAATCGAATCGGGAGACACGAGAAACATCGAGGCGCAAACTGCCTTGGTCCCCCTGTGGATTCTTAAAAACATATTTGTTTATAATCTACCTTTAATATGGTGACATTCCTAAAAGTTCGATCCCTAGCAGGGTCCAACACTATTTTGAGCCGCTATGTTGAAAAAAAGTGTCTGACCCAGCTGGGGATCGAACTTTTGGGGTGTAACTATATAAAGACTCGACTGTAGAAAATATGTTTTCGAAAATCCACAAGAGGGACCGAGGCAATTTTGGTCTAACTTCGAGTCTCCATATTCGATTTTTTCTATCTGTTAGCAAAAAATATTAAAATTCTATATCGTAAATCGACTATGCTCTACAAGATGGCATTGCAGAATCTTCGAATTGAATCGTACAGTTTGATCGGTTCCCTTGTGAGAAAAAATTTAACTGGACAAAAAGTCATCTAGCAAATAATTCAAATGAGAAACGATTTGTCTTGGCACGATTTGTTTCCAAAATAAATGTTCTTCGGCAAAACTGTTTCATAAAAAACCGTGCTGCAAATAATGCGCTGTTTAGTTATCTTTCCACATTTTCCTACGTTACATTTATATGTTCACCAAGTGCATTATTCTCATCTTTCAGTTGCAACGCCATGAGTCAACGAATTGACTACAGTAGCGTGGATGAAGCTAGCTCAGGCGATGGTTGGAACTTTGGAATATAGCGGCCGATCAAGTCGCGTTTGATGAACAAGAAGAAGAGACGGCCGGAAAACATCAAGCAGCAGTGCGAATGCGGTGCCCTAAAAAGATAAAAGCCGAATCATCGTTTTCCATCTAAATAACCTGAAACCCGAAACCGAAAATTACCTAATGGGTTTAGTTTCCACCTTTGAGTGAAGTGTACTAACGCTCCAGGCCACGTGAAGCTCCATGATGCAGAACGACCCCGAAGGGCCAAGGGCGAACCTTGATTTTGTTTGATAAGATGGTGCCACTCCAAGTCGACAAACCAAGATCATTATTTATAAGGCGGTGCCATGACACTTTCCTACTGAAGACACTTAACTTACAAAACACGTACAGCCCTTTGAGTAAAGTACATAGAGCCCTTTGTACAAAGAGCCCATGCAGCCCTTTGAGTAAAGTATATACCGTATTTTCTTTATTAGTCACTCCGGGGTAATTATTTTTCAACCCCTAAAAAGTCGGAAAATTTTGAATATCATTGTAAGATTTTTTGGGTGCTCAATCAAAATCTAAAAATTGCAATCAGCTAAGATTTCGGTAATTAAGATAACGCAGAAAAAAGACTTGCAAAATTGTTTTTTCAGCTGATATATAGGGTGCTATGGGGGGTAATTATTAGAGAGTGGGTAACTATGGGAGAGGGGGTAATTAATAGAGAAAATACGGTAGACATGTTTTGTATAAGATATTCATTGAGAGGGTGCCAACAAAGTGTATAACAATAACAGTTGGAACAAAATGTGTATTGAATCAATTGTAAAATAAAACTTCTCTTCTTTTGACACCAGATCGGCAAAGCAGCAAAGAAAAAGACCACAGCCGCAGCCATTTTTTTGCTTCGGAATATATTTAGGGAAGAGCCTGTCCTATACAATAATACAATAGATATTTAATTGATCCACATCCACACAAGTGAAAAAAAACGATAAAATACCATGCGACGGAAAATTGTCCAACAGAAAAATGTACTAAACCCATTATACAGCCTATCCCTGGAAAATATATCTTGCATAATTATTAGTCAATCATATTTGTGAAATTTTCTTTTTCGGGTGCTTAAAATAAACTGACATTTTGGCTAAAAAAACAATAATTGTCTCAATATTCAGGCAATTGACTTGTGCAACTGAAGGATGCCGGCCTCGATTCTCGCAGAGCCTAGACGTAAGCAGAAAATCAGTATCGATCCGCAAAATCAAACATGGAAGAAAGACTCAGAAAAGTTTGGGCATAAGTTGATGGAGAAAATGGGTTGGAAGGATGGCAAAGGCTTGGGCAGCAAGGAACAAGGTGATATTTTTATCCAAAAAACCACGTATAATTGGAATCAAGTATTTTTTTAGGAATCACTGACAACATCCGTCTGCAACCCAATTACACTGCTCGAGGTTTGAATTATTGATCTAAATTCTTAGAATAGACTTCAAATTTAAAAATTTAGGTCTGGGAAGTGAACCGATCAACCACGACAAGGTTGTCTCAAGTTATTTTGCAAGAAATATTTTTAACCACCAAATATTCAGACTTGGATGGCTCACCACGATGACTTTGCTCAAATTCTGGCGCAGTTGAACAAGGACAAACCGGCCGAGACTAATAAAGACGCAAAGCCAACTGACATGTTCTCCATCGAAAGCAAGTCTAAGCAGTCCAAATCTAGAATTCAGTAATAATTTTTAGCTTATAAGATCGTTTTGAATTTTTTATCTCAGCTACCATCGTTTCACTCGTGGAAAGGACCTGTCTCGTCTCTGCGATAATCAACAGAAGTCTGCTATATTGGGTGGGAATGTGAGCAAGGAAAAGGCCGCTGATTGCTCTTCCACCGATAATAAACGAGCAGATCAATTGCAAGCCAGCAATACAACTGTTTCCAAGGTTGGTCTGAGCTCTAATCTTGCATAACAAATGAAAAAAACTATTATTTAGATGTCCATGAGTGATTATTTTGCTGCCAAAATGAAGCACAAGTTGGACAACAAAAATGATGGTGCTTGTTCTGAAACCATTTCTCAACCTGCCTCTGATAGCGACCAGAAAAGAGAGGAAGAATTGGTCATGCCTGCCGACGATGAAGCGGAGGTTCTCAGCAAAATTGAGCGTAGAAAGCGCAAAGAAGCTCGCAAGTTGGAAAAGAAGAAACGGAAGTTGGAGATGGCTGCTGAAGAACAAGAAAGCAAGAAAAGAAAGAGTGAACATTCAGATTAGTGGTGACTTGTGGTGTAAACAATGTTTGTTGTTATTGGCAAAAAATACTTTTGTCATGTTGTTGTTGTTTAATGGATGAATTTATTAAGTTGAATAAATTACAATATGAGGTTGTTGTTATTATGCTTTTAAATTCATTCTAAATTCATCCGCCAAGCAGCACGCCGGGCGACACGTTGAAGAATACCCTCTTTTCGTCTTTTCTCTGTAATTATAATAGTTAGATTGTTGATTTAAGACGTAAACATTGTTAAGTTGTCCTTAAAACCTATCTCGGCTTTTTAATTTTGCAAAAGTGTGTGATCTGAGAATAAGTTTTTGAGAATTCCCAACATGTTGAAGTGCTATTACGGGTTACTGCTCATTTGGGCAAAACTCATTTGGGCCCCGGAGGTAAATATTGGATTTTTTTCTTTTTTAGCCATCACTTGTCTTTTTTCTAACTTAGGAGAAGCCTTAGGTGCAGGGTGGGCCAGCGTGTTTAGGACAAGATCAAAGATAGTTTATAACTTTTTTTGTCCACTTAATAAAATTCTTCAGGCCACAGTTAACAAAACTATGTTTAAATTCCATCTTTTAGGGTATCTGGGTACCTGTTTAAGTTGATTTACTTTATTTTCTTGTGCAAAGAATCAATTTTTGGTCATTATTAAGAAAGTTTTTGGATGGTACCGTGCTTTGAATGCATTTCCTGGTATTCTGAACTGCACGCAGCCACCCTTTTTTTACTTGGTCATCGCAGCTTTTCAGCTTGTAACATTACACAGGGATCAAGGGTACGTTAAAGAGTGCTTTCCGAACAACAGAGTGTTTCAAAATCCAATATTTACCTACGGGGGCCAAATGACGTGGAGTCTAAATTAGCCTTATTAGCCATGTAGCCTTATTGGCAATGTAAAATTGTGTGATGAAAAGCTTTACCACTGCACCATGCGGACACGCCTAAAAATCCCAACTGCGCATTTTCTGATGTTTTGCAGCCTCAAAAATTTGAAGGGGGAATTCATCATAGGGGGACTTTACCGCTGAGTAATTCACCGCCGCCATTTCAATAAAGATTCATTTTGTTCAGTTCACGTAATGTGCTTTTTTTAGGATAAATGATTTTTATGAATAGACATTTTAGCTAGCTAGGATTTTAAGATTTTGAAAATTCGAAAAGGTTTTTGCCGAGAGGATTTTGTCCCGAGCAGATTTTGGTCTGAGCACATTTTGTCCGTGTCCCGTGAATTTCGCCTCAGAACGACATAGTATGTAAATGTATCTTCAAATTTTAAAAACTTGTTGCTCTCGTCATTTTCTCGCACGCTTCAAATTTCTTTCGATCAGCATGTAGTCGTGCGGTTCTAGTTACTAATGAAGTTTCAACCTGCCCGATGTGTTCAGGAAAATACTGAGAAAAAGTAGTTTTTTATAAAATTACTTCTTGTTCTCCTAATTTAATATCACATCGAACCAGTTGACACCTCATTAGAAACTAGTATCGCAGGGGTACATGCTATTCCAAAAAATTAAGAAACGGTTTAGAAGAGCGCAAGAACGACACGTTTTTAAAACTTGACGGAAGATCTAGATATTTTGACAAGATTTTGGTTGGCGACGCGTCTTTCTACTTTTCACGTCGAAAGTTGTCGCGGAAGCGAATAAGAAGCCCAATGAGAGTATTTTGAGTTAAGTTGTGTTGTTTTGGTTTTTTGCCCCTTTTATTTTGGGAAATAAACTGTTGTTATATAATGCCTGGGTTTTATAAAAACAAAGCCTTTCAAGGGCCAAGTATTTGGAAAAGCACTTTTAAGAGGGCGATAATAACCTTTTAGAGGATATCAAAATTGTTATAATTTAGCATATTTTAGCTAATCTTGGAAAACATCAGCACAATCTTTGCACATTGTTATAAAATTGATAGTTTCTCCCAAGGTTGGTCCATACAATGCCCATTGTCCAAGGGAATCAAAAAATGTTTTTGAACAAAGGGCAGTTTTCCCCAAACTTCAAGGCGAAATATGATATCAACATATTTTGCCTTGATCGGCCGAAAAACAATTTCGATGGGAGGGAAGATAAGCTTCCCATCTGGGCCAAACTCCCACCCCCTGCGAGGGATCACAATGGGTATAAATATCCCCCTGGTCGGATGACCGGGGTTCACAAAATTATCATTTATATTTTTGCCGTTAAAATCGGAGCTCCCCGGAGCTTGAGCCAATTATTGCTTTAATTATTTTTGAGGTTTTGAGTAAAATAAAAGGAAGTTTATTTACTCTTGTATTGTTTGTAGGAATCTTATCTAAGATTCCTAATTTAGGCGGATTTTCGTTTCCCCCCAGGTCTCGAATTCCGAGAAGGTTCGTAAGGAACCTTCATCCCCCAAAAAAGTCCCGCACAGGAGCATTCCGCCAATAGAATTGGCCGAGTGCCCCCGAGTATTGGCCGAGACTAAAAGAAGAAGTAAGGCACTCCTTTTAGTCTCCGTCAAAAGTCAAGAAAATTTCGACGGGTCACCAACCCTAAACAGGATATTCGGGTATTTTGATGGCTTTTTTCAGTTTGAGCCTTTGAATTTGCATCTAGCTGCAGATTTAAAAAGTATGTAAAATTACAGGACTTTTAGGACAATCTAATAATTTTTTATGCGACCTACCATAATTTTGAGTATCTTCTCAGCAGTCTCCATCACAAATGCTTGCGTGACTAAAGGACTAAATGTGCAATGAAGCTCTATATTAGGCGCGATCTGAAAAGTAGGAGTATTAAAATTAAACATAATAGTGCAGCTTAAACCAAAAATAACTCGCCCACGTAAATAAGGAGCATCTTTCGGTAGTGAAGAAGAACATTTTTATTTTTTGCTCGTTTCTCTCCTTCACCCTCCTCAACAAATTGGTGACTTTAAAATAGCCGTGATGAAGTGACAAAAGTTCTTGGTAGGAAATATAAGGTTTTTGCGGAGACATACAACAAATTTGTGAATTGACAGTGTTCTTGTAAATAAAATGCCATAGGTCTACACACATTGGCTGTTTAAGTGGGTCACCGGGCTGTAATAAGGCAGATTTGAGTGGATTATACCTCTTGTAAGCGCACATGTTCTCCTCAAACTTGACTCTGACTGTGGAAAGCTCTCCAAAGGTTTCAATGGTTGGAGAAATGCTCAACAAAATAAGGCAAGGTCCTGCTCCATCCCACAAGAATGATATGTATGCATGTAGGTAGGAACTTAAAAATATGGTATATTTGGAGATACAGCAGAAAACCCGTACTTTGAGTCGAAAACAGGCAAGCAGGTGGGCACCCAACTACCACCTTCCTTCAGTTGACTTTCATGGCATTCGATCATGCTAACTATGGTGTTGAAATCAGAAGGCGTTAAGTTGAGCTTCTTCATTCTGACTAAAGCGACCAATTGACGATGTGCAACCAGCATCCCAAACACAACATTCTGCAAGAAAAATTATAAATTATTAATTTAGAGCAAAATATTAAATGAAAAGAAAAATACATTTGGACTGTACTGGTTGATGATCGAACCCAAAGTGTTGACTATGTGCTCTCGGTCATGTGGATGCAGAGGTAGTATTCGGAAACCTGACAGGAACACAACAGGATCTTCGTTGAAGCCTTTGGCACAGGCATTCACTCTCTGAATGAATAAGCGATCATTAACTTAGCAATAAATTTACATTAAATTAGCGATCTTAATGGCGTGCATGTGCTATGGTAACCAAAATTAAAGGACTAGGGCAACCTCCAGAACTCAACCCACCTACTAAAGGGGATCGAAGGCACGGACCTTCAAAACGCCGGAAAGGTACATTTTAATTTTCAAGCAAATTTTTGCGGAAAATACAGCTCATAAAAAGTGGAACACGAATTTTCGGCGACATTTTTTCTAAAAAGTACATATTTTTGCTCCATTTGATTTTAAACTGTAATTTGTTTAGTGACAGTTTTGTAGCATTTTCTTCATCTTTCTTATGGCTGTAACAGTTTTAGAAATTATAAAAAAATTTATCTGCAAAATACTCCATTTTACGAGAGAGTGCATATTTATGCTGGGCATCTCTTTTACAGTAGACCTATACCTCTTGGTAGGCTCTCGCCTTCTTGTAGGGTCTTCTCCTAGTAAGAGATTTCACCTGATTTTTTTATTTTGTTAAAGGACCCTGTCTCTTCCTTATCATGGCAATTTCAAATGTTTGAATGCGCGCGGGACCACATAGATTTTGTCAATAATGTTTTCGAATCAATTTTTTTGTTTGCATTTTGAATTTTAAACGGTTGGTGGTTGGTTGATATAAGTCTCATTATGACAGTGACAAGTGTGGAGAAGTGAAAGTCGCATTACTTGTCCGATCTGGCATTGCCAATCAACGTTGGGCTCGACTAGTCAATCGTTCTAAGTTTTGAACAATTTTACAAATTTATTTTCTAAACAATAAAAGCAATCAAAAAACAATTCGAAATATTATTGACAAAATGCGTGTGGTCCCGCGCGCATTCAAACCTTTGAAATTCTCATGATAAGGAAGAGACAGGGTCCTTTAACAACTATCCGTAGAGTTCTTTTTTTGAGTGTTTTTACGAATCACTCTCTCTTTTTGGCTGTAGTAGCAGGCTTTTTACCCTACTTCTTTTGGGCACTCAAGATGAGCCAAGAGGAACAATAGATTTGGCTAACGCCGAGTCTTCTATAGTCAACCCTTTGATGTTTTATCAGAGGTGGGTCCACTTCTGTTTTGACAAGGCTCTTTTAAGAGGTTGGAACAAGGCTTGATACTAACGGATGAAGTAGTTGTTTTAGAATTTTTTCGTTAGTTATTTTTTAATGAATTTCAAGGCAATTTTTCAGCTATTATTTGGTAGGTGAAGCTTTTCTTTTCGATTATTCTAGAAAATGTTATGATCATAAATGTAAAAGTGTCGATTTATAGTCAAAATCAGAGTAAATCTAAGGAAAATGGTTGTTTGACTGCATAAATAGTGGCTTTTCTCAAAATTTATCATATCAAAAGTTTCCATCCAATGCATCGTTAGAAAGCTCTTTAATTTTACTACAAAATGACAAGTCGAATGTTTTATTAGAATGACACAGGGCTGAGGTACAGCGGTTGAAGTCAAAACGTAAAAATTATCTTTTTTCCTTATTTTAAGTCAAGAATTTAAGTCAAGAAATAGAAAAAATGTCGCTGAAAATTTGTGTTTCATTTTTTATGAGCGCCACTGTAAGTTTTTTTTGGCCGTGCAACTATGGCTATGTCTACGTTTTGATTTTACGTCAAATGAGCTAATAATAAAAAGTTTGAAAAAAAGGAAAATTTGGAGGTGTCGGGAGGTGGGGTTTAACATGTGCCTTTTTTGTTATGTAAACTCATGTGACAGACAGAAAGTTTTTCCACTGCGCCATGTGAATACGTCTAAAAGTCCAGAATGCACCTTTTTGTGCGTTTTGAAAGAGCTTGCAAGGCCGAAGGCCGAACATTCAAGTCGGAAAGAAAGCCGTTGGTTAGAAGTTTTTTTGAACTGTCCTGCTTACGGGTCTAAGGGGGTACCAATCTGTGGACCTTATGCAAATACGTAATTGATTACCTGGTCAATGTCTTTAAGCCACCTGCGCATATCATAATTTTCACCCATCTTTTCAAAAAAACTTTTCAATGTGAATTTTGTCATGATAGAAAGGACTTGATTGTAGACAATATCCAGCTGCAAATTCAAATTGTATGGCTGGCGGGACCTAAAACTGAGAGTGTTAGTCAAAGAGCAGGAAAAATGTTTTTGTATAAAATTTACACGATGCATACTATCAAAGGGCTTCGGTAAGAGAACTGGATGTACAAATTTGTCATCTGTATACTCAACAAAGAATCTTTCCAACTCTCATAGCGCATGACTAAAGCTTGAATAAGAGCAAACGTTGAGGACAGCTCATACTCTCGGCCACAGCTGAAACTTGTATAGATTTTTTTTTAAAGGAGGGGTTTGAGGGGGGGCGATGGGATAAAAGCTACTTAGGTTTGAAAAAGTGGCCTCGGTGGCGCAGTAAATGTGTGTTTGAATTTTTATGGCCCAAAATGGTGCGCAGGTTCGATTCCACCTTGTGGCACCCTACTTATTTTGGCTTGTCTGACCAATGTAATTGGGGTCGCTGATTACGAATCTGGTGCTATAAAAGTCTAATTACCCCGAAAACAAGCCAAAATAATTAGGGTGCCCCTGGGTGGAATCGAACCTATGCACCATTTTGGTCCAAAAATCACAAAAGCGCATACACTGCGCCACCGAGGCCACTTTCCACACTTTACTAGCTATTACCCTTCCTTTAAATTAAGATTTTTTCCTTGATAGACGAACGTGCAGCCCAAAATCTCAGCTTTCTAACAATGTCTAAAACGCCTGTAAGAGATTTCAAGAACATACAATTTCGGTTTTTAGATGAAGTAATCTTTTCGACCAACTTTCTCTGTTGAAATCCCTAAATCTCTTACTTTTTAAAATATTTTACGGATGAAACATATTTTGTTGATAAGCTGAGATTCAAGGCTACACGATAGATAAAAATTTGAAAAAAGTTTACGTACACACCGGGGAGAAAAACGAGAAAAGTTTAAAAAAGTAAAACATTTGCTACCAGAATCCAGTATTTCGGTACTAGAAAAAAGTACCACTCAAAAAAATAAACTAGACAAGCGTTTAAATTTGCATGAAAACAACCTCGAAAATATTGGCTTTCCAAACTCAGACAAAATCCAAATCTGAGTATCCTTGAACAGATTTTTGTTTGAAACAGCTAAATCACTGCTAGTAGATGCATTTTCTGAGGAAATGGGTACGTCATCCATAAAAATTTGAGCAAAAATAAGCTAAATCGCAAAGTTGGCTACTGATAAAAAATAGTTTTCTAAATGTAAAGCAGTGGAATTAGCATGAAATAATTATTTTTTCTTGGAAAATAATTTTTGATAACAAAAATTGCAAAAATAAATGTTTGAATTTGGCGCAACTGGCCGCCAATGAATTTTTGTGCACACACAGACGTTTGTGGGGCTGGATTGAGGAGCAGCCCGACAAAATTGCCATCTCTTCTCTCCCTTCATCTTTTTCGCCTCAGTCACGTGTGGGAGAGGAAGAGAGCAGGGGTGAACATTGGGTGTGTGTGTCC
Organism: Ditylenchus weischeri; assembly: GCA_029231635.1. Taxonomy (NCBI): domain Eukaryota; kingdom Metazoa; phylum Nematoda; class Chromadorea; order Rhabditida; family Anguinidae; genus Ditylenchus; species Ditylenchus weischeri. Next base: position 282,606 of record JAMRYI010000085.1, read on the forward strand.
GTGGGCCTTCCTTCCGTAGCCCATATGACCGTAAACTGGTGGTGGTTGGGGTGAAAGTTTAGTGCAGCTAACATTGTTTTGCTAACAGATAAAGGTCATGCACACTTTTTTGAAATTCTTATTTGAGAGTGCAACGTCATTTTATGGATGTCATAGCAGAAATTAAATCAATTGCCTTTTTAGGTTTTTCGATTACTTGTGCAATTAACCGATCGATTATTTGAGTTTTTGTTGCCGTTTTTGGCCTTTCAAGATGTCTTCTCCAAGTGCGGGCAAAAGACGCATGGACACGGACGTGATCAAACTGTATGCATTTTTGACCCTATACGTCAATAGAACACTTTTTGCCTTGTTACCCCCTGTTTTTTTGCTTACTTTTTTGGTTTAGGTAAAGGTTGGCCAGCGAAGGGACTCAATATATATTTTAGACTAGGGATCTCAAACTTTTATTTAAAGATTTGTTCTTTATTTGGAACCTCAAAGCTTTAAAAGATTTGAAATTTACTCCAAAATATTTCCTTTTTGGTTTTCAAGCACTGGATAAAATGACACTTTTCGGCGAAAAATGACAAAATATTCTTTATTTTTACAAAAATGTCATTTACAGTCGAACCTCGATTTAACGACACTCCAAAAGTCCGTTCCCGCCTTGGGTCCGACACTTTTTTACCTCAATTTTTGAATTTTTCGATAAGTTCTGATTCGTTAGTCTAGTCCCAAATATCGCAAGGACTTCGATTTTACCGGTCATTTTTCAAAAACTAAATGATTTTGCTAAAATGACCCGTAACCCTCGATTTAACGACACGATATTTTGAAAAAGGGTTGTCGTTAAATCGAGGTTCGACTGTATTTAAAAATTTTGACTTAAGAAACTTGTCTTAGACTCATGTTAATGTCCGTCCTAACGTACCCTGTCCAACCTTGCCTAGAACTGAACCTAAAAAATCATACGAAAACAGGGGGACCAAGGCAAAAAAGCGTCCTATTGTCGTATAGGGTCCATTTTTGTTATTTTTATAACCTTTAAAATACATTATTGATTTTTTTTAAGAATCGAAAGTAAACACGAAGTAATCATTACTGGTGGATTGAACGAGTTTGCTGTCAAGTTTTATGGACCCAAAGGAAGTGAGTGAATTTTTCTAGGAATTAATTAATCTTCTGTTATTGTTTTATTTTCTTTAGCTGCATATGAGGGTGGTGTGTGGAAAGTAAGAGTAGATCTGCCTGAGAAATACCCATTTAAGTCGCCTTCAATCGGATTTATGAATCGCATTTACCATCCAAATATTGATGAAGCGTCGGGAACTGTGTGTTTGGGTATGCAATTTGTAGAAAACAAATAAAAAACAGTTAAGCCCCCGGCCACAAGCTTAAAATCGCTCGCGGCCTTTTATTTTAAAACCGCCGAAAAATCTCAAAAATTGTCAATTGCCTTAACTCTAAAAATCTTACTCAAAAATGGGGGGTAAGAAGAGGTATCATTATGAGATAGGGGCTTTTAATTAAGAAAATAAAGTAAGCTCATGAGAACTTTTTATTTTTAGATGTTATCAATCAAGCATGGACCGCGCTGTACGACTTGGCCAACATATTTGAATCTTTTCTGCCTCAACTGCTTACTTATCCTAACCCTACTGATCCATTGAATGGCGAAGGTAGTTTAGTAAAAATAAGCTATGGAGTTTATTCCCTGCTGAAATTGGAACTCTTGAAATTTTTTATTAACAAATTAGTATTTTTTATTTTGTAAAAACCTGTCGAAAAACTTGAAATTTTAGCGATTTGTGTCCTTTATAGCGACTACCTTTTGAAGTATTTTTACAATTTTTTTAAAATTCTAATTGGAAAAACAGCTCATACTATCACTCAACTAATTTTTTTGGCTCACACAATTTAGGTAGTTTAAAAAAGCGAACATTACAACAAATAAAGATTAAGCGGAAGATCTCATGGCGCGCTTACAATGGAGGTGTGAGGTCGAGGTAAAACGGTGACTAGATTTCGCGTTTTTTATTGAAAAAAGCCAAATATGATATAGATGACCTAGATCTACTTTTTGGTTTTAGGTATAGGTCATCTATATCAGATTTGGCATTTTTCAATGAAAAACGCGAGATCTAGACACTGTTTTACATCGACCTCGCATCTCCATTGTAAGCGTCCTATCAGAACATCATATCCAGCAAGGGGGTTTTACCCTGGTCCTCCTGTTGTATTTTTGTATTTTTAGACTTGGGCAAAGAATGACCAGCGTATGTTTGGACGGAGTTCGTCCTTACATAAGCTGGTCGACCCTTGCCTAAGCCTGAAACATTAAAAAATGGATGGGTGGACCAAGGCAAAAAGACCCCTCCAACTTTGTTGGATAAAGCCATATCATTTAAAACGATCTAAAATAGGTTTTCAATTTTGAAGAAACCACCGGTAAACGCACTTCCCCTTCTCTATTTTTTTCTATTTGATCGCCATTGGTCAGCCACAATAATATAAAAAAAATTTGCTGATTTCCAAATTAAGCATTTAAGTAAAAATACAATTTAGCTGCTTCCCTCTACCTCCACAAACCTGATGAGTTTAAACTAAAGTGTACAGGTGTGCAGAAGTACAAAGATGTCTTTATTTGATGTGTGTTAACTTTGCAGATTACGTGCGCAAATACGCGAGTGAAGATGCTCTAGCTACACTCGGCAGAAGTCTTAACCCCTCAGAAGAGTATATGAATGGTGATGGCAATGAGTCCGACTCCACAATTTCAGATTTTTACGAGGGTTTGTGATTCACAAAAATCCCTCAAAATATTGCAATCATATCCATGTTTTAGATGAAACGTTAGGCATGGAGCTTTAGACGTCCCACCTCTCATGTGCTAATCATACTTCCTCACTTGTCCGAAACGAGGTGTCTGTCGTGTATACATAAGAGAGAATATTTTAGTAAGCAAAACATTAGTTGACATAGCAATTTGTACATAAACACACACATTTTTATGATCTTTTTTGTTTGCTATTCATTTGAAATACCGTAAATGTTCGAATAGAGCCCCCCGTGGCTCTCTGAAAATCGGGAAAATTTTGGGTCGATCTCGAGATTTGTAGGTGAAAATACAAAATCTAAAAAACAGAATCAGTAGACCATCTTAAGACTTGTTCACTGAAACAACTCAAGTTAGATACAGTACACAATGTGCTTGAAAATACCGTAAATGTTCGAATAGAGCCCCCCGTGGCTCTTTGAAAATCGTGAAAATTTTGGGTCGATCTCGAGATTTTTGGGTGAAAATTCAAAAAACTAAAAAAAATTAAAACAGAATCAGTAGAGCTCGTGGGAGTTAAGAAAATTCAATGAACAGCTTTGCAAAATAGCGACTCTGCTCCGAGATTCAGACCCTCGAAGTCGAGAGGGGGGCTCTATTACAACATTTACGGTAACCAGCAATCTGGTATGTTTCGCACTAATTTTTTATACACTTTTCGTTATCTCTTAGCACAATTACCGTATTTCTTCTAATTGCCGCACAGTCTCTAATTACCGCACACGCCTAACTTTAAAGACTTATATCTCGGAGCAGAATGAATATTTTTCTAAGCTGTTTGATGCATTTTCTTAACTCCCACGAGCTCTACCGATTCCACTTTTCAGATCTTGGTTAAGCACACGAAAATCTCTAGATCGAATTTGAAAATTTCCGATTTTCAGGTGATTGAAAAATAAGCGCACATGTGCGGCAATTAGAAGAAATACGGTATGCATCCACTGTGTCGAAAAATTTTCATTGCATATCGCATATCTTCTAACAAGGCCCCATGTCGGATTTTAAATGGACTAAAAATCTCGTTTTTCTAAAGTTTTTAAGTCTTGTAAAAAATGCCTGGTAGAGTTTTCAAAAATCTAACAGGCACTTTTTACAGGGTTTAAAAACTTCAGGAAAACGTGAGTTTCAGACCACTTGAAATTGAAAAAAATTAGATGGATTGATGGAGGTTGAAAAATAAGGTCCCATAGGGGGGCGACGGTGAGTTTTTAGCTTTTTGGGGCCTGAATTATACTGCAGAAACGAAAAACCAGAAATGATTGGTATTGCATCAGTTTACAACGGGTTTTAAGAAATATGGATACTTCAAAATAACCGCAATTTTTACTTTTCACTCGTATCTCAAAATTATGTGAACGAGATCGAACTCATCTCTACCTACCAATTTTTATATATAGCTGAATCTAGCTGATCCGCGAAACTCCATAATTCGTGACTTGAGGTCGGTCACAAATGCAAAAATCAGTGTCGTTAATCCACGTTAATTTTTAAAGATATTTGCATTAAAAACTTGGCTCCGATCTATCCTTTTTACCTGTTGGACAAAAAGTCCTTGGACACTTTTCTGGCCTTTTGGAAAAAATCAATTTTTTTGAAATTATTCGGATTTCGGTCTTTTTCAAAGAAATTAATTTTTTCCAAAAGACCATATCGTTTTTTGAGAAAAGGAGCATTCGATCATGAAAAGGGGGCATTTATAATTAAAAAGTTCCAAAAAGGGGCATTTTATAATTTTTTACTAATTAAGTCTTGAAACTGTCCGATGGCATAAATTTCACAGTAATGACACGTTGAGCAATTAAATTTTTATTCTACGACAGAAGAAACGATCGAATCATTCAACATCCCCAATCGTTGACCCTTGTTTGCTTGAAGAAGTCTTGGATATTGGAACCCACGCGTTTGGCCATGCTTAAAAGTCCTAGCGTTAAATAACGCAGTATGCGAAAATCATACAGAATAACATTTTCAGGCAAGAAAATGCAGAAAAATAGGGCGTAAAGAGTGAGATACAGTGAAAAAGAATCATGCATCGTTACAACAAAATTTCAAGGATATAATGTTTTATGCGCCTTTTTCCTGAAAAAAAGGGGGCAAATTTTCCAAAAAGGGGGCATTTGTCCCCTAAAAGGGCCACCCTGATCTCAACACTCAGATTTTCAAAAATCATTCTGTAACATGTTTCTTGTAGCTCTTGAGCTGCGCTACAACATGGTGCTAAAATATTGCTAAAGGAAAAAATCTTGAAGCAAAATTTCGGCCAGTTAAAGTGATGAAAATGGCTAAAATCTCTCGTAAACTTTTCAAAATGACCTTATAGGTGTTTCAAGCCAAATAATGTCTATTCTAGTATATTCCAAATTAACTTTATATACCATTTGAAAGAGGACTGAACCACAGTGCGGACCAATAAAAAATTGTGTTTTTGACAATATACATCAAAAATTGTTAAATAGAGCTGAGTTGATATGCGCTCACATAATTTTAAACAAAAAGCATTACATTTGAAAGTGTCTGTACAGGGTGTGTCGAAAAAAGCGGTTTTTCCGAAATACTTTGTCAAGGGCTTCCGCGCATAGTCAGAAAAAAAATCGGTGTAATCAATGATGTTAATAACGGTTGTGAGGCCAGTAGCGAGTCCTCTCGTTCTGCCGTAACCCTAGGTCTAGGTCTCTTAGCATGAGATTAACGTGGCTCGCTGCACAGGGCTAACTCACTACGTGGTTGATTCCCATGTGCGTATGCTCGCACTTGAAGCTGACCTTGTGACCTAGGGCTTCAACTATTCATCCTTCATATCCCAGAGAAACCAACAAGCACAAGATGAAAAAATATTTCCACTCTCAGTTCATTTATTCAACAAAAATTACGATTTAACAACGGTGGGTTGACTTTGCTGAGATGGAACAAATTCTAGCTAGCTTGCGAGACGAATTGATCTGTTAAATTTGGTCACAATCAGTGTTTCCGAAAATAACACTTAACACTCTGCATTTAACACTTAACACATACCTTTTTTTCATATATTTTGTTTTTTTATCTCAGATGTTTTTACACCGTTTTGTAGCTGAGATTTTTTTCTATCGATTGGGTGATCAAACACAAACCGGTTCTTGTCGGTATCGGGACTACCTCTAATACACGTAGCGCACCTAATTATAAAAACAACAGTTTTATGTCCATAAACTATGGCACAAGTTTAAAATTAATTGAAAATTTCTCATAAAACACGTGTATTAGAGGTAGTCAATAACCGACAAGAACCAGCACCCTGTACGCCACTCTAAGACCGACTTGGTTGGCCGACAGTGAAATAAGGCAAACTTAAACCCCAGTTAACCGCCACCTCGGTCATCCGTCACCCAAAGCTCAGTCCGCATAAACAAAAATCACCTCACACGGGAAGGAAGGAACGACTGCACCGTGGCCTATCAAAGAACGTTATATGCCAAAAGATAGCCCTAACCGAGCTTGTTACTCATGTGTAAGCAGAATTCCCCACCGAGCAGTCTAGGCCGAGATATTCCCTTTTAAAATTCGCAAAAATTAGCATCAAGAATATATTTTAAAAAAGTGACAAAGCAATCATATGATTATGTGGTGCAGTGGTGTAGTTTCATGTTGTCTTTTTTATGTCGCAGGTCTGAAAAATAATATTTTTGGCTGGAGTACAGAATCCCTACGTGACATGAAATTCAAATTCGATTGATGGTCGACATTGTCCGGTTGCCACGGCCGATCCAAATACTATATAGGGATGTCAGCTTTAGGGTTGTAGAGTCGAGTTAAATTCGAAAAAAGCTAGAAAACTCAAAGTTTTCGAGTTGAGTACTCGACTCGAAAATTTCGAATACTCGATAACCCTAGTCAGCTTTCTTTATATAGGATCAACAGAAAATCAATGTCAGTGAAAAAGATTCACATCCTGTCAGTTAACCGCCACTTTTTATTTTAAACAACATATTTAAATTATTTTCAGTGTTTTTCGTTTTCTTCTAATGTATGGCCTCTGAAAAGTGGTAAAATGTACAAATATATAAAGAACATTATGCACAAATATACAGAAAAAAATTTAGGGGCAGAGACGTTTCGTAAATTTTGAAATTTTCAATTTCCGGATGACGTTTCCCAAATTGAAGAATTTTCCAATTTTTGTGGAAAGGGGGGTGGGGTGATTATTAGAGGGAGGGGGATTAAAATTCAACCTCGGCGGAAGGTGCCGCAAATTTTTGTGTCCATTGTATTTGATGTTACTGCAGTTTTTTTGATTTCCCGCGTTATTTTTTTCCATATAGGACCAGTGTCTCTCCATTAGTGGGATCTCACATCTTGTTTTATTTCGACTTCGTAGTTTCCTATTAAATTGTATTTGCTCGCATCGCCGTCTTGACTTCTTATTCTTCCAGATATCGTTAGCTATGAATCCAACCGATGGCTTTAATGGTGCAAAAGTACTCCGAGCAGTTTCTCTCGATGACCCTAGTGGTGAAACTCAGAAATCTTCGGAAAGAAGTTGCTCCCTTATGTTTTCTTGAAAAGAAAACGCCCGGTTCCGGCAATCGTGAATCAATTCAAAGGCAAGCTAATCATAAGTTGGGCCGGAACTACTTGGATGAATGACTTGTTGACTGAAGATTATCTGTGGCAAGTTATAAAAACTATTGGTGTGTTCTGTGAGAAGCGCCTACTTGTCTGGGATGCATTTGCGAGTCACAAGAGCGAAAGAACCCTAGCGGTGCAAAAAAAGTTGGGCATTGAGCTTGCTTTCATTCCGGGTGGTTGCACAAAGTTCATTCAGGTATGTCTAACTCCAAATTAGTCACTTCTATAAAATATATATATAGGCGGGTACATTTATAATATGATTCTAGGCACCAGATTATTAGAGGGAAGGGGATTAAAAGAGGTTATACGGTAAATAGGTAGAGATTTTGGTAATAGGGCAGAATTTTCTAAAACTCTCGCCTTAGCGTTGACAAATCGTCACGTTGGCGAAATTACCAACTTTCATAAAAAAAATACCGAGAAAATTCAAGAAGAGTCGGTATGAACAGACGTCCACTTGTTCCGGCATCTCTGTTTTACACAGAGAACACTCACCCACAGATTTAAGACCGAGCCAGAGGCTCAACAAATCCAAAGCTTGCAGTCCAAGACACTCCGAGGATTCTCAACTTCGGGATACAGTGAGTACTCATGCTTTTCGCTGCACCCACAATTGCTCGGTTTGACGAAAATCAAGAATTCAAAAAAATATTTAAAATAAAAAATGCTTGCATTCAAAAAACAATTCGTGCCAAAAGCATAGTGTAGGATTTTGTCCCCGGGAATTCAAATATCAACAATTGACTTATCAACAGGAAAGCATGCTCCTTTAAGGTAAAGGCAGCGGTTTTTATTTACATACTTGCGCCATCCTTTTTATCCACCTTTCAAAATCAGAACTTTAGTTCTCGAAATCTTCGGTTATTGCTAAAATTTTGGTTTTTAATGTTTTTTTCAAAACAAGTCACCAACAAGTCACGGTGCAGAGACATAGCAAAATTTTTTTTCAAAGAGGAAGGGGATGGGTGCTGATTTGTCCAAAAGATTTTTTAATTTTATAAAATAGATTTTGCAGTGGCTCTATATACGTTCGCGGGTCTAGATAAAAAGCATGCCTTGGTCCACCTGCTGTTTTTTTTCTAAAAATATTTTTCTTCTAAAAAGTTTCAAAAAGTGTTTATATGCACTTCTTAATCATTTTTACGAAAAAAAAGTTTTCTGGTAAAAAATTTTATAAAAAAAATATCATAAACTCGTTACAGATACTGCTGGTTCACTTGTATAATGTCAAAAATTCAATTTACAACATTTTCGCTTGATCCCCCTGTGGTTTTGGTCCTGGTCTGTGGATGGCCTATGGTTGCGCAAGGCCCAATCCACAGAGGGGACCAAGCAAAAATATTGTAAAATCGTGTTTTTTGATATTATATTTTTTCTAAGTCGATTGGTATTTACAGATTTTCGGAATTCGATCTAGAAAAAAAGTTATGGCCTTTCAAAGTGTTTCAAATTTCTTATGACACCCTTTACTTAGAACTGTCAGCCGGTCGATATTTTCGGCCAAACTGAAAAACCAAATCCATGCTTTCGGCCGAAAATCGAAACAGAAAACCGATGCCTTTTTGAGAAGCTTGCTCATTTTCATTTAAATTGGCGCCATCTAAGTTGAATAGGCAAATCTTAGACGTTCTCGAAGCAATAGTGCTATGTCATTTGTTTACGAAATTGGTTGTTGATGCTCAGCAAAAACACCTTACTTGTTCATTTTCTATGTTGATTATTTTTCGTTGTGGGTTTTCTTACAATAAAAATATTTTTCTAGATTTTCTCGTCGAAAATGACTCTTCAGTGGACTGTTATTGCCTAGTAAGTTATTATATAAGATTTTTCGTTAGCTTTACGGTACAACATTTTTTCAGCATTCTCTATGCAGAGATTGGCACGGTATTTATTGCTCAGGTTATACACGGTACGGTTTTTACATTAACTTCTTAGGTTTTGTTCCTCCTCTTGCCATGGATTCGTCCGACTCTGTAAGTTGATGTCTTTCTAGTTCCCTCGAATCATAGTATAATTTGTAGGTGGAAGAAGTTTTTCAACAGTCGTTTTGTTGCCTCAGTGAAGACGTTCTCGAAGGTATATTCTTACGCCGTGATTGCCGTTCTTCTCCTTCTCTTCTTTGGTATTTTCCCTTAAAAATTTTCTCGTGCACCAATACAGTCAATCAATGTTAAGATGCTACGCGTGAGGTTCGTAAGTACTCAGGTGTGGATATAAGTGCTGAGGGGACTCGTGGGCGTCTTGCCGAAGCGGATTCTCTGGTTCACATGCGTTTGTTCCGAGCCCAGCGAAACTTGTACATCTCTGGATTTGCTCTGCTTCTCTTCCTGTAAGATTCTTTATGTATGATCATTTTTTAACTAGTCTTTCAGTGTGATCAACCGAATTGTTGGACTTCTCGCTCGTAGTGCCCATCTTGAGGCTGCTGCTGAATCTGCTATGAAGGTAGCTTTAAATACATATTGTGTGAGAAAGTAAAAGGTTTTGTTTACCTTGTAGCAGGCCGAAAGTGCCAGCAAAGCTGCCAAAACGCTGTTGGATGCAGTGAGTTTTTTGTAGCCTTCATAAATGGAACACAAAAATTCGACCTACAAGAAAAGTTATGGCAAAATTCTTGCTACACCCTGTGACTGCCACTGTGTTAGTGCTAGTCGCACTTTACCGCGTCATTATGTACGACGTGTAAGCTATTGCGTATTTAATTTTTAGGATGATGGAGAAGCCATAAAGAGAGCCGAGAAAGAGCGCGAAGAATTGCTCAAAAAGTTGAAAGCAGCTGAGAATGACCGAGGTGGGTTTGTCTTAGACCAAATCAATTGTTTCAGTTTTATTTTTTATCCAAATTTCAGACGCGATGAAGGCTCAGAGCAAGAACCTCCAGAAGGAGTATGACCGAGTGTGCAGCGAGCTGAATTCTAAAGTAGGTGGCGGTGGTGACAAAAAGGATGATTAGCTAGCTGCTAAATAATTGACCATTATGTGGGGTGCACTTCATCCAATATTCTCCTTCTGTATTGTCGCCAAAATGTTCAAGGATATTACGGTTAAATAAAAGAGACTATTTCAAATTAACCTTCGAGTGGTGTTGTCTTATAAATATTATCTTTTCGTCAATAAAAAGGTGGGTTGAGATTGTGTCAGCGTAGTTATCACGTATGTAGTTATCAAGACATGAATTAGCGGCATCTCTCCAAAGCCAATAAGCCCAATGGGTCTTGCAAGCGCAATGTGTTAAAGGCGCATGGTCACCTGTCCAAATTAATGCCCGCCAATTCAAAAATTTTCCTTAGTTAACCTAATATTGAACCTAATATTAAATACTAGGCCCTGTTTTGTGAGAAACTAAGTGGAAAAATCCATACAGAAGTTCAACCATTAGGAAAAAAAATTTCAATTGGCGGGCACCAATTTTGAACAGGTGACCATGTCCTCTGTAAGTCAATTTTCTATCATGAGGGTTTTTTTAATATGGAAAATTGGGCAAATCTGGTTCGACATTACCTGCTTTTGCATCCTGAATTTTAATAGTTTTTCTCGTTTTTTGAAGACTCTATTTTGGTTAGAGAGCTTAGCAAGTATTTTAACAACCAAGGCAAAAAAACGCAGTTGTTTTAGACTTGGTCCTAGTTCTAACTTTTTCCCTGTGTATCAATATTCAGCGTATTTACTTTACATCTGGTAGAGTTACTCACTCCTTGGTCATAGAAAGACGTCGAAGTCGAAAAAGAAAACTGCTGCTTAGAAATCTTCATTTTATCTGTCCAAATGCAAATCTAATATGGGTAACCCCCATAATCATACCCATATCAACCCATATGCATTAATTATGGGTTGTTTCTTTATTAGATTCACATTTGGATGAATAAAATGACGATTACTTTATTTCGGCTTCGAACTTCATCTGTGACCAAGGGGGTGCATGATTGTTTACAGTAGTTAGTCGAGGTCGTTTCCGATGTTGTGTTCGATGTGGTGGCAGGGCTTTGCAGGGGCCGTGTTTTGGCCGGCCCGGCCCACTGCTTAACTATAAAAGCCCGGCCCGGAAGGGTGTCGACCCACCCCGAAAAGCCCGGGAATTTTTCAAGTACTGATTCACGAATTTTTTTTCTTAAGAAAGCCTTATTATTGTCTTTTATTTTAGCTTTTAGTTAATTCTTTTTGTATATTCACATCAACATGCATGCAAGTATGCAGGTTGAAGTATTAATGTATCCAAATCAGTCCACCTGGTTTTTCGGTAGTGATACTTACTCACTCAGGTCTCGTCTAGCAAAGAAAACAGCAGCCAATGTTCTCATCATCAAGGCTAATCTGACGGATACAATCTTAGAGAAAGAGAGAAAATTAGGTTAAAAATTAGAAAATTAGGTTAAAAATAAGAAAATTAGGTTAAAATTAAAATCCAAGCAAAATCGTTGATCTTTTTTTCGAGGCAGATGTTTGAGAAATTTATATAAATGTTAGTTCAATAAATGAACTATAATAATAATAACCATAAACTTGATGAACCATAATTCGTTATTTTTTCAATTTTTCTTGGTCTGATGACCACGAGCGTGACCTTGACCACGACTAAATCAGAAATAATTATTCTGAATAGCGTGGCAAGCATTCGGGTAAATCACATTTATGCCCTACTTTAAAAATACAAAATTTTTAATTCTAAGATAAATTTATCAAAATTTATTGGTTTATTCCTTTTATCGTAGTTGTAGGTGTCACTGTTGCTTCTGTTAATATGAACTTGAATAGAGTTTTAAATACTGGTTATTAATGCATATAGAAAATTTGGTATGCGTGCTTTTTTCATGCATCCAAAGTCACTTCCGAGTGATTTCATGTTTCTGGTATATATGCGTGCGCATCTCAACTCGAAGTCCCTTGCGATACAAAAGAGGGGAGAGGAGACTTCAAGGGTTAAAGATGCGCGCACATACTTATCTGTGAGATGAATCCGAGCAATACTTTTGATCAGAAATACTTATAGAAATCATTTCTGCCCTGGTCCAATGGACATTCATAGTAGAAAGGCTTTCATTTTCTATATTTCTTCTTTTATATAGTGTTTTATATGGTTTACATGGTTTATGTGGTTTACACCCTTCGGAGTAATCCAGAGAATTTAGGGAATTACCAGGTGTTGTAACGTAAAAAAGTGGGAAGCCAACCCACTAGGCTACACGTGTAGAACTTATAGAAATAGTCGTAATTTAACCTATATGTAACATCTCCCCCCTTAACTATGAATGTAGATTTCGATGGACTTATAGAAACCGTTCGCAGGGCTACTAGGAATCCAGAGCAGACATCCCACTAAGATGAATCTCCCATGTCAAAACCTCTTCTAGGTGTATGCAAATAACTGACATGGCCATGAAATTATGAAAAATCGGATCGAATTTTTTTCAGTGGAGTTGCCACCTACTTCCTCCGTTGTATTGTAATACAACCACTTATTAGAAACGTCGAATGGGAGGGTCCGAATGTAATGGGAGGAATTTGAAATATTAAATGTCCGGGACCCATGCGGGATCGAACTTTCGACTGCGCCAATTGTTGTAACGTAAAAAAATGGGAAGCCAACCCACTAGGCTACACGTTTAGAAATAGTCGTAATTTAACCTGTATGTAACACCAGGATAGAGTTAACTCTTGACAATCTCCACTTTCCGCCAATATGTTTATACAGTCAACTCTCGATACAGTGTACCCTCGATATAGTGTAGATCTCGATATAGTGTATATATTTTGAACCTGATTTGGTCAGCCCTGAGCCAAACTGGCTTATAGTGTACCCTCGATATAGTGTAACCCTCGATATAGTGTATATTTTTTCTCGTCCCCGGGGCTACACTGTATCGAGAGTTGACTGTATTGTATTTATTTAATAGTGGTTACTTGATATTTATTATCTGGTATGACATCAAATAAAAGTCCATCATATACATCACATACTTAGCATTGACAAGTAAGAAATAGTTAAAATGAGAGATCAGGCAATTAAAGACAACATCATATAACATCATAATAATCATCATGCTTATTATTACAATCATTGTAATTCTTTTTATGAAATAAAGTCCAAATCACAACCTTTTCAAATATTGATCAAAAATAAATTTCACTGGGTTTTCCTATTGGTTGCTGCGATTTGGGAAACATCGAATTCTGCGACAGTTTGACTTGCAGTGACCAAGTGCACTAAAATAGCAGGTAATTTGATACGGCAAGACTTTTAAAAATAAATTTTACCTAGACTGATTAGTGACTTTACGAGTGCCACAGGAAAAAAGAGAAATGCGAGAACTTGTATCATAGTAATTCCAAATAGAGATGGTCCCGACCAGAAAGCATTAGCGTACATTAGCCCTGAAATCAAATTGATTAATCTTGATAAATGAAACTTTAACATTAACAACCATAAAAGGCTTCGTTGCCAAAACACTAAAACCGATAAATAGTCCAAAATCATGGTCTATAACAATTTAACATACCATTAAGAACAGGAATGGCCTGAAGTTGGCAAAATTTTATAGGCTTTTTTAAGAAAAAAATTAAAGGCTGATTACTTTGAAGTATAATAGTAATTGAGAATCGGATTGCTCGAAGACTTGTGTGTGTTCTTGCCTGCAAAATAAAATCTAAAACCTGTGATCAAGCGGAGCATTTTTCAATACCAGTTAGATCGGTTGCATGCAGGTGGAGCCAATGGGAGGCGATATCGACAACTGCTACCAGCTGAAGCGGAAACACAAGTTTAGGATAGAAGTGACACAGAGCCATAAGCAGAGCCAAGAAAGCACATCGATCTGTCAATTGGTCCAACATTGCACCAAATCGAGTTCCTGAATAATTTCAATACATAATATTTTTAAAAGGGAGCATAAAATACCTTGGTTATATGCCCGTGCAACATATCCATCAAACGCATCCAGAAAAGCGCTTACGAAGTAGCACATTGAAGCCCACCATGGGCAACTGGTCATCAGTAGACAAGAGAGTATAGCTAGCCCAATTCTTGCATAACCGATCAGATTTGGATAGAATAGGAACACGTTCACTTGTTCAGCCATATTAATACCTGAAAACACATGTATTTGCTGGGAAAATTGGCAAGCAGCTTAATCAATGACAATTAAACCATAAATATAAAAGCAGGCTTAAAAAGTTGTTGTGAAAAGAGACTAGAAAAGTCACTTAGGCATTCATTTGACTGGCAAAGAAAACTTGAAAAAGCAAGAGGCATAGCCTTTGAATTTTATGTCTTTTCCACTACTCTGTTCGCAGCAGACAAGGCAAAAGAAACATGCAAACATCAAATAAAGGGATTTATTGTCTCAAGCGGAATAAACTCTGGCATTTTGCTGTTTACAAGGGTTTTACAATCATAGCAAAGGGAAACAAGAGACTTTGTTGATGTAAAAAAAGATTAAATACTTTTGGGATGCCAACGAGGGGATGCCAACGCTAATAAGAGGTGGTGACCGAGAAATCAGAAAATTTTTCCTAATCATTGAACTTGTGTACGGATTTTTCAACTTGGTTTCTAACAAAACAACGTCTAGAATTTAATTTTAGGTATGGTTTTATTACAAACCAAGTTGAAAAATACGTACTGAAGTTCAATGATTAGGAAAAAAATTAGAATTCCCGGGCACCACTTCTTATTAGCGTGGGCATGCACCTTTAACAAAAAAATCTGCAACTGTTCTTACACACTTTTAGGCATAGTTGCACCTTTACCTACGCCGGTGGCGAAAATTTTGAAACACGGGTGGATGCAGAAATTTTGCAGGCAGAGGTTGAATTTGAACAAGAAGAGGCGCAGAAAATTTTAGAGGAGCGGCGCATAACCTTACAAAATGCCCGCCAAAATTCACTTTGAGCTTTTATTTTGAGCAAGGGATTAATTTTTTTAATTGACTGAGGTATGTAAACTAAAAAAGTTTGACTCCTCTCAACAATCAGCATCATAAATCAGCACTTTCAAAAAAAAACAGCTAGCTCGATATAAGAAGCTTATTATCAGTCAGCACAAGCTTTTTGATCTAAGCACAACAAAATCTTTTCATGATGTTAAGCATATGTTTTGATTTAGGTAATCGATCGAGAAAAGTTAGGTATG
The DNA here is from genome assembly GCA_029231635.1 of Ditylenchus weischeri. NCBI lineage: Eukaryota > Metazoa > Nematoda > Chromadorea > Rhabditida > Anguinidae > Ditylenchus > Ditylenchus weischeri. The sequence continues at coordinate 298,154 of JAMRYI010000085.1, forward strand.
CTGTTAAGCATATGTTTTGATTTAGGTAATCGATCCATATGTTTTGATTTAGGTAATCGATCCAGTTACGTTGCAAGCAGTTAGAGAACTGGAAACGGAACATCCAGTCTTCGAACTTGCTCGGATCACTGTCATCAGCGGAGAAGATTTCCATATCCGGCAATTGAGGCAGAGTCGAGACCACGGCTGGAGCTTGCTGAGTATTGTCGCCACCACCACCATTCTGCTGCTGCTGTTGGAAAAGCGCCATCATCTGCACCATTGCTTGTTATTGTTGAACCATCGCTTCTTGATGTTGCTGTTGCTGCGCCCCCTAAATTTGCTTGAACTGGTCCATATCCATTGCGAGTACGCCACTGTTGAGTCTTAGCGGAAGGAAAAGAGAGAGATGGAACCCAGCAGGAGAGAGAGAGAGAGCACGCGACTAGCTTATTGCTTTATTACACCCAAAGACTGATCTAGAACACATACGTTCAGACCTTATATACTAACACGAACAATACACACAATAGAATCCTTGCGAGACAACTAGTGATTCATATCACTATACATTACTTGTAAAGAAGATGGCTTGGTTTTTGCTAGAATACTTGTAGGACCGCTTATGTTTTCATGTTTTTTTTGTAATCTGAAGGAGTGTTAGTTGGCTAAGCCTAACATACATCCACGTGTATGCTGCATCAATGCACTTGTTGTACTTAGATATGGCAATCGTAGATATTTTCTGTAGCAAAGCCATAAATGACATAGCCTTGGGATGAGAATTTAATTTGTTATATTATAACGAATGGTTCTCTGATTAATACATCCTCGATACATCCTCCAATTAGATCAAAGGTTTTACATTAGCAACTAGAGCGTTCTATGAAATTGGTGAATCTTAATGTTGGCTGGGTGTTCTAAAGATAATTACCAAGTAGTCAAAATCAAAATAAATTATATCCACTGAACACAACTTGTATTTTGATATTCACTAAGCTTGGTTCATTTAGATGTTCTCCTGGTTTTGAGTGGTCCCGTTGTGCCAGTTGTACCTTTTTTCTGTGAAATATCTTAAAGGCGGGTTTGTACTTATTAGAAAGCCCTTTTTACGGCGGAGGACTTAGATCTGGGATTTGATTTGTTGTAAAAAAAATTGAGATTTTGGTTGAAAATTGGTGGTTTTGTGTTAAAATGCATCAAAATGATATCAGACATGGCTGAGAAATACCAGTAGGATTTGCCAGTTAAATCAGTGGCACATGAAAAAACGTTTATAAAAGGCGCCTGTAAGTCGCCTATCCACTTTGTGATTTCAATATTGTGGTCAGGGAAAGCGTGTATACGTTAAAAGACATAATCTGTAAGAATGAACCATCCTCTGGCCATGCCAGAGTTATTGAGTCACATACCTTATTTATCAAAAGCTTATTAAGTTTCTAGCACTAAAATAGAGATCATTTCGTTGAAATTAAAAAAAATGCTAGAAATTTTATGGCCCAAATATAGGAAAAGTTTTAAATCAAAGAAAATTGCAAATAATGTCCTGAAAAGTGCAGGAACCCCAGTTCTGGAGTATTTTTATATTCAGTCGATGAATTTTTGCTACAAAATCGTGATCCTCTGGTTGTGGATGATTTACCTCATGTGTTCTTTGCTGGCAATCAAGCTAATCTTGCGTCCAAGGTGGTTAATTACCTAGATGGAAAGAAAACACTGCTGTTGACTATTCCGAAGTTCCGAAGCTCTCAGTGTGCAGCCCTACTGAATCTAAGAATTTTGAAGCTCAGACAATACGACTTTCCTCTAAGCAATGATCTCCTGTCTTTAAAAGCCATTTTCGTCCCAAAACAATATTTCAAATATATTCGAAACCAACAGCAGTTGGGACAGTAAATTAAATAGCGTTTCATCAACGGTGTTTCTTTTCTGTTCACTCATTTCTATGAAGTCATATAAGAATATCTGCTCATAGCTCTGTTTCAAGGTTAACATAAAAAATACACACGCTCATTATAAAACATCCGAAAACTGAGTAAAAAATTAAACAACAGGGTGTAACAAGAATTTTGGCCACTTTTAAACGACTATAATTTTTAGTCTAGACGTGATTTCAAATCTGTGAAAACAGATCGACTCAGTTTTTAGTATCTTTTTTGGTACATAATATCACAAACCACGATTTTCGCTTGGCCTGCCTGATGTTTAGGCCTTACCTGTCCACAGGCCATCTACAGACCAGGACCGAAACTACAAGGGTACCACGCAAAAATCGTTTTTTGACACCACACACCAAAAAAATTGCTATGAAAAATTGAGTCGATTTGCGTTCACAGATTTTCGAAACCACCTCAGGATTAAAAGTTATGGTCGTTTAAAAGTGGTTGAGACTCTTGTACCACGCTGTACTTTTGGAAACTCAAACAAATAACACTTGTCAAAACTAGGGTTGTACAAAACATGTAATTCGGCCGCACTTGTGAAACCTTGAATGAATCAAAAAATTCTACGATTTCAGAATTTTCTGAAGAGTTTATACAACCCTAAAGGGTGAAAAATTTATTAGACTCTAAAACATCTAATGGTGGTAGCACGAAATTAAAATTGGTATCTGCACCAGTAAAAAGCACAATTTCGTCTATTCAACAAATCACAAACATTAAATAGTAATAGGGGAAACGACATAACCAATAATAACTAATAGCATGTTCTTCCATCAACAAGGGCGCTTTTATGTCAGACTGAGTTCTTGATTATTGACATGATCTGTATCAGCATAGTTGATGCTGGTGATCATCCATCGGCCCAAAGGGATTACTATCCTCGCCAGTCTTAATAATATCTTTATGAAAGCAGAACAGTTATCGAAACAGAATTGCTTACGTCATATTGCAAACCAGAGAATCAGGTGACCTCAATAGCTGCCTCATCGATCTTTGTTTGTCCGGATTTTTCTTATCGATGACCATCACAACTGTAGTATAGAATGTCCACAAAGAGTCTCGCGGCCCTGAAACAAAGATACAGCAGTAGACAAAAGAAAATGGACTACAAACTTTCAAAGAATTTGCTGGAAGAGAATGCAGACGAGAGGATGTATGCCTTTACGATATCTTCTTCACAAAAACTCAACTTCTCTAGCAACAAATCTTCCGGGATCTGACTAGCTTTTCCTCTGATATAATCGACTGCAGTCTGGGTCATAATTGGCGCCAACTCATGGAACTTACTCTCTCTGATGAGCAATGAACTGAGCATAACAGCCTGAAAAATGAAAAGAAGTAAAGATTTTCGAAAAGGTAAAAAATCAGTTGTGCTCTTTTTAGCACCTCGACAAAAGTTTAACGAATTTTTACAAAGAAAAACATTTTACCTGCTTCGCACCATTCATGAATTTCTCATCGGTATACTCGTTTTCGAACTTCGCCTTGTATATTTCGCGGTGCCAAGGATCCATGAAATTAAAAGTATATCAACTGAATTCGATAACTGACAAGACTTACATTATTCGACGAAATAAGCTTGCAGACCCAACGTGAACATAAGAATTCGTCAAGTGGAACGGCATCTCAAAAACAATTATTAGGGGAAACAATGTGTAACAACTCATTACCTTATCAGAAATAACTGCACTATAATTAAATAATCGAAGAACACGAAATTGAAACTTCATCTGTTTGAAGATTTTTTGAGGAAGCAAGACACTTCTTGAGCACATTTTCAAACTAAAATTGTCTTTTTTGAACTAGCAACCTCAAGTTTCTCATAGACGATGCATAAAGTTCGGCTGTAAGTAGTTTACCCCGTGAAATGAATCATTTACCCGTCAAATTTTTGAAGTACAGGGTGCTTCAAGAAATTTTGCCTTTTTGAAATGGCTATAACTTTTTTCATAGACCGTTTTTCGAATTTCTGTTTTTGGTTTTTGACGGGCATTGTCTCTTTCAGTGCTGTAAATTTCAAAATTTTCGCACCGGCACCGCACCTCGCACCGGCTTAAAAAAATTTTGCACCTCGCATCGCACCTCGCACCCGCTCTAAAATTTTTCGCAGCTCGCACCGCACCTCGCACCGGCTCTAAAATTTCTCGCACCTCGCACCGGCACCGGTGCCGGTGCACGGTGCCGGTGCGGCTCACAAAATAAAGTTAAATTTTTCAAATCATTAGTTATGGTACCATTATGGATGTTCACTTTGTTTATAAACATAGCCAACATAAACCAAACATAGCCAAACCTTAGAAAACAAGACTTCCTTATGAGACAAAGGCATTATGCAATGAAATTTGTAAAAAATTGTAATTGTAAAAAAGCATATCTAAGTGACCGAGAAGGAGAATGAGAATTCAGAATGAGATGAGAATGACAATAATAACGAGAAAGTTTTCAAAATGAGAATGAGAAAGTTTTCAATTGTTACGAGATCTATATCAAATTTGAATAAAATTTTTGTTGAAGTTCATTAAAACCTTATATCTAATAGATTTTGGGGCGGAACTTCCTTTATGACCACTTGTAGCTAAAGTCAATTGTGAAAACAAACGTTCAACTTCTGCTGAACTAGCAGCAGTGCTGTAAATTTCAAAATTTTCGCATCGGCACCGCACCTCGCACCGGCTTAAAAAAATTTTGCACCTCGCACCGCACCTCGCACCAACTCTACAAAATTTCGCACCGCGCAACGCACCGGCACCGGTGCGGCTCACAGCACTGGTTTCTTTGTATCTAACCAGTGTTTTCAAAATTCAAGGTCAAGGTAATTTGACCATCAAGGTCAAGGTAAACTCAAGGTCAAAGTCAAGTTGTAACTTGACCTTGACTTTGTCTTGACTTTACCTTGACTTTGATTATGCACCTCGATCTTTAAATTTAGCCTATTTTTTAACGTTCGCATGCCGTCTATATGTAGTATATATATTTTTTACTGATCTCTTCAGATGTCAGCTCTTTCTGCAGATTCCCCGAGCCAGCAAATGAAACAGAAAAGGCGCAGCCGTGACGCAATATGGGAAAACTTCACTGAAATCGATGAAGCTGGGGAGGCGAAATTGAAATGCAATATAATCATGTAATCCTGTTTAAAGTCTGACATTTCGTATACCGTATTTCCTGTAATTAACGCCCCCCTGCAATTAACGCCCCCCTCTAATTAACCCCCAACAGGTATCGAGTTGACAGAAAAAGGATTTGCGAGTGGGTTGAAAACGAGAAGAACCTTCAAAATCTCATGTAAGTGACAAAACATTGAAAGTTTATCGTTTAGTCTAACGAGAACGTTAAGGAACACTTCAGCAGCTGGTAAAAAACGCAAGCGACTCCAGGGAGCAGGTCGGCCGTTGACCTTCCAGCAACTAGACAGCGATCTAGCAGCATGGGTTCGCGAGAAAAGAAGTCGAAGAATGCGAGTCTCCATTATGGACCAGGCAAGGCGATCATTCAATGCATACGATGAATAAGAAGATTTCAAGGGAAGCAAAGGCTGGTTAGAGAATCTCCGCCTTCCAGTTCCTACGACTGTGTGCCAGAAACCTCCTCAAGACTATGCACAGAAAATCGCATACAAGTTCGCTGATTCGCCGAGAAACTGAAAAGTTGCTGCAAGAATACGGTCTCACTCTTTCAAGTGCTTTCAAAGTCGTGACGGATGGAGGCAGCAACGTTGTCAAAGGTTTTAATGATGTTCTCATAGGTACAACTGCTTTTGTGTGTGATCACTGTCAATCTTTATAGATCCATGTTTTAGTTGTCCAATCCTTCGTTGAAGAAGTTGAATGTGAAGAAGACTCGGAGGGACCGCAAGAAGATGCTGAAATGGATTACAACTCACCAGATCTCTTGATTAAGTTAATTCATTGGCAGTCTTTGTTGCTTAATTAAGTGATATTTCTGTTTTTGTATAACAGAATTCCCCCTTCGAGTGAACTGCTTTGCACATGCTCTCCAACTGGTCATAATGCAAACTCTCGTGGATGGATATAGAACAATGCTCACTTTGATTGGAAAGTTTAAGAAGTGTCAGCTTGCCAAAGAGGTAATTTCTTTTGGAAAAGAGGTATCATAGAACAAATCGATTTTTTTTGTTTCAACGAATTACACAACGCTTGTGGAAAGTATCTTTTTTTGCCGTCGAAAACGCGTTGGGGTTCTCGATAGACGTAATGAGGTGTTATCTTGAAATCAGAGAAGACGTCGCAAAAGTCAAGGTCAAGTTCAAACTCGAGTTCAAGGTCAAGTTACAACTTGACCTTGATTTTAGACTTTGACCTTGAATTTTGAAAACACTGTATCTAACACGAATTTTTTTTTCGAAATTTTTCACTTTTTTGAGTTTTTAATTTCTTGAAACACCCTGTATATTGCGTGAAATTAAAAAAATCGACAGGGTAAATAAATAATTTTACGGGGTAAACGAATATTTTGCTCAGAATTCAAATTTAATGGGGTAAATGGGCACCCGGATAGTTTATCCCGGATAATTTGGAAAATAATTTGTCGCGCGACAAATTATTTCTAAAATGGAAAATGTCTGAATGACGGGTAAATGATTGATTTGACGGGGTAAACAATTCGAGCCTATAAAGTTCTTCCTCCACTTTAAAAAATTATATTCTAACACTTTCGTGAAATACAGAAGAAAATACAGATTGAAAATACTTAATAAATTCATGAAATTTATCAAAATAAAGAGGACACCAAGGTAGATGTTCGGTATTTTGGCTATCGATAACTGGTCAGGGATGAGATATCGCATCTCAGACACATTTCACGTCTAGATAAAGTCTATTTAGTTTAGATAATTCTATTTATACGTAAGTCTAAATAGAATAAATTCCTCCCCTCTTCTATTTAGACTTACGTCTAAATATAATTAGCTAAACTAAATAGACTTTATCTAGACGCATTTTGCGTCTACCATCCGTCTAGTTTCTGTATAAATACATGTGTAACCGGCTTCCGGATATATCCAATTCGGGTTTACATAAAAATGATTTTCGTAGCTAAAAATATTTTTGTCTCGAAACGAATCTCTTGTTACCTTTTGATTTTCCAAAATTAGCTTGTTCTATGATAGAACTTCTATCTCAATAACAAGAGATTTTGAATAAATGCCTGCGCTGATTTAGCATGATTGACTTTGTACAACACTTTACAAAACTCAAAACTCTTTGCAAATAAATTTTGAAAATATTCAGTCATAAATGCTGTCCAAATGCGGCATCGTCACTATTTCTGCCACCAGTTGGCTAAATTCCTACTCATTTTCCTCTGCCTTTACTTCATATACCTCTACTTCATCTTCTCGACCAACAAAGAAGTCCACAAAATACGTCATAAAGCCCGCCAACTACCCCTTTATCAATGTCCTTCCTCAAGAACCATTCTACCCCACAAATCCAATTTAGCGAAAGCCCCAAAACCAGCTCCTGTAAATGTGAATAGTCGAATTCTGCTCATCACTCAACTCAATTCTAACCATCCCCACAAGCTCATTTCATCTTTCTTGAACCACCTCAAGGTGCCGATCAGGGTGGAAAATATAAGTGAGGATTTCCCACTTTTTGAACTGGCTTCCACCGGAAGGTTTTCTTTGATTATATTCGAAGACTACCAACTGTATTATGAACTGTCTAATTCGAGCAAGTCTTTGCTTCATGCCTATTGCAACAAACACAATGTTGGACTGATATCATTTTTATCGCTGAAAAATAGGGAGGAGGATAAGGATTTCGGTGTGTTTGCAGGTAATTTTTTAGTTTTTTTAAGTTCATATAAGTGGCCCTCCATTTAATTTTCATTGGTTTCAAAAATATCAATTTTATGGCTATTAAAACTTTCAAGTTTCTTAGAAAAGAATGTTTACAATATTACGTTCAATTTTTGACTCCTTTTTTGAGTATACAGTCAAACCTTGATATAGTGTCCCACACGTCCAATTCGACCCCGCCTATGGTCCGACACTTATTTTACTTCGATTTTTGAAGTTTTTTTGCCTGTTCTGTTTTGACATTTGGGTCGCAAATATTTCAAGTATTCTGCTTTTGTCGGATGTTTTTGCAATAACTGAAAATGCATCGTCAATCCCAAATGCAGTCCAATGGAAGAGTTTGGGCAAAAGTTTTTGAAATCAATTGAAAAATTTCACGCATTCTAAAGAGAACAGATATACATAGGCCCTTAGGAAAAAAAGGAAGGAGCGGGCAGCACATGGCAGCACATCAGCCCGGAAAACTGAAAGCTGAGGTTCGATTCCTACCACCACCATTTAGCCCCCTCCTTCCTAAACCTTTCTGCATTTCTGAGGCCATAAGAACAATGTCATAAAGTTATGACAAAAAATCATAAAATTATGAAGTTTTTGACTTGTTCTTATGGCCTCTGTAAAAAAATCTATAAAAAATGTCGCAGATTTAGCACTATAAAAACAGGCGAGTTGAATGCAAGAACCGTTTCTTAAAAAACTTGTGGCAGATTGTAGTCCGGAGGATTTGTTTGAACCACCCACTTTAAAATTTATAAAATCTAACAAAATATGTCGTTTTTATTTGAATTTAAAAATTTTCAGCCAAAGGAGGTCAACTGGCCCACAATCTTGCATTCTCTGATCACTCAGTGATCGGAATGGTAGGCAAAGTGTCCTCTAAATTGCCCTATGCTGACCCCTACCTCCCACAATGGACACTGTTCGACAGTAAAAGTGCAGGGATCAGGCCTGTAATTGAGGCAGAAGATGTGTATGGCACATCCCTACATGCTGCTATACACATCTTAGAAACTCAGCATGTGGTGTTCGGCTATAGTTTACAGCACTGGATGATAGAAATTGCTTTTTTGGACGCAATACTCTATATGGCACCCAACATTGTGGACGAAGACTTGGAAAGGTAAATTTTTCGTCTTACAAAAATCCAATAACGTAAAAGCTTATTTTACGTAAAAAGGCAATTGCGAAGAAACTTTTTGAAATTTTGTTTATCGTACCAAAATTGAAGAATCCAAAGATCTTCCAAATATTGGGCTGGTCCATAAGTTGGTTATAGGCGGAATATTAAGCACATAACGAAACATAACGAATTTTGACCCTACTGAGTATACCCCCCAAATGAAATTTTTTTTAAAGTGTTTCCAAACACCCTATATCAACCTAAAATCACCTCAGAAGTTCAAAAAAGACATTATTTTTGTGTTCTGGTCAATAAAAAATTGAGTTTTGGGCATTTTGAAATTTCGACCATTTGGCTGTTTTACCATGTTTTGGTCACTGGAGCTGGGCAAAAAGAGCCTCTAAATGCATTTTTGATCAAGAGTCTTGCTCGGAATTATGTCTAAGGTAAGTGAGTGCGCGCATCTCTAACCGACCAAGCCCCCTGCGCCCCTTCGGGGCGCAGAGAGGCTTTGCTGGGTTGAGATGCGCACACCCACATACCTTAGACGCAAATCACTCGAAAGTGACTCTGGATGCATGAAAAAGCATGCATACCAGAGTTTCTTTATGCGGTAGGCCCCAGCTAACAAAACTATGTTCAAATTCCATCTTTTTGGGGCCAAGGTACCCTCAACATCTGATTTACTAAGTTATAATAAACAGAAATCAACTAAAAATACCAAAATTCAAGATTTTAAAAAAATCGACTTTTTATAGAAAAAAGTAGGTGAAAACACCCTTTTTATCGTGTTCAGCGTGTAGGAAATGCTTAAAAATGGTTAAAATGGTGTTTTGAAAAAGTTCAAAAAAAATTTCATTTGGGGGTATACTCCGGTAGCGCCCGAATTTTCATATGGGTTTCAAACTTTTTTATTTATCTAGTTCACTAGTTTCCAAATTGATGGGTTTCACTATCAAAATATTATTATAACAACTAGAGCGAAATCAATTGATGAGTTTCAAAATCAAAAACTTGTGCAGCAAGATTTTAATACTGTAACCCATCAAACATTATCGCTACAGATCTTCTAATAGTATTTCAATAGTGAAACTTATCAATTGAGAAATTAGTAAACTAGATAAGTAAAAAAGTTTTAAACACATTTGAAAATGTTATGTCCCGTGTATAATCAATCGCAAACTTATCGACCAACCCAATAGTATACTGCAATTGCCAAAGGTTTTAATAGAATCGGCGGAGACGCCAAGAAGATGATAGAAAAAATGGAATTACTATGAAGATTGTCTACAGAGACATCAAGAAACTCGAACGGCAAGAAACATCATGCTGAAAGCAATTCTGTGGGCACACAAGTAGGGCGGCGATGAAATTTAATCCAAACAACATTAAATGTTGATTTAAGGGGAAATCGGAATTAAATGTATTCTGGATACACTGTTTTCCTTTGGGATAGGGGGATTATTAGAAGTTTTACGGTGACGGGGGAGTTGGCCAAAAAATTGTTTGGCCAAATTTTTTTGAGCCAATACTTTATTTCAGCCAAAAAATTTTCAACCAGTTTTGGCGTTCCACCAGTCGGACTTTAGCCAATCCTATGTTTCAGCCAATCGGGTTTTGGCCAATCCTATATTCCAGCCAATCGGACTTTGGCCAATACAGTCGACTCTCGATATAACGGACCCCCAAAAAGTTCGTTCCCGCCTAGAGTCTGACACTTTTTTTAGCCCGCTTTTTGAAGCCTTTTGCCAGTTGTCTTTGGATGGTCTAGTCCTAAACATAGCGAGGATTACGATTTTTCCAATCGTTTCTAAAAATCGCAATAGTAGTAGCCTCTCGATATAACGGACACTTATTTTCGAAAAAGGTGTCCGTTGTATCGAGAGGCACGAGTCTTTTTCGGCAAAGCTATTGCGATTTTTAGAAACGATTGGTAAAATAGGAATCCTAATTTTTTTCGAACCACAGGGGAAGATCATGGGTTTTTTAGTCAAAATTTGAAAAATTTAAATTGGCGCCTTTTGAATTTTAAAGGGATTAAGGGCCGTATTGGGATGGGAAGGGAATAAAAGGGGGCCACTAATCACACAGGGCCCACTAACAAGAAGATGTTGAACATAGTTTTGAATACTTGGGCCTACCGCATAAATAAACTCTGGCAGTTTCAACAATCTTTTGAACGCAATCAAAAGCATTTTTCCTCCCACTTAAACATTTTATTTGCTTTCTTTTATTTATTTGGTTCAATCAATATAACAAAAATCAAATTCAATGTATATCTAACAAATAAAAAAATGAATAGCTTTCACATTTTATGCAAATTAATGTCTAAATTTTCGTCTTTTTACCATGTTTTTCAACTGGGCCGTAGCAAAAAGAGACTCTATATGCATTTTTGATCTAGAGTACTTCTCGGAATCATCGGAATTAGTGGCCCCCTTTTATTCCCTTCCCCTCCCAATACAGCCCTTAATCCCTTTAAAATTCAAAAGGCGCCAATTCAAATTTTTCAAATTTTGACTAAAAAATTTTGACTAAACTCCCCCTGTGGTACGAAAATTTTTTTTCTCAGAATTAAAAAAACAGCCGGCTTTCTCATGAAATCGGGGTCGAGAAACACGAATATGAAGTTATCTCCTCCATCCGAGCACTCGGGGGGATTCTATACTCAAGTCCAAAATTTTTGGTCATCGAAAAATAGAAGCATATGTGCTCCTATTAGTAAATGCGGTATAATATTTCTCAAAATTCTAACATATTACAGATACCTTCAAATCGACATAGACGATGTGTTTGTGGGGCAGACTGGCACCAGGTTCATCCCAGATGATGTGGGCAATCTTAAAGAAACTCAACAAGATCTTAGAAAATATATACATAACTTCTCTTTCACGCTCGGCTTCTCCGGCTACTTTTTTCGTCATGGAGACTCACTCGAGGTCGAGGGGGACGAAAGACTTGTGGGTTAGTCTTTGAGTTACTGATTTCAATTTTATCCTGCCAAAAAAAGACGTGAAAAAGAGTGAAAGTAGCCAGATTTGACACCACCTGAAATTTTCAGAAATAATTTATATATTTCAGCGGATTCAGATGCTTTTTTATGGTTTCCCCACATGTGGAGACACAACCATGCCCATGAATACACTGATGAATATTTGATGGCTTTGATGACGCAAAATAAGGTTTTTGCTGATGTAGGTTTTAATTTCTACATTCAAAATTTAAATCTGGAGTTTGACTGTAAAGAATATTTTTAAAAAATATGTTTTATAAATAGGGATCGCAAAAATATGCAGCAAAAAATATCAAGTAAATATCATAAATCTAACAATAATAAAAAAATAGTGCACTATGTAAAATTTGGATACCCCACCTTATGAAATGCTTTATTTTGTGAGACCACAGTTCAATAAGGCAAATTTTCTTGAAAAGTCTTAATTTTTTCTTCATCCGCGTATACCGTGAAACCTCTCTTAGTCCGCCACCTATACGAAGATATATCAACCCACAGAAAATATTTTGCAAATTTAGTTTTTGCGTTTTCTTAGTTACCACGAGCTCTACCGTTTACATTATTGTCCTTTTCTATAAATGCCTTACACCCAATGTTTGCACTCACTCTGATTTTTAAACAGTGAGTGAGAATGGGGCAGTGAGAATGAGAGTGAGGGTGAGAGTAGAAAAAAGTGAGTGAGCTCACTGAGATTCTCACTGCGAGTGAGAATAACTGGAATCGAAAAAAAAAATTTTTAATTTTATTAATTAAAGCCATTGGAATTTTCATTGATAACTAGTAAATGTTTTTAGAATTAGTGTAGACAAATGTTTTTGCGTTTAACAGATCAAATTTTGTCCTGCTCCTATGCCTGGCAGTTGCCAGGCATAGCCACATTGTGAATTACAGAAGTTGTGGGCTAAATTTTTGCAACTGTTTGGAGCAAAAACTGGAAAAGAGTTAATTGCAAAAGTGGCTGGATTCGTTGCACTGGCAGACAAGGCAGTTGATGTTATTGAAGATGCCGTTTCGCCTGATGCCGTGCCACCAACTCTTGATCCAATTATTTTGCAGAAACAGGTGAAGACAGCAGTTGATAATTACGAGTTGCATGACTAAGTTGTGAAAAATAAGGTAGCAGATGCAAAAATTGTGCTTGATAAATATGTGTTAATTTTTTTCTCTTTTATTTTTGAATTCAGGTGTACGCATCGCTTTGATTTAAAAAAAATGTGTTTATTTTAGCCTTAAACACAAAATTCAATTCTCACTCTGTCCTCACTGAGAATGAAAAAATAAGCACGTGAGAGTGAGAATGAAAATATTAGAGTGAGTGAGAATAGAAATCGAAAATTAAGTGTGAGATCATGAGCTCACTGAGATTCTCACTTTGAGTGAGCTCACGCAAACACTGCTTATACCTTATGTTTTAATTAGAAATTTTTTTAAAAAGGCTTCAAACGGTTTTTTGAAAAGGCGTTGACTTTTAAAGCTGTTTCATACCCGCTGGAAACGTAGATATCCAATTTGTTTACTTTTTTCATATCGAAAATCAAAATATTGTCAAAATTTTTGTGAAATAGGCAACAAAATATGCACTAAATATGCAAATATACACGAAAAACATAAAATATGCAAAACATTCTGCACAATGGTTCGAAAAAAAGGTCTAAAACAATGCCCAAAAATGTGCTTTTTAGGCATAACTCACCAATGCATATCCGCAGAAACATATGCATTTGCATAGATTTGCGATCTCTATATATAAAAAAAGTTAAAAAGTACTATAGTCAAACATCTATTTAACGGTCCATCTGTGGCCTTTATTTGGCCGCATTTTACTTTATCGTAAATCCCAGAAAATAAATCTCGTGCCTCCTGGCATTTATAAAATCGTAATTTTTTAGTTTTTTATTCAAAATTTTCATCATATTGTATTACCATATAAAAACTACACCCAGTATTACAGGGTGGCGCATCCTAACCGCCGAGTTAATTCAGTCTATTCCTTTCTAGTTTCTTTAGCCCATTTTGCCAATCTGTTTTTTAAATGCTCTAAGGAAATAGGCAATCGAATAGTACCAAGCAAGTTTAATAGAGAAAAAAAGACTTACGAGCAGGTTTTTAAAATGTTAAAGTTTCTTAATCATAAGGAAAATTTTAGCGAGTTCTGTAGCTTCATCTACAAATCTTGTTTCGACACGCTACAAATCTCGTTTCAGTGTCTAACAACCATCAAAAATCTTAATTCTAGTGGCTGATAAGCTAGAAATGAAAGAGAATTTTTTTACGATTTTGAGTTGGTTTTCGGTAGTAAACTTTTTAAAATTTTTCGACGCTACTCGTTTTTTGTCAGTTTAATGTGATGAAGATAAGTGTGCTGTGAGTGTGCCTCCCCCCTTCGGGAGGGACCCCCTCCCTCAAGGGACCCCTACCCCAAATTCCCTGCGCCCCCCTTTGGGAGGGGGCGAGGGTGGTGGTGTTGTTTTGGGGGCTGGCGGTTCAATTAACTTGGGGGCTTGGAGCGGGGTGCGGTAAAACCAAGTGTGGGGGCAACATTGTGCATAAGTACCGTAAAACCGAGTAGCGCCAATTTTCGTTACAATCAAGAAATTTTAACATTTTAAAAACTTGCTCGTAAGTGTTTATTTAAATTTTTATATCTGACTTGTTTGGTACCATTCGAACGCCTATTTCCTTACGAGCATGTAGAAAAATAGACTGACCAAAATTGGTTAAAGAAACTAAAAAGTTATAGACTAAATTAACTCGGCGGTTAGGATGCGCCATCCTGTACTTTTTACCATTCAGAACATGAAGCTGAACTCTTTGCCTGGTTACGCCATTTCTCCGCAACACTCAGGTGTCTATCCCATCTACAAATCTCTATATAAATCCTGGAGTAGAGTGTGGAATGTGCAAGTGACCTCTACAGAAGAGTATCCTCACCTTAGACCAGCCTCAGCCAGAAGAGGGTTCATTTATGGCAATGTGAGTGTTCTGCCCAGACAAACCTGTGGTCTGTTCACTCACACCTCTTTCTTCCATTCCTACCCTGAGGGTATTGACAGTTTGTATGCCAACATTTTCGGCGGCGATTTGTTCCTCTCCGTCCTTATGAATAAGGTAAAAAAATTTGTAAAGGGTCTCTTAACAGTTAATTTTTTTAGTTTCCCATTTTTATGACTCACCAGCAGAATTTTGCAAATGATAGACTAGGCTCCTTCACCTTCCAAAATTTGGTGAGGTTTCTGGACTGCTGGACAAGCCTCAAGCTAAAATGGACTTCTCCGGTGGATTTGGCTCAGAAATACTTCACCAAATTCCCGGCTGAGAAAAAAATAATTTATACGGTAATTTTTTTGTATCAAATTGAAATATTACAGTAAATGACCAAGTTCCGGAATTTTTTAGAAAGTTTTATTTCCAGAATCCTTGCTCAGATGTTAGGCACAAGAAAATGTTGCCGCAGAGCTTTAACTGTAGTCAACTAGTCTTGCCCAATGTAGTTATTCTAGGACCTCAAAAAACTGGTAAGTTGAACACCAAATTTTTGCAAAAAAAATATTCTTTAGATTTTTTATTAAAAAATATCACTACGACAGCAAAAAGTCTTACCACCATTGAAATTTTAGAATACAGATTACGGTGGTACAACTCCTGAGTGGTACCCACACCAGGTTTCGGGGTTCGGGTGGGTGAATGAGTAGTTTTGGTCGTATCAAACTCAATTTGCCACACGATTTCTAGTGATTTTTCTCGTTTCATGATTTCTCGTTTCATTTTAGCGAGTTAACTGTTTGGCGAGTTAACTGTTTGGCGAGTTAACTGTTTAGCGAGTTAATCGTTTGGCGAGTTAACTGTTTGGCGAGTTAACTGTTTGGCGAGTTAACTGTTTGGCGAGTTAACTGTTTGGCGAGTTAACTGTTTGGCGAGTTAATCGTTTGGCGAGTTAACTGTTTGGCGACGGATAACCCCAGTGGGGAAAATTTTTAACTATCGTGGGTGGAGTCACCCCCACTCACGACAGTATAAAATTTTAAAAAAGTTCGCGTACATATTAGGGAGTAAAAAGTTAGGGACAAAAAAAGTAAAAAATTTGGTGCTAAATTCAGCGCTACAGTTTTGTATCAAAACATTAGAAAATTTCAGATCTAAAAATCGGTCTAAAATGCTGACGGTCAAAAATGTCGACGGTCAATCGGCCTGTACCCCATGCCAATTACTTAGATTTAGGCACCAGTGCGTTGTCCCTGTTCCTGTCTCTGCACCCAAATGTATCGACCAACTCTGTGGTGGTTGGCTCCTTTGAAGAGTTGCAGTTCTTCGGTGGCACCAACTACTATCGAGGACTGGCTTGGTACGCTGACAAGTTTATAAGTAGCAACAATGCGTCCAGCCCCTCAGTTATATTTGAGAAGTCCGCCAATTACTTTGACAGTGAAGAGGCGCCCATGGCTATTCAATCATTGCTGCCCGGTGCTAAATTGATTGTGATCATGATAAATCCAATAGACAGGGCTTACTCCTGGTTTCAGGTGAATCACTTATGTACAAAAAACTAAAAAATTATACTAAATTTTTAGCACATAGCTGCTCACAATGAGTCTCTACCAGGTAATTTGACTGCTGACCAAGTCTTCATGGGCAACTTATCCGCAGCTGCTCGCCTCAGGAGGAGGTGTTTAGGACCAGGACTATATGTATGCCATTTCTAATCGGCATAAGAGCGTTTCCGCACTTTTGGGACATTTTTTAAATTCGCGCTTTTTTAACTTTATTTATTTTTTTAAATGTTTTTTGCATTATTTTAATTTTTCAATTTGAGAAAAGCACGAGGCGCAGGTGAGGGCTAAAAAGTGTGAGCCAAATTGCAAAGAAAAATTAAAAAATGTCTCGAAATCGCAGAAACGTCTATGCACTTTTCTAACCCACTAATTATATTCTGATCCCATAAAAAGCTTCTATTTTGCAGGCTCAACACCTGGACAGATGGCTGGACCACTTCCCGCCATCCCAAATAATACTGGTAGACGGCCAACAATTGAGGTATGAGCCAGAGAGTGTGGTCAAACAAGTGTTTGGTCAATTGAATCTACCTCAACAGGACTTGACTCAACGCCTTAAATTCGTGCCCGACAAGGGCTTTTATTGTGTTGTGAAGGACAGAAGACAGAAGTGTTTGGGCCAGAGCAAAGGCCGAAAATACCCACCAATGTCTGCAACTCTTAGGAACTACCTTTCAGATTTTTACAGGGCACATAACAGTGCATTGCTTCAACTACTCAACAGGTACAAATTACCAATTCCGTCCTTTCTACTTGCCTCCTCTCTATGATGCTTATCAACTTACTGTTTGGTTGTCTTTTTTATTTATTTTTTGATGTAAATATGTGTAAATAAAATATTGGACTAATTATTGCTATTAGTATTAAGAAAATTCCCCTCTATCGAATATACGGGGTGGGGCAAAAAAGGGGCTTTTTTTACTTGTTTAAATTGGCACCTTTTCCTTTTTAGTTTGACCAATCCAAGTCTTTAGTGTTGCCTCTGTGCATTTTATCTAGAAATGATGGCGGTATGGGACGGGACTCCCGTTCCATCCCGAAGGGGTTTTATGTGTATTTCCCGTCCCGGAATTTTTCTCGACAAATTTTTTCTATCTGTCCCGTCCCGGAGTGATTTTCCGCTCCCGGATTTATTGTCCCATCCCGACTTTTTAAAATCTGTTCTGTCTCTAGAATTCAGTGAAGTTTAGTCTAGTTGGCTAAGTTCAACTATTACCCCACCAGTTGATTCAATTCTGGCCCCCTCCCCACTCGATTCAGCAGCAGATCTGTCGCGGCGTAGAGCCATCTGTAAAATACACAAAACTAAGAAATTGCGAATAAACAATGAAACAAAGGATGAACAGATACTTTGCTAAATCGCCTGGTAAATACGTCGACTGGTGGGGTCAGGGTTGAATCGAGTGATGGGCCAGGGTTGAATCGACTGGTGGGGCAATAGTTGAAGTGCTCCTTCTAGTTTTCATTATTATTTGAAACTCTCGCCAAATTTTGAGTAAATATTAAGGTTCCGAAACGATCATACACTCGGGTATACACTCGGACAATATCTAATTTCTGTCCTTGACGTAAAACTGGTACAAAATCTTTTGCATATTTTTTTTTAAATCCGATTTTTGTTGTCAAATTTCCTGTTTGCGTCCCGACCGTGAAAATCATTGTCCCGTCCCGGGATTTTACTTGATCCTGGATTTCCATCCCGGAGTAAATTCTTTGGTCGTCCCGTCCCAGAATAGTCCATTCATCATCTCTAATTTTATCTCTCCATTGTAGTTAAGTATAATAATCCTTGTAGCTGAAGCTATTTTAAAATTGTTGGCTGAAACCTTAAAAAAATTTTTGGGGTTTCACCGGTGCGCGACAAAAATTTCTAAAGATTGCCGAATTTTTTCGCCCCACCTTGTACTTCAGGTCACTTAGAAACATATATCCTGATAAAACTCATTATTAAAAGCTCTTAAAATTATTCAATATAGAAACTCTTCAGAAAAGACGACTAAAAGCTGACCTTATTTTTTATCACGAAATTTTGAAAAAAAATATTCTAAATCTAAATATTCCCTTTGTTTAGTCATCCTATAACTTCCGACAACATAAAGCTATTGTACCCTTTTCCAAATCAGATTTCCGATTCCACTCTTTCTTTGTTTGGACAAAAATTTATTATGCTCTTCCAACCGAAATTGTTGCTGCCCCTACTATAATGCTTTTCAGGAAAAAAACTCAAAGAATGTGATCTAAATACTTTTGTATTGTAATTATATTAAAGTAAAGTATGTATTTGTTTTTGTCACGCACTTGTTGCGTAAACAATAAATAAATAAAATAAAATTAGTTTTGGCTTTTGGATGTCGGATTACAACCGTTTTTACTGAAAAGGTTGCCAAATAGGAATATGAAGACTAGAAGCTGCGGAGAAACATATGTCGGTATGTCTTTTTTTATTTTCTGATGTAATTACAGCCTCTGCCTTCGGTCACGGACAAAATTTACCCGCGCCAAAATTTGTCCAGACATAATTTGCCCGGACAAAATTTGCCCGGAATTAAATTTGTCCAGAATCAGAGTGAATAGTATTCCTTTTGTTAGTTTGTTAGTTTGTTTGTTTTTAGAAAAGAGATGGATAGGCGAAAAGATTCGAGCGATATTAGCAACTCTGATGATGGCGTAGAATTCCCATTTATGCTTCCAGCCTTGATTGGACTGTCGATATGATCAATATTTACCTTGATGGAACTTTCTCGATCACCTCCGAGAATTTTTTCCGAGAATCCCTCCGCCATTTAACCAGGTATGTTCTCTTTTGAGGCTTGATACTAAGTTTTAATAGTCATGTATAGGTCAATGCAATCCTAGCTGAAAAACAATCTGTCAACGCAGCTGGAGACAAGTACGTTTTTCCGATTCTCTACGACAAGCTCTTCCAGATGGTCCGATTACTGACGCCTGAATTATACCCGGAATCGATCAATGTGGACTTTGAACAGGTTGCGTTATATTCTCTGAGATGTACTTTTCCAGGTAATTTTTTTTCTTGTTTTATCCTGAAAATAATTTCACTCCATTTAGACGCTGACCTTGATGGGTGCTTCTTTCACCTCATGAAAATTTTTTAGAAGCATTCGGATGGTGCTATACAAGAACCCAGCCTCAAATTTTGCTCTTACTTCCAGAATGATAATGTCTCTCGCTTTCGACCCACCTCTTGATGTCTACGAGTACTTTCGTCAGCTGCATGTCTATCTTATGAGTCATAAACTCTGGAGCCGGTCTTGAGGTGGTTTTATTTAAAATGTGTATACAGGTACAGTAATGAGGCCTCCGCCCTTTACAGTCAGCCTTTGGTCTTTTTATGAGAGAACTCTTGAAGGGGAAGACTGGACGAAGAACTGAGGCTGCTCATTTACGTCTGCAAAATATTCTAATTACCCGACAATTGGACTCTTTGTTGGCGAAATGATAAAGGCGCAGAAGCTGAGTGATCACACATATGAGTAGTGCATTCGTGGCCAGCCAACACCGAAAAAAGGAGGGAATACCAAGAAGCGGACAGCAGGATTCTTGCGTTGATAGGGCTTCACGGAACAAGGAGTTTGATAGAATATTTTAAGGGCTAATCCCACAACTTCATCATGAATCAGTGATGTGTTTGAAACTGTTATAACCAGTGTTGTTAATCGCGCTCCAAAACCTTCCTCCGCTCCTTCTCCGGAGGAAAATTTCGGAGGAATTCTCCGACCATTTTTCTCCAGAGGAAAATAGTGAAAATTGTTCTCCGCTCCAGCATTTCCTCCGGAGGAAAATTTCGGAGATTTCCTCCGGTGATTTTCCTCCGGAGGAAATTGGTGAAAACCTTCCTCCACTTCTCCTTTCTCCGGAGGAAAGTTGCTAAAATCGTCCTCCGGAGAAGGCGTTTTCTCCGGAGATTTTCCTCCGGAGGAAATCTCTGTTTGTTCGAGAAGTATTTAAGCATACTATTAAATGGGTAAATTAGTTTATTTGAACGACAACCGGCGTAATAGTTAAGCGTCACGCAGCAATATCAACAAACAGAGGGTATCAACATCCGATAAATTCCTTATTGAAAGAGGGCAATGTCCTTGCCTTCACTAACGGGGCCTTAGAGTTCACCTTGTGCGCCTTTACATTGAGAGCCATCTGGGAGAAGAGCCTTTCACGGAACTAGAGGCAGCCGGAATGCAAAGGATTATCATCGCCAAGGGAGACTGCTTGGGGTACTGAAAATTGATGAAGATTTCGTTCGCCCACAAATATATAAAAACAAACCTTGTTCTCATGGGAGTTCCAGAAGTCCAGACAAGATTCAGCCACATCCGATTGAGCCTCTTCAATGTATGCGTTCAATTCCGATCGGAAAGAGAAACGGCGCACAACGGCGGTTCCACGGAGATGTGAGATTTACCTATTGTGCGACCTGTTGACACGTTTTCCCAAAGCCTTTACCAGAATCCGAGCCTCTGAGATGATGTTCTTGGTAAGTGTCTGCCTGCACGCAGTCTTGAACGAATTGATCTTGCCCATAAGCTTCTGAAAAATTCCCCTAAAAATATTCCCAGCCCCAAAAAATAATAGAACTCATACCTGAAGATACTCATTCTCCACTAACCGAACCGAGGCAGTCGACGTTCCGAAGAAGAGAGTGAGGTCCCGCATCGTCAATTGGTGGTGGATGGTGGAGCGGATGGAATTCTCAATCTTCGGCTAATAAGCGAACTTACGCTTACTCAAACGTGCGGGCGTATACTCTTTGCCTGGAGTAGCCTCATTGTCTGTAGTAGACTGGGATAAGGTTGGTGGAGGAAGGTGGGGCTGTAAGATTTGAGGAGGAAGGCTAAAATGGCAGGCATTTGCGGAGTCGATTTTAATCTTGATACAAGAGATGGTTTGAGAAGCAATTTTTTTCAGACCATCTGTCGTCCAATTACGCGCCCCTTTTGCATTCATATTGCCTCTGCAAATGTTCCTCCGCCTCCTCCGGAGGAAAATTTCGGAGGAATTCTCCGACCATTTTTCTCCGGAGAAAAATAGTGAAAATTGTTCTCCGCTCCGGCATTTCCACCGGAGGAAAATTTCGGAGATTTCCTCCGGTGATTTTCCTCCGGAGGAAAATGGTGAAAACCTCCCTCCACTTCTCCTTTCTCCGGAGAAGGAGTATCTCCGGAGGAAAACTCCGGAGGAAATCTCCGGAGAAATTAACAACACTGGTTATAACCTCATACAGTTTACGTTTGTATTAGATGTTGTTAATAAAAAGGGATTGTTCATTAGAGTTACTATTTGGACTACTAGAAAAGAACAACTACGGTTTTATAAGATTGAATATTTTTGAAGCGAAAATTTTTAACTGCAAACCGATGCCAAAACGCCCATCTAGAAAGCCCAGGTGAAGACGAAAATGCCGAAAATAATTAAGAAAATTTTCCGTTTTCGGGTTTTTCCGTTTTCGAAATTTCCGTTTCAGAACTAATTTTTTTCGAAAATTTCCCTTTTTGCTAAAATTAGTTTCGAACTTGCCGGTTTTGGAGAGAAAATGGCGTTCGGACAATCATGTCTTCGGGAACTTACTTTTCAGCTCAGTCTTTATACAAGCATATAGTTTATCGACTGCTTTGACTTCTTTACTTGTATCTTACATTCAAACTCTTATTTCTGACGTAAAATCGTGTGGTAAATCCTGTTTGATAGGACCAAAACTGCGATTTCACCCACCCGAACTCTCAAATCCAAGGTAGGTACCTCCTGGTCAGGTGGATTTGCACCTGGATGACCTGAAATAATGAAAATAGATAAAGATAATAATAAAAAAAACCAATAATAATTCCATATGTAAAATCGCGTAAGAAATTAGGTTTGTTAAAACTGAAATCCCGATTTTACCCACTCAGATCACAAAACCCTGGGTGGGTATCACCCGATCAGGTGGATAGGACGCCTAGATGTACTAAAAAGTAAAAGCTACCTAAAATAAAAATAACCTATTAAAATAACTTATAGTTAAACATAATTAAAAGAACCAGGTTCCTAACAAGATAACACTTTTGAAGACTGAAAATTTTCTTCATTCGTTTACACCACCACTCGATGTAGGATGAGGCATCGGATTTATTCTGTCACGCGCAACTGCTCTTCTTTGGTTTCGAATAGAACGGATGCCAATTGTGCGCAATGAATAAGGCGCACTCACTATAAAGTTAACCAAGTTATATTAGATTAACCAAGTTATATTAAAATTCTATGTATTATCGTGGTGTCTCTACGAATAATAACTTTTCAATAGCTGAACATGAAAACAAAAAGTTTGGACAGAACTACACCAACCTTTTTCTACCGACTTTAACATCTGAATTCATACCTCAATTGTAAACAAGCCTTCAGTGGCTTATTATAGTTTTTCGTAGCAAAAATAAACTTTTTTCCTGGCAAAATTCACCTTTTTGTGCCATATTTTAGTTTTTCGTGGCATATATAAGCCTTTTCGTGGCACATTTCAGCTTTTTCGTGGCACATTTCAACCTTTTCGCAAACCAAATCAGTTTATGCCTTTGTAAATGGGAAGTGGGTTAAAAAACGTGACAAACATTTAGCGCTACATTCCTCCAAAAATACTACATGTAGATAGAAAATAGCCTTGGTCCACTTTTTGAGATGTAGACTTAGCTCAAGTCTAAGTCTCTGCATTTTTTATTAGAACCAAGGCCAGGCTAAAAGCCAGGGCTAACACCATTATTTTTACCAGCATTCCCCCACCACAGAAAAGAATTTCACAGAATTTTTGTAAAGTCATTATTTTTAGATCAATTCAAGATGCCAAAGTATTACTGCGACTACTGCGACACTTTTCTGACTCACGGTAAGTTTTCATATTTCGATGAAGTTTAGAAAACCTGAAAATTCATTTTTAGACTCTCCTTCGGTTCGAAAGACGCACAATGGTGGCAGAAAGCACAAAGATAATGTTCGAATGTTTTATCAGGCCGTAATGGAGAAAGAAGCACAGAGATTCATCGATATGGCCTACCGACAGTATGTGGAAGCGAGATCAATGAATCGTCCCGGCATGTATCCGTCCGCGGTGTTTTGTTATCGTCTTGGGCAAAATTATTGAGTTGTGTTGCGTTACTTGAAATGAGGCCAATAAAGATTGAAATGATTTGCTTGGATTTTTCGTACTTTCTTGTTACACTTCTCAGCTTTTATTTGGCTTACCTTCGCTTTTTGTAAAAGACGAATTTCAATTATATGTGCGACTTTAAGTTCCCTACATGGCCTTATCTGATGAAACTAAGGAGTTACGTAGGATTGTACAAAAGGCCTTCACATCACGCTGCATCTACTTGTCTAAGTATGTTTTCAGCGATTAGTTCTTATCGAGTGTGGTGGCTTCCTTAAATTTTTGTGTGCCACCCCAAATATAAGGTGGTGTACATTCGGTGCAGAATACATCTGACCAAAGACGCTTTTCGCTATAGTTTGAAAAGTTCCTAATTTGCAGAGATTCTTTGTCATATCTTGCCGACTACGTCAAAGATTTTGAAACTAATGACAGGCAGAGCTCTCTCAAAAAAATTATCGAAGTGATTGAGAAGGAGGAAGGTGATTGTGATGATAAAATTATAATAACATCAATTATTTAACCTTACAGGGCAGGCTGAACTTCTGGATTTGGCCAGACTCAAAGAAATCGTGGTGAAGAGCGTTCGTGGAAGAGCTGTAGACAAGTAATTCATACCATTATTACTGTCTCTTATTTGCTGATAACAGAAGTTTTTCAGAGAAGCAGTGTTCAAATTGGAGAACTCAGGGCAGTGGACTCGAACCGAGTGGGACAAAAGTTTTACCAAAGCGTCTCTTCAGGATAAGGAGAATCAATCCACCAGTTTCGTTTGTTTGCGACAGAGGTTTCAGCTAGTTCAAAGGGTAAGATTCTAAATTATTGCTTACGAGCCTAGTGCATTTAGTTTTTTTAGCTTCTCGATGAAAAGGCTAAGTGCTGTGACTCCATTGAAAATCTCTTCGCTCTAAGCAATACTCAAGTGAAGGTGCTGGGAATGCTGAGCCGTGGAAGTGGAGACAAGCTGATGCTCGAGGATCCAACCGGGAATGTGCGCTTGGACATCGGAGTTGTCAATTACACTCCTGGAATCTACTTTGAAGGCGGCATCTACATTGTTGAGGGTTTCTACAATGCCAACGAAATTGCTGTTGACAAGATCAGTCTTCCTGTCTTGAAAAGTGTCACTGATAGAGCTTCTACATCCGAACAGCGCAACAATCGAGAGAATATCCGGCCAAGTTCCAATGATCGAATCGTGTTGCTTTCAGACGTCTTCCTGGACAATCCTAAGGTAATGCGCTGAAATTTAAGGATTCCTAGTCAGCTCTTTTTATTCAGGTCATGAAATCAGTGTATCACATTTTGTCGGGTTTGCATCTTGTCCCCGAATATGTTCATATTCTGGTTGGTTATTTATTTTTCGTATACTGCCGTGTACTACTTGTATAACTTGTCACCCACTGATAATCAAAAGCCATGAACTGACTTTGCTTGCATCGTCTTGTTTAACTGTACTTAAATTTTTATTTTAGTGGTAGCTTCCTCGGAACTCAGATGGCATATGGGTACACGGAGGCTTCGACTACTGCATTCCGTCATTTAGCCAATATAATCTCAGAATTTTCAGCCAACTACGTTGATACTCAGTTTATTTTCATTCCCAGCTTAGATGATCCTCCACCAATGAGCATTTTTCCATGGTTTCTTAGCCTATAAAACTTTTGTTATGTGCTTCATCTTGTAATTAGAGTTACTTATAGTTTCGCTCTTCCTCCATCAGTCAGAGAATGCTTCAAGAATGCTCCTAACGTTCACTTTGCTTCTAACCCGTGCAGAATTACTTTTAAAGGACAAACAATTGTGGTGTGCAGAGACGATCTAGTGGAGAAGCTGTGTCGTCTTGCCATTCACGTGCCTGATAACACGAAAGATATTCCACAGCATGTAAGCTATCATTTATTATATTTTTTGATCTACCAAACCGTTCTTATTTTGGCTGTTAAGTTTTGCGACACAATTTGGAGCCAGCGCCATTTTTCGCCTCTACCTCTTCACTTCAATGCAGTTCTTCCTCAGTTCGACTATCTCTTCCATTTGTGGCCATTGCCGGATGTTCTTATTGTAGCCGACAAGTTTAAGTAAGTAAAAAGTACATATCTTGTAATAATTTACCGGCTTATTAAGCTGGGAATCCCTCCTTATA
The DNA here is from genome assembly GCA_029231635.1 of Ditylenchus weischeri. NCBI lineage: Eukaryota > Metazoa > Nematoda > Chromadorea > Rhabditida > Anguinidae > Ditylenchus > Ditylenchus weischeri. The sequence goes on from JAMRYI010000085.1 coordinate 323,855, forward strand.
AGAAATTGATTTTACAGGTCTTTTGTAAGCTGTGATGCCGAAAACAGCCGACTGACAATTAATCCAGGCTCATTTCTTCTCAGCAATTTTGAGTTTCAAGTATATTATCCGGCTACAGGAAAAGTTGAAGCGAGTAGTTTAGATATTGAATGAATGAGATCTGTTTGATCAGAATAAAATAAATAAATTAGTATGTCTGGTGTTTGTTTATCCAAGTAGCCTATTTTCTGTAATTACCTTCTTTGTAGAATGAGAAATGCTTTATATTATTCGTTTGTGAAGCAGGCGCATGGGCTCTGAAAGAAAACTTCAGTCATGGCAGCCTAGTCAGGGACCAATTGCGATTTTTACGCCATGCAGTAATTCTCATCCCTTTGAAGAGCGTAAAATTCCTGTCACCAGGAGTGAGGATCAGGCCGTAAAAATTGGAAGAGCGGTTGTGAGGCTGCAGCCAGCAGCCAATAATGGTATTTTTGACTGCAAAGTAAGTTGTTTTTCTAAAAGAAATTATCATTAACCCGAGTAACACTCAAGGTGTTGTCGAGAAATCACGGTTAGTTTGTGTTTGTAACCTTTCCCTCCGTGTGAAGTGTATTTGATTATTTTAGCCATTATGTGGTATGAGGACGAACAATTCCTGATCAAAGACACCCGTAGCTCGAATGGCACTTTTGTAAATAATGACCGGCTTTCTAACAGCGGGGAGGAATCCATTGCACGCCCCCTTCGTTCAGGTGATATCCTACAATTGGGTGTTGAAATTGTTGACAATACTAAGAAGGGTAATCTTTTTCTCGCTGCTTGCAGGCGTCTAAGTTATTCGTGGATTATTTAGTGGCTAGTGGGTGTGTGACCTGCATTGTACGCCTAATTAATGAGCGGGGAGAGGAATGTCTGGATAACAGGTCAAACTCACTCTTACCAATGCCTGTCGGGAGAAGCGATCAAATCCCTCTGAAATACACTCTAATTAGGAATGACAAGCTTTTCATAATGGACCAGTATGTGAAGGAAGCTAGGTTTAGAGAAAACGTAAATTTGCTTTTTACCCTTTGAATTGTCAAATCACAATGTTCAGTTGCTTGGTCAAAAATTGCAATCTCTGGAAGAACAACTGGCTCAGGCACAGGAGGCATTACACACCAGTTGGCAGGTATCAGTTTTGTTTTGTGACTGTGAAACATCATAAGAATGTAATTTATGTAACTATTTAAGGCATTAATTAACGAAGAGCAGCTGCTGTCTAGAATTGAGATGTTGGAATGTCAGCTTTCCATAGTATTGAATAAAAATCCAAACAATGAGGAGATTAGAAAAGAAATCCAAGGTTGGAGTTTTTTTTATAAAAAATTGTTAAAAAAACTTATATTTGCAGACATTTATGAAGACAGGGCAAAAGCAGAGTTAGTCGCTAAAGACTCCCTAAGGTAACAATTTTTTCCTTAAAAATTTTACTATTGCTCAAACTTATCTTTTAAAATTTTAGGAAAGCTGAAGAACAAAAGTGGTTGGGGGTACCCACGTGTTTCAAGCCCTATACTGGTGGTTGGGGGTACTCACGTCATTCATCCTGATGATTAGGATCTGTTATACCGTATTTCCTCTAATAACTCACCCTGCTCTAATAACTCACCCCCTCAACTTTAAAAACCTCCATCTCAGCTCAGAAAAAATATTTTGCAAAGCTGTTTATTGCGTATCTTATATTTGCCTTCTTTAGGCTAAAAAGTGCCGTCTTTTTTCTGAAAGGTCTTCTTTTTTCTGAAAAGTGCCTTCTTTTATTTATTTTAGCCAAAAAGTTAATATCCAAACATTTTTTTTAAAGTGATAAAACCATCAGGTAGCCCTGCGATTCTAGTTTCTGACGACGTATCATTTGTTGCAACCTCTTTGCAAAATATAACACAGAAAGGTAAAAGTGCAAATCAAATTATTTTTCCGACTTGCTTCATACTTCAACGTTTTTGTGCTAGATTTTACAAAGATGTTGCAACAAATGATACGTTGTTAAAAACTAGAATCGCAGGGCTACCTGATAATACAGGGTGGCCCAAGTATTTTCCCCTTTTTGAAATGGCTGTAACTTATTTGCCAACATTTGAACGAGATCTTTTTTTTATCATGTAGAGGAGATCGGGCAATTTCATTTGATACCAAATGTCTATGTTTGTGCTAAAAAATTTGTTTGCATTATTGCTTTTTGAAAAATGGTTTTTACTGTGCAAGAAAAAGCATTTTGTGTGGTCGAATTTGACATGTTGGGGAGTTCCATCGCTGTACAAAGAAGCTTTCGTCGTGAGTATCATCTGGGTCGGCGCTCAAGGGTACCAGACAAGAACAGCATTAAGCAGTGGTATGACAAGTTTATGAATTTCGGAGATGTCAAGCGGAAGAAAAGAAACAATACCAGGCTTGTTTTTCCTATGTTTTTGCACTTATCATTTTGGACATTCACAGATGGATTCGAACAGATTTGGTGGTGGCAACGGTGCTTTCTTTTTTCACGGCAAATCGACATTCAAGTTTGCGCAGCGTGGCAATTCAAGCAGGAACTCCGTCGAGGTCAACGGTAAGCAGAATTCTCAGGGAAGCCAAGTTCAGGCCATACAAGCTTTCACTCATCCATGCACTGCGTTCACCAGACCTCACGCCGTGCGACTTCTTCCTTTGGAGCTGGATCAAGAGCAGGGTCTACAGAGAGCCAATTGAAGACATTAATGAGCTGATCGGAAGAATAGAGATATCCTTTGAAGAACTACCGCAAGAAATGATTAATAATTGTATCACTGCTTATCCTCTCCGTTTGAACCGTTGTATTGCTGTTGGTGGTAGAAGTGTGGAAGAAACCTTTGCAAATTGAATGTTCTTGTTATTGCGGTGTATGAATTATCAATAAAAAATTGTTGCAAATTTGGTATCAAATGAAATTGCCTGATCTCCTCTACATGATAAAAAAAGATCTCGTTCAAATGATGGCAAATAACCAAGTTACAGCCATTTCAAAAAGGGAAAAATACTTGGGCCACCCTGTATTATCACTTTGAAAAAAATTGTTTACATATCTAGCACTATTAAATTTTTCTCTCTAAAACATAAAAAAGAAGGCACATTTAATACTTGTCCAATTTTTTTAATTTGCTATCCACTCTGCGTGCTATTGATGCCTCTCCTGGCAAGTTTTTGAAAAAAGTTTTGACGACTGGACCTTACCGCATAAAGAAATTATGGTATCTTTACGTTTTTATATGCATCCAGAGAAAATAGCAACAACTCGCTAATTTTTTAAATTTTTGTCTGAGGACGTTATTTATCATCTTAAAAACTGAAAATTCAAATAAGATATGAAAAAAGTACTACAAAAACGTGCGATAAGGTATAATAAAAGTACGACAAGATGGTCATGGGTCGAAAAGACCCATACCGTATAAAGGAGGAGTAAATTTTTGTCGGCGCAAATTCAAAATAATTATTTAAGAAAAATGAGAAAAATGTTTAAAAACACGAAAGAAAAAATGTCAGAAAACATGACTGCTTTGAAATAAAAAATCTAAAACAGTGTTTGGGTCGAAAAGACCCACTTAGTAGTTTAAGGGTTAAATACTCCCCTCAGGCAAGTTACCAGTTATTTCGTAGCTCATCTCACAAATAGGTGGTAAGTTTCCGAAGAGAAGACTTGGAAAAATGGGTCGAAAATGCAATGCTACAAACACGATTTTGAATCAAGACCGGCCGCATAATTAGAGGAAATTCGGTATATTGAAGCTTGGAGACCTTGGACGGGTGCAATCGAGTGGGGGTGCGGGTACAATTCCTGCCTAGGGTCCGACACTTTTTTACCTTGATTACCTGATTCGTCAGTCTGATCAGAAAATTGCAAGGATTTCGATTATGCCGGTCGTTTTGTAAATGGCAACAGTTTTGTTGAAAAGACCAGCGCCTCTCGGTTTAGTGTACCATTTTTTTTGAAAATAATAAATCGAGAGTAAACTATAAATATATATTTTGAAAATGGTTGGTCACGAAACGACTGGCCTGGCAATTACTGTAAAAAGCTTTTGAAAGCATTTATGTACGTTTTTCAATAGAAATGGAGATTATCTAACCAACAGCTTCTGCGTTTTTTTATCGCAAAAGGTTCATTCCAAAATTTACATTTACTGTGAATGACCCTCTTTGTTGAAGTCTGACCTAAACTAACACGGCATCGTTCTGCGTCTGAAAGTCTTTTAATGAAAAATGTCAATGGCCAAGCAATACGTTTTGTGCGTTCTTCTGATGAGGGCATATGACATTTGAACTTTTCGCTGTTCGAGATTTTATTTCGACACTAGCTGCTGGTTCCCGAACGAGGAATTAAATTTTTGCTCTAACTGCACTATAACTTTTCTATTTGCGATATTGTTTTTTTATTCTGAGATATAAGTTGCACAATGGCACATCAAGCGTTGATTTAAGTTTAGAAAATGTTCGGTTTTCTCAATCTTTTATACTGGGTTGGTGCGTCCCTATATAGTATTTGGACTATGTTTGTCCGTCACGTTTCTTGTTAATTTGATTTATTCCAGTGTTTTTTAATATGAAACCCAAAAACTCTCTGTCACGCTGTAGCCCAGAATCTTGGCTATCATATAAAAAGATCTTACAAAAACAAAAATTTTGGTCGGAGTTTTATCGATTTTAAAGGGACATGCTCACCTGTTCAAAATTTGTCCCCGCCACTTCAAAATTTTTCCTAATCTTTACACTTCTGTACGGATTTTTCAGCTTTTTTGTCTCGAAAAGAATTTCAAATTTATTATTCAATTTTGAATTTTTTTTGAGTGTGGCGGCCAGTTAGGGTAATTAGGTGCCAGGTAGGCTAGGTAGGTGGCATGGTAGGGTAGGTGACCAGTTAAAGAAGGTAGGTGGCAAAGTAACGCAGGCAGGTTGACCTCAAATTGTTCCGATTTTTTAATTTAAAAAAAAATTAAAGATTTTGTACATTCAAACTCTTATTTCTGACGTAAAATCGTGTGGTAAATCCTGTTTGATAGGACCAAAACTGCGATTTCACCCACCCGAACTCTCAAATCCAAGGTAGGTACCTCCTGGTCAGGTGGATTTGCACCTGGATGACCTGAAATAATGAAAATAGATAAAGATAATAATAAAAAAAACCAATAATAATTCCATATGTAAAATCGCGTAAGAAATTAGGTTTGTTAAAACTGAAATCCCGATTTTACCCACTCAGATCACAAAACCCTGGGTGGGTATCACCCGATCAGGTGGATAGGACGCCTAGATGTACTAAAAAGTAAAAGCTACCTAAAATAAAAATAACCTATTAAAATAACTTATAGTTAAACATAATTAAAAGAACCAGGTTCCTAACAAGATAACACTTTTTGAAGACTGAAAATTTTCTTCATTCGTTTACACCACCACTCGATGTAGGATGAGGCATCGGATTTATTCTGTCACGCGCAACTGCTCTTCTTTGGTTTCGAATAGAACGGATGCCAATTGTGCGCAATGAATAAGGCGCACTCACTATAAAGTTAACCAAGTTATATTAGATTAACCAAGTTATATTAAAATTCTATGTATTATCGTGGTGTCTCTACGAATAATAACTTTTCAATAGCTGAACATGAAAACAAAAAAGTTTGGACAGAACTACACCAACCTTTTTCTACCGACTTTAACATCTGAATTCATACCTCAATTGTAAACAAGCCTTCAGTGGCTTATTATAGTTTTTCGTAGCAAAAATAAACTTTTTTCCTGGCAAAATTCACCTTTTTGTGCCATATTTTAGTTTTTCGTGGCATATATAAGCCTTTTCGTGGCACATTTCAGCTTTTTCGTGGCACATTTCAACCTTTTCGCAAACCAAATCAGTTTATGCCTTTGTAAATGGGAAGTGGGTTAAAAAACGTGACAAACATTTAGCGCTACATTCCTCCAAAAATACTACATGTAGATAGAAAATAGCCTTGGTCCACTCTTTTGAGATGTAGACTTAGCTCAAGTCTAAGTCTCTGCATTTTTTATTAGAACCAAGGCCAGGCTAAAAGCCAGGGCTAACACCATTATTTTTACCAGCATTCCCCCACCACAGAAAAGAATTTCACAGAATTTTTGTAAAGTCATTATTTTTAGATCAATTCAAGATGCCAAAGTATTACTGCGACTACTGCGACACTTTTCTGACTCACGGTAAGTTTTCATATTTCGATGAAGTTTAGAAAACCTGAAAATTCATTTTTAGACTCTCCTTCGGTTCGAAAGACGCACAATGGTGGCAGAAAGCACAAAGATAATGTTCGAATGTTTTATCAGGCCGTAATGGAGAAAGAAGCACAGAGATTCATCGATATGGCCTACCGACAGTATGTGGAAGCGAGATCAATGAATCGTCCCGGCATGTATCCGTCCGCGGTGTTTTGTTATCGTCTTGGGCAAAATTATTGAGTTGTGTTGCGTTACTTGAAATGAGGCCAATAAAGATTGAAATGATTTGCTTGGATTTTTCGTACTTTCTTGTTACACTTCTCAGCTTTTATTTGGCTTACCTTCGCTTTTTGTAAAAGACGAATTTCAATTATATGTGCGACTTTAAGTTCCCTACATGGCCTTATCTGATGAAACTAAGGAGTTACGTAGGATTGTACAAAAGGCCTTCACATCACGCTGCATCTACTTGTCTAAGTATGTTTTCAGCGATTAGTTCTTATCGAGTGTGGTGGCTTCCTTAAATTTTTGTGTGCCACCCCCCAAATATAAGGTGGTGTACATTCGGTGCAGAATACATCTGACCAAAGACGCTTTTCGCTATAGTTTGAAAAGTTCCCTAATTTGCAGAGATTCTTTGTCATATCTTGCCGACTACGTCAAAGATTTTGAAACTAATGACAGGCAGAGCTCTCTCAAAAAAATTATCGAAGTGATTGAGAAGGAGGAAGGTGATTGTGATGATAAAATTATAATAACATCAATTATTTAACCTTACAGGGCAGGCTGAACTTCTGGATTTGGCCAGACTCAAAGAAATCGTGGTGAAGAGCGTTCGTGGAAGAGCTGTAGACAAGTAATTCATACCATTATTACTGTCTCTTATTTGCTGATAACAGAAGTTTTTCAGAGAAGCAGTGTTCAAATTGGAGAACTCAGGGCAGTGGACTCGAACCGAGTGGGACAAAAGTTTTACCAAAGCGTCTCTTCAGGATAAGGAGAATCAATCCACCAGTTTCGTTTGTTTGCGACAGAGGTTTCAGCTAGTTCAAAGGGTAAGATTCTAAATTATTGCTTACGAGCCTAGTGCATTTAGTTTTTTTAGCTTCTCGATGAAAAGGCTAAGTGCTGTGACTCCATTGAAAATCTCTTCGCTCTAAGCAATACTCAAGTGAAGGTGCTGGGAATGCTGAGCCGTGGAAGTGGAGACAAGCTGATGCTCGAGGATCCAACCGGGAATGTGCGCTTGGACATCGGAGTTGTCAATTACACTCCTGGAATCTACTTTGAAGGCGGCATCTACATTGTTGAGGGTTTCTACAATGCCAACGAAATTGCTGTTGACAAGATCAGTCTTCCTGTCTTGAAAAGTGTCACTGATAGAGCTTCTACATCCGAACAGCGCAACAATCGAGAGAATATCCGGCCAAGTTCCAATGATCGAATCGTGTTGCTTTCAGACGTCTTCCTGGACAATCCTAAGGTAATGCGCTGAAATTTAAGGATTCCTAGTCAGCTCTTTTTATTCAGGTCATGAAATCAGTGTATCACATTTTGTCGGGTTTTGCATCTTGTCCCCCGAATATGTTCATATTCTGGTTGGTTATTTATTTTTCGTATACTGCCGTGTACTACTTGTATAACTTGTCACCCACTGATAATCAAAAGCCATGAACTGACTTTGCTTGCATCGTCTTGTTTAACTGTACTTAAATTTTTATTTTAGTGGTAGCTTCCTCGGAACTCAGATGGCATATGGGTACACGGAGGCTTCGACTACTGCATTCCGTCATTTAGCCAATATAATCTCAGAATTTTCAGCCAACTACGTTGATACTCAGTTTATTTTCATTCCCAGCTTAGATGATCCTCCACCAATGAGCATTTTTCCATGGTTTCTTAGCCTATAAAACTTTTGTTATGTGCTTCATCTTGTAATTAGAGTTACTTATAGTTTCGCTCTTCCTCCATCAGTCAGAGAATGCTTCAAGAATGCTCCTAACGTTCACTTTGCTTCTAACCCGTGCAGAATTACTTTTAAAGGACAAACAATTGTGGTGTGCAGAGACGATCTAGTGGAGAAGCTGTGTCGTCTTGCCATTCACGTGCCTGATAACACGAAAGATATTCCACAGCATGTAAGCTATCATTTATTATATTTTTTGATCTACCAAACCGTTCTTATTTTGGCTGTTAAGTTTTGCGACACAATTTGGAGCCAGCGCCATTTTTCGCCTCTACCTCTTCACTTCAATGCAGTTCTTCCTCAGTTCGACTATCTCTTCCATTTGTGGCCATTGCCGGATGTTCTTATTGTAGCCGACAAGTTTAAGTAAGTAAAAAGTACATATCTTGTAATAATTTACCGGCTTATTAAGCTGGGAATCCCTCCTTATAAGAAATTGATTTTACAGGTCTTTTGTAAGCTGTGATGCCGAAAACAGCCGACTGACAATTAATCCAGGCTCATTTCTTCTCAGCAATTTTGAGTTTCAAGTATATTATCCGGCTACAGGAAAAGTTGAAGCGAGTAGTTTAGATATTGAATGAATGAGATCTGTTTGATCAGAATAAAATAAATAAATTAGTATGTCTGGTGTTTGTTTATCCAAGTAGCCTATTTTCTGTAATTACCTTCTTTTGTAGAATGAGAAATGCTTTATATTATTCGTTTGTGAAGCAGGCGCATGGGCTCTGAAAGAAAACTTCAGTCATGGCAGCCTAGTCAGGGACCAATTGCGATTTTTACGCCATGCAGTAATTCTCATCCCTTTGAAGAGCGTAAAATTCCTGTCACCAGGAGTGAGGATCAGGCCGTAAAAATTGGAAGAGCGGTTGTGAGGCTGCAGCCAGCAGCCAATAATGGTATTTTTGACTGCAAAGTAAGTTGTTTTTCTAAAAGAAATTATCATTAACCCGAGTAACACTCAAGGTGTTGTCGAGAAATCACGGTTAGTTTGTGTTTGTAACCTTTCCCTCCGTGTGAAGTGTATTTGATTATTTTAGCCATTATGTGGTATGAGGACGAACAATTCCTGATCAAAGACACCCGTAGCTCGAATGGCACTTTTGTAAATAATGACCGGCTTTCTAACAGCGGGGAGGAATCCATTGCACGCCCCCTTCGTTCAGGTGATATCCTACAATTGGGTGTTGAAATTGTTGACAATACTAAGAAGGGTAATCTTTTTCTCGCTGCTTGCAGGCGTCTAAGTTATTCGTGGATTATTTAGTGGCTAGTGGGTGTGTGACCTGCATTGTACGCCTAATTAATGAGCGGGGAGAGGAATGTCTGGATAACAGGTCAAACTCACTCTTACCAATGCCTGTCGGGAGAAGCGATCAAATCCCTCTGAAATACACTCTAATTAGGAATGACAAGCTTTTCATAATGGACCAGTATGTGAAGGAAGCTAGGTTTAGAGAAAACGTAAATTTGCTTTTTACCCTTTGAATTGTCAAATCACAATGTTCAGTTGCTTGGTCAAAAATTGCAATCTCTGGAAGAACAACTGGCTCAGGCACAGGAGGCATTACACACCAGTTGGCAGGTATCAGTTTTGTTTTGTGACTGTGAAACATCATAAGAATGTAATTTATGTAACTATTTAAGGCATTAATTAACGAAGAGCAGCTGCTGTCTAGAATTGAGATGTTGGAATGTCAGCTTTCCATAGTATTGAATAAAAATCCAAACAATGAGGAGATTAGAAAAGAAATCCAAGGTTGGAGTTTTTTTTATAAAAAATTGTTAAAAAAACTTATATTTGCAGACATTTATGAAGACAGGGCAAAAGCAGAGTTAGTCGCTAAAGACTCCCTAAGGTAACAATTTTTTCCTTAAAAATTTTACTATTGCTCAAACTTATCTTTTAAAATTTTAGGAAAGCTGAAGAACAGGTATTCGAAACCTCCATGCGACTTCATGATGCCGAAAATGGGTTAGTGAACATAGAGGAAGAAAACCAATTCCTTCGCTTTCGCTTCCAACAATACGAAGAAGAATTTAACAAACATCGAGGAGAGTATGACGAGCTTCAGGCAAAATACAACGAAGTCATAGCGAATGCGAAAACTACTGCGTGCAACAACGAGCAAAACTCTAAGAATGAGAAAATATCACCAGAAAGAGATGACAAGAGCTCCACTGTCACAATTTCTAACTCTACGGCTACTGAGTTTAAAGTATCCAAGGTGGAGGAGGATCCAGTTATTGTCCCAAAGGAATATCTACCCAATGAGCAAGAACGATCTCAAGGAGGGAGTAAGTATATTTACACATTTTTAATTATATACATTTAAAACGTTAAAAAATCTTGAGATGTAGTTGAATGCTCTGAGCAAAGTGTGGCAAATTTACCTCCTCCAGCCGATGAAGGGTTAACCAAGGACAGCAAGCAGAAGCTAGTCTCAGACCTACTGAAATTATTCAAAGAAAATTGTGTTGAATCCACAAAAATACAGGATCAAGTAAAATATTTAATTTCAAAAGCAGAGTTACCTCAGTTAGAGACAAGCGCTGTAAAAGAAGATAATCAGGCATACGAAGAAGATTTTCCAATGGAACCGATAGAGCCAAATGTGTCATTCATTGGCGAGAGCTTAGGTAAGTTTCCGGAATCCGCATTTGCTAACAAACAAATTTATGTTCAGAAATCAATAAAGTTTGTCCATGTGGAAGGGACTTAAACTATCAACCAACAATTCGATCAAACAGCGACATGCAAGTAATCGATCCTGATTAAGTAGCTTATGGAAGGAAACTAATTTCTAATTTTCAGGTGTTCCTACTATCCGCCTTTCCTTTTGCAATCCTGCTAGCACTGCTTATTTTCCCCATCGTAGCGCTATGGCCAACATCAGAAGTCAGTGAAAACAAAGATATGGGAGAAGAAAAACAAGATACCGATCCTATATCTAATTTATTAACCAGTGGGTCACCAAGCTGAGCTTCGTGACTGATTGAGTGCGGAAAATATGGTAACTGAAATGCGGAACAGCCAACAAATGAGTAACAACCAGTGTTTTCAAAAAGTAGAAGAAGAATAGCACAAGCAGAAGAATAATGTCATAAGCTTGACTAGAATTTTGACTGTAATCTTGCTTCTGCTTATGACATTATGTTTCTGCTTGTATGATTCTGCATCTGCTTTTTGAAAAAGGAGGTATCAACGTATTTATTAATAAAAACTAAATTGTTTGTACATTTTCGTAATAAATAAATAAGAGTTCAAACATAATACTATCAGTAGTAAACAGCCTCACAGTGAAATGGTATCTTCTTGCTTCGACAATTTAATAGATTTCCTAGAGATTCCATAGAACTTTTGAGGCAACAGCTTTTGCGATGTGAACTGCCAGCCTACAAAACAGGATAAAAATAATTTTCTTGGAATAAGAAAACAATAAGTACCAAGATGATTTGAACAATTGTTGCACTCGAATGTTTTCCATGCATAACCCGGGAACCAGCTGAATTCAGTGGATGCCAGACCCCTCATGTTCACGTTATTGATCCTGTTGACGGTGAATAAGTCGTGCACAAAGCCACTCGGATTGACGAAATGAGTTCCATTAGCTTCCACTGACAAATTGATTAGATCATTTAATTCTAAAAAATGGAGTAATGAAGAGAGCCTTTAATGTTAATCGTAAACCAACCACATTTAATGTCTCCACACATGTTACAAGCCAAGTAGTGCATCAAAAAATAACTACAATATACCAAGAATGTGAAACTTAAAATGAAAAGCTTACTTCAGAAACGATGCCCCATTCCATCCATAGTCTCCGGTCTGTGCAGTCTTCTTCTAGCAGTTTAACCTAAAAGTAATTTCGATATGAATCTAACAGACAAATAAATAAGCAACCTTTTCTTCCAATGCCACCGGTAGGTTTGAGGCAACAAAATAGCTAAAAAGACAATAAAAACTTAAAAAAATCTAATTACAGGACAGCATGAACCTGAAGACTGTGTAACCCTGGTTTATAATGATGCTGATCCGGCTGAGATCGAACCACTTCTGAAGCCAATTCCTTAGCCAGATCACAACACACTTCTAAAGAAACCTTTCTTACACATAATTATATCGCACAAAGTCCTTACCGTTGACGACTGTTCCAATGAATGAGCACTGTGAGCGGTAAGCATGGCAAAATACCTCATCTTCTGAAAACAGCTCAGTGTTCAACTATTGTCAAAGAAAATTTAAAATTCACACCTTTTTTTCTGGCAACCTGTTCAAAGACCAATCAGGCAGATAAATGATTGACGGAAGGGTTACATCTTCTAGCACCACCACCTTGATATCCTTGTAGCAATTGACCTAAAATCATACCCACCTAATTCCATAGTCAAAACACAAATTCAGCCGAAAAGGAACCGTATAATCCTGACACTGTAAGTCTACATATCGAAGTTTGTTGAGAAGTCGACACCGTTGGCGCCCCACTGCCTGAATCAGGATTAAGTTAAGGCACAAAAAAGTTGAGGAACATGCTAGCTACCAAAAAAAGCAGTGGCCATTAAAATTTTTAGAACATTCCCGATTTTTACACGTTCAACATAAAATATGATGTCAATGATCCCGGATTTTTTTAAAACTAACTAGAAAACTTTTGTCGGATCAAGATGAACGCCGACGAAAAAATCCCAACAAAGGAAAGCCTTCACTGTTTTCAATGTCCCTCAGAAAGACACATTTAGAGTAGATTTGCTTAATAACCTGCACAGTTAGCTTCTGATCAAGAGAACTCGCATTTTGGACCTGAAAGATGTCATTAGTATGAGCAAGGGAAAAATTTAAAATAAGTCAAATCACTTGAAACAATGTGCCTGTACTCGAGTAAGCCAATTCCTCGTTCACATCATCCATGTCTTGCTCCTGAGCTGAAGTAACCAAGGCGAAGTATTGTCTAAAACCATGAGAGTGAACACAATGGCTGTAAGTCAATTACATGCCGTTTTTCGACGGCGCCACGCACAAAATCAATGCATGATGGTACGTGGAATTGAAGCGGCAACGTCTGACCCAAATTTTTTAAAGAGATGACCAAACACATTAGATTAAAATTTCAGAATCTAACCAGGCAATAAAACTGCATCCATTAGCAACACAGGCACACATATTTCACTTCCAGGATCAACGAAAATTGAGCCAGCAGAAATTTCACCAAGACTGTTTGATTGCAGGTACTGATGAGTGACTGGCAAACGAATATCGAACGCTTCTAAAACTATCTATAAACTACTTATAAATCCAAAATATTTGACTACCTAAGGCAGATCCATCCTCATTTTCTGTGTCTTCTTCATTGTTTTCATCTACTTGAAGCGCGAACAAATCCATGTTTCCGGTATTTTCAGCGTATCTGGTATTTGAGAGCTTAAAAAACTGAATTAATTTGGTTTTATTTGCTAGATGAAATTAATTTTCTATCAAGTTATTTTCCTTCTAGCAGACAACAGACTACCGTGTATCCTGTAATTATGCGGCTCCCTTAAAAACAGGTTTGTGACAATTTTGACCCATTATTTTACCCTCAAAACCATTATTTAACCCTCAACCCTATCCAAGTATTTCGAGCCCAATCCTTGTGATTGAATTACTTTCCTGGTGGTTCGGGCCACATCCTGTTAGTTGGGGGTATCCACATGATTCGGTCCACACCCTGGTAGTTTGGTGGTTGGGGGTACCCACGTGTTTCAAGCCCTATACTGGTGGTTGGGGGTACTCACGTCATTCATCCTGATGATTAGGATCTGTTATACCGTATTTCCTCTAATAACTCACCCTGCTCTAATAACTCACCCCCTCAACTTTAAAAACCTCCATCTCAGCTCAGAAAAAATATTTTGCAAAGCTGTTTATTGCGTATCTTATATTTGCCTTCTTTAGGCTAAAAAGTGCCGTCTTTTTTCTGAAAGGTCTTCTTTTTTCTGAAAAGTGCCTTCTTTTATTTATTTTAGCCAAAAAGTTAATATCCAAACATTTTTTTTAAAGTGATAAAACCATCAGGTAGCCCTGCGATTCTAGTTTCTGACGACGTATCATTTGTTGCAACCTCTTTGCAAAATATAACACAGAAAGGTAAAAGTGCAAATCAAATTATTTTTCCGACTTGCTTCATACTTCAACGTTTTTGTGCTAGATTTTACAAAGATGTTGCAACAAATGATACGTTGTTAAAAACTAGAATCGCAGGGCTACCTGATAATACAGGGTGGCCCAAGTATTTTCCCCTTTTTGAAATGGCTGTAACTTATTTGCCAACATTTGAACGAGATCTTTTTTTTATCATGTAGAGGAGATCGGGCAATTTCATTTGATACCAAATGTCTATGTTTGTGCTAAAAAATTTGTTTGCATTATTGCTTTTTGAAAAATGGTTTTTACTGTGCAAGAAAAAGCATTTTGTGTGGTCGAATTTGACATGTTGGGGAGTTCCATCGCTGTACAAAGAAGCTTTCGTCGTGAGTATCATCTGGGTCGGCGCTCAAGGGTACCAGACAAGAACAGCATTAAGCAGTGGTATGACAAGTTTATGAATTTCGGAGATGTCAAGCGGAAGAAAAGAAACAATACCAGGCTTGTTTTTCCTATGTTTTTGCACTTATCATTTTGGACATTCACAGATGGATTCGAACAGATTTGGTGGTGGCAACGGTGCTTTCTTTTTTCACGGCAAATCGACATTCAAGTTTGCGCAGCGTGGCAATTCAAGCAGGAACTCCGTCGAGGTCAACGGTAAGCAGAATTCTCAGGGAAGCCAAGTTCAGGCCATACAAGCTTTCACTCATCCATGCACTGCGTTCACCAGACCTCACGCCGTGCGACTTCTTCCTTTGGAGCTGGATCAAGAGCAGGGTCTACAGAGAGCCAATTGAAGACATTAATGAGCTGATCGGAAGAATAGAGATATCCTTTGAAGAACTACCGCAAGAAATGATTAATAATTGTATCACTGCTTATCCTCTCCGTTTGAACCGTTGTATTGCTGTTGGTGGTAGAAGTGTGGAAGAAACCTTTGCAAATTGAATGTTCTTGTTATTGCGGTGTATGAATTATCAATAAAAAAAATTGTTGCAAATTTGGTATCAAATGAAATTGCCTGATCTCCTCTACATGATAAAAAAAGATCTCGTTCAAATGATGGCAAATAACCAAGTTACAGCCATTTCAAAAAGGGAAAAATACTTGGGCCACCCTGTATTATCACTTTGAAAAAAATTGTTTACATATCTAGCACTATTAAATTTTTCTCTCTAAAACATAAAAAAGAAGGCACATTTAATACTTGTCCAATTTTTTTAATTTGCTATCCACTCTGCGTGCTATTGATGCCTCTCCTGGCAAGTTTTTGAAAAAAGTTTTGACGACTGGACCTTACCGCATAAAGAAATTATGGTATCTTTACGTTTTTATATGCATCCAGAGAAAATAGCAACAACTCGCTAATTTTTTAAATTTTTGTCTGAGGACGTTATTTATCATCTTAAAAACTGAAAATTCAAATAAGATATGAAAAAGTACTACAAAACGTGCGATAAGGTATAATAAAAGTACGACAAGATGGTCATGGGTCGAAAAGACCCATACCGTATAAAGGAGGAGTAAATTTTTGTCGGCGCAAATTCAAAATAATTATTTAAGAAAAATGAGAAAAATGTTTAAAAACACGAAAGAAAAAATGTCAGAAAACATGACTGCTTTGAAATAAAAAATCTAAAACAGTGTTTGGGTCGAAAAGACCCACTTAGTAGTTTAAGGGTTAAATACTCCCCTCAGGCAAGTTACCAGTTATTTCGTAGCTCATCTCACAAATAGGTGGTAAGTTTCCGAAGAGAAGACTTGGAAAAATGGGTCGAAAATGCAATGCTACAAACACGATTTTGAATCAAGACCGGCCGCATAATTAGAGGAAATTCGGTATATTGAAGCTTGGAGACCTTGGACGGGGTGCAATCGAGTGGGGGGTGCGGGGTACAATTCCTGCCTAGGGTCCGACACTTTTTTACCTTGATTACCTGATTCGTCAGTCTGATCAGAAAAATTGCAAGGATTTCGATTATGCCGGTCGTTTTTGTAAATGGCAACAGTTTTGTTGAAAAGACCAGCGCCTCTCGGTTTAGTGTACCATTTTTTTTGAAAATAATAAATCGAGAGTAAACTATAAATATATATTTTGAAAATGGTTGGTCACGAAACGACTGGCCTGGCAATTACTGTAAAAAGCTTTTGAAAGCATTTATGTACGTTTTTCAATAGAAATGGAGATTATCTAACCAACAGCTTCTGCGTTTTTTTATCGCAAAAGGTTCATTCCAAAATTTACATTTACTGTGAATGACCCTCTTTGTTGAAGTCTGACCTAAACTAACACGGCATCGTTCTGCGTCTGAAAGTCTTTTAATGAAAAATGTCAATGGCCAAGCAATACGTTTTGTGCGTTCTTCTGATGAGGGCATATGACATTTGAACTTTTCGCTGTTCGAGATTTTATTTCGACACTAGCTGCTGGTTCCCGAACGAGGAATTAAATTTTTGCTCTAACTGCACTATAACTTTTCTATTTGCGATATTGTTTTTTTATTCTGAGATATAAGTTGCACAATGGCACATCAAGCGTTGATTTAAGTTTAGAAAATGTTCGGTTTTCTCAATCTTTTATACTGGGTTGGTGCGTCCCTATATAGTATTTGGACTATGTTTGTCCGTCACGTTTCTTGTTAATTTGATTTATTCCAGTGTTTTTTAATATGAAACCCAAAAAAACTCTCTGTCACGCTGTAGCCCAGAATCTTGGCTATCATATAAAAAAAGATCTTACAAAAACAAAAATTTTGGTCGGAGTTTTATCGATTTTAAAGGGACATGCTCACCTGTTCAAAATTTGTCCCCGCCACTTCAAAATTTTTCCTAATCTTTACACTTCTGTACGGATTTTTCAGCTTTTTTGTCTCGAAAAGAATTTCAAATTTATTATTCAATTTTGAATTTTTTTTGAGTGTGGCGGCCAGTTAGGGTAATTAGGTGCCAGGTAGGCTAGGTAGGTGGCATGGTAGGGTAGGTGACCAGTTAAAGAAGGTAGGTGGCAAAGTAACGCAGGCAGGTTGACCTCAAATTGTTCCGATTTTTTAATTTAAAAAAAAATTAAAGATTTTGTTGCGGAATTCTTCGCTGAGCAGGTCCCCCACAACTGAAATCTCAGGATATTGCTTGTAAATTTTGAAAATTTTGTCTTGTTTGCTTTGTGTGCTGGTCAAATAGGTTTATTCTTTAAATTTAAAAACATTTTGCAGTTCTTTTTTTATGTCATGCTAAGTTATACAGGGTGTGTCAAGAAATTTTAGGGTTATAAAATGGCCGTAACTTTTTTTAAAGAGCGATTTTTGAAACTCTGTTTTTGCCCGTCGATTTTTCTCGCCGACAATATTTTGTTGGTATATAGTGTCAAAAACACGATTTTTGATTGGCCCCCCTGTTGTTTTGGGTCTTGCCCATCCAAAGGCTATCCACAGACCAGGACCAAAACCCCATTATAGACCAAAAAGTAATGTGGGCGAGAAAAATCGATGGGCAAAAACAGGATTTCAAAAATCGCTCTTTAAAAAAAAGTTACGGCCATTTTATAACCCTAATATTTCTTGACACACCTTGTATATATGCTATGTTGTTGATATTTTACGAAAAAAATCTTATCTCTGATAACGATAAATATTTGTTGATGCTCATGGATCGTAGCTCTCTAAATTTTTGAGAATCTAGTCCAAACTCCGTCCTAGACATTCGCTAAATCGCTAAGTATGTAATTTGTTTCCATTAAAGTTGTAAAATAACCATTTGTCGTACCTCCCCTTAAAAAGCCACCCAGGTGGCTTTTTTTCAGGTCGATCTCGCGACTTTTGTGTGTAAGTCAAACATGGGAATTAGTAGATTTTGTGTGAGTTAAGAAAACGCAATAAGCAGCTTCGAAAAAAAATTTCTCCGGCCTTATTCATACAGGAAATACGGTATTAATTAGGGTTGTGTACACCGGATTCTGAAAAAACGGGATTCTTGTTTCTTTTATTATGTTTTGTAAAGACTCTTAAGACCGAAAATTTGCATTTTTCGCTCTTCCGGATGGTATATAAAGTTTTAAGTCGGGTTAAGAAAATGGCAAATAAAAATAAGAATCTCGTTGAAAATCTCGGAAGATATGAGAACCCGTGATTATCGAACGCTATATAACGCTATATATAGGGTTGTCGACCCGACCGGTCGATTTCGACCTTTGAGGTCGAAAGGTCGACTTTTTTCGACTTTCGACCTTCGACCCGACCGGTCGAAACTTTCGACTTTCGACCTTCGACTCGACTCGACCTGTCGAGTCGAAAATTTCGACCGGTCGACAACCCTAGCTATATATATATATCTATATAACGGCAACTAAACTAAATGTAGCAAAAAAGTCATTTTTTACATCACAGCTATCCTGTTGTGAATGCATGCCGTTATATAGAGGGGCAGTATTAATAGTCAGAGGGGCCGTTATATAGAGGATACAAGAGGTTCGACTGTACTTATTTATTGCTTTATAGTGAGAATTTTGTGCTCCTATTAAAGTTTTCGTATTACTCTCCCCTTTCGTTTTGTGCCTTGTGTTTAGGACATGCCGAGTTACTTTTTGACTGTCAAACATTTTTTTAGAAAGCTGAGATTCATGGCTACACGATTTTAATAAAATTTAATTTTTAAAGTATAAAACAAAATTTTCAAATTTTACGTGGTAAATTACTAATTTGACGAGACTTTTGATCCTTTTGACGGGTTATTTCAATCACACCCTTATTTTAAACAGGTTTAAAAACTTTTTTGACTCAAGACACATTTTATAGATCAATCCAAGATGCCAAAGTACTATTGCGACTACTGCGACACTTTTTTGACTCACGGTAAGTTGACTTTCTGAAAATATATGGATATAAAAGTGTGTAACTCATTTTTAGATTCTCCCTCTGTTCGAAAAACCCACAATGGGGGTCGCAAGCACAAGGAAAATGTTAGAATGTACTATCAGGCTTGGATGGAAGAGCAAGCTCAGAAACTTGTAGATGCTACAGCCAGGGCTTTCACGCAGCAGAGAATGCTCAATCCTGGAGGAGCGCCTCCTGGGATGCCTGGAATGCCCGGCATGATGGTCAGTTTTTCTAACGCTTTTTGATTTGATCTGTAAATTGAGAGTATTTTCAGGCTCCTCGAGGTATCATGCCACCTGCAGGGGTGCGTCCCCAAGCTATGCCTTTTCCGTATCCAATGCCAACAATGATGATGCCTCACATGGCTGCCATGCCTCTGCCTGCAGGTGCTGCTCCAGCTGGTATGATGATGCCGAGAATGGCAGCCGCTATTCCTCGACCTGCTGCCAATGGCACTTAGACCAGAATCTGAATAAATTTTGAAGGATTGAACTATCTCAACTTGAGATTCTCTCAAGTATCATTTGTGGTTGTTTGCTTTGTTTTGTCTTTATGCGTCCTGTTTGTCCCAATAAATTGATCCATTAAGCATGTTTGTGCTTGATTAGTTTAACCAAAAGGAGTACTAATCATAGTCATTCTTAAATTAGTAGATGTGGCTCCCTGGGTTCGATACATCCTTATACCGACTTTTTATGAGTGATTATTAATATAAGAGCTCAAGAACTTATGTAATGTAGTACTTTAGTTATTTTTCGGAGAACTGGCCATATGCCAGAGATCTCAAACCCCCTTTTTTAATTTGTCCCTTATTTAAAAACCTCAAATGTTTAGAGTTTTTAACATTTGACTTCAAAATCTTTATTTTTAATGCTCCAAAAAGTACTGGATAAAATGGCCCTTTTCAACGAAAAATGACATTGGTCCTATAAATTTTAATAAAAATTAGCTTGGACCCCCCTGTTGTTTTTACAAATAAAACAACAGGGGGGACCAAGCTGATTTTTGGAACCCTATTCTTCACTAGCGCCGACTTTGCCTTTATTTTCCACGGCTGGCCTTTTTTTAGATGAAAAAAAGACACTTTGCTTCGAAAATTTTACTTGATACTTTTTTCCTTTTTTTTGAAATTTTTTTGATCAAAAGCCTTTTTTAAGGGCGTTGCCTTTTTCTAGAATTTCGGTAGGGATCCCTGGTTGTAGTGGGTTCGATTCCCAATGCCGGTTTGCTTGATTATTAATTTACTAAAAAAAATCTTGAATATTTTCGCAATAAAAAAGGATCCCGCTCGAATTAAAATGTGTGAAATTCTCCTTTAAGTACAACATGTCAACAAATAAAAAAGTTATTTGTTTGTAAACATTTGAAAGTTTCTTAGGCGACTCGAGTTACGCTAGGATGTGGATATAAAGCTTAATTTCATCGAATTTATTTTTTTGTTCCTCTGGTGCCAGTTGGTTCATAGCAGGAAGAATTAAAAGTTTCGAATGGAATGTTGTCTCAAGGCGGTCAATTTAGCTACTGTAACTTCTTTTTCAAGAAGTCTTTTTTCGCGAGAAAATAGAGGGAAAATAATAATTTTGTGAGCGCCTCACCGTCTTTTGACTCTTTCAATCACAAATATTTACTTACTGCTCCTCCTCTAATCGCGTGTCTGTTTGCCCTTTTGCGGCATTGTTTTGATTTATTGTCATGACAGTGTCAAATTTTGTTCCGCAAAACTTGCAAATTTTTGAGCAATGAAATTTATTGCATGCTTTGCGCTTATAAATTATTTAAAATCTGTAATTGTGAAAAAAGCAATTTTATTTACTTTTTATTTTGCAGGTTCAGAGAAAATGTTTATTGCTTGGTTTTAAATGTTTAACGTTTTTTCGATTAAAGTTTTTCTTATCATAATTTAGTAAAGTTTTCCGCATTAAAATCATTTTTCAAGTTTGTTTTTTAGAACAAGTTTTTTCCTACAATTTTTTTGCGTATGCGAAAAGTGCTATCTGCACGGCACTTTATCACTTAGAAAGTTTTTTGCTCTCTATACAGAGCATACCAAAACTAATATTTATTTAAGGTCTTATTTGGACGGATTAAATGTTATTTTGAAAGGAATTTTGTCCTTTCTTATTGTTTGTAGATAGGTTTTAATTGTTATTTTTATTTTTTAGCTACTTTTTGAATGGACCTCTATTAATTCAAAAAAGGCACTTTTATAATTCCCACTCATACTCGGATTTTTTTAAAAGTGACCCAAAATCACTTCCCAAACTCATTTTTTAACCGATAAAATTAGCATTTCTAAACACTTTCTGATTCAAAAAATTTTCATGCATCCAGAGTCAGTTTCGAGTGATTTGTGTCTAAGGTATGTGGGTGTGCGCATCTCAACTCCAAGCCCCCAAGCCTCCTGCGGCCCCTTCTGGGGAAGCAGGGGACTTGAGAGTTAGAGATGCGCACACCCACATACCTTAGACACAAATCACTCGGAAGTGACTCTGGATGCATGGGGGCTTGAGTTGAGATGCGCACACCCACATACCTTAGACACAAATCACTCGGAAGTGACTCTGGATGCATGGAGGTGGCTTGAGTTGAGATGCGCACACCCACATACCTTAGACACAAATCACTCGGAAGTGACTCTGGATGCATGGAGGTGGCTTGAGTTGAGATGCGCACACCCACATACCTTAGACACAAATCACTGGAAGTGACTCTGGATGCATGGAGGTGGCTTGGTTGAGATGCGCACACCCACATACCTTAGACACAAATCACTCGGAAGTGACTCTGGATGCATGGGGGCTTGAGTTGAGATGCGCACACCCACATACCTTAGACACAAATCACTCGGAAGTGACTCTGGATGCATGGAGGGGCTTGAGTTGAGATGCGCACACCCACATACCTTAGACACAAATCACTCGGAAGTGACTCTGGATGCATGGAGGGGCTTGAGTTGAGATGCGCACACCCACATACCTTAGACACAAATCACTGGAAGTGACTCTGGATGCATGGGGGCTTGAGTTGAGATGCGCACACCCACATACCTTAGACACAAATCACTCGGAAGTGACTCTGGATGCATGGAGGGGCTTGAGTTGAGATGCGCACACCCACATACCTTAGACACAAATCACTCGGAAGTGACTCTGGATGCATGGAGGGCTTGGAGTTGAGATGCGCACACCCACATACCTTAGACACAAATCACTCGGAAGTGACTCTGATGCATGGAGGGGGCTTGGAGTTGAGATGCGCACACCCACATACCTTAGACACAAATCACTCGGAAGTGACTCTGGATGCATAAAAAAGCATGCATACCAGAGTTTCTATGTCCAACATCTTTTTTGCCTGAAGGCGCTCTAAAATAAGTGGCCCTTCTTCATCCCTTCCCCTCCCAATACAGCCCTTTGACCCTTTTTAAATTGTTTTCTGGTCTTTTTACGGCAAAAGTAATACTTTAAAAAAGTTTTTAGACTCTCCAAAAAACATGATTTCAAGGGGATATAAGCCAGTAGGTTTAAGAATCGGGGTGGGTGCATAAGCAAGTAGCTGTTTAGGAGGGAAGTGGCGTTATGGGGGCTGTTTGAGTATAATCAAGCAGTGCAAAATTTTCTTTCATGCTCTATACATGTTTTTATAAAATAAAGTTATAGATGCCTAAACTTTATATGGATGCCTAAAGTCGTGGGTGTCTGGATACTTTACTTTTTATATACATGAGAGTATTCCCCCTTCGGGGTCTTGGTTGCTTGGGGTTGAGATGCGCGCACTCACTTACCTTAGACCTAATTCCGAGCATGACTGTTGATCATAAAATGCATGTAGAAGCTCTTTTTGCCACGGCTCATGTTGAAAAACATGGTAAGACAGTCGAAAAATACAAAAATTTATTTTTTTACATTTTATATATAAAAAAATTCTATAAAAGTTCCAAAAAAATCGATTTTTAGGTACGTGAGAACCTTTGCTAAAAATGCTCAAATATGCTGGTTTTTAAGACAACGGGTATAACTGAAATGTTTTCAGGCAAAATGCTTCAGTATTTTTTCAACTACCGCCGTTTTTTAGTTCTGATTTCCTACAAATTTTCAATTTCCGATTCCGCGTCATGTGCTACGACTCCAAATAAATATAGTTGTAGATATTTTCGCCGTTAGCTGTTAAAGTGAACTTCACCCTTTCTTATCTTAAATTATCAGTATCAATTAGTGATAGCAAATTTAAGTGGTGCAAATCGGTTTAAATTTATTTTTGTATTTGGCATATCTTCAGAAAAACATAATGTTGCAACTTTCAAATAATAAAAAAAGAACACAGTCTTAATTTTCAGAGTGTAAATATATTCTTGGCTTTATTCCTGCAGCTTACTTTTGTAAAATACTGACTCCACTATACTCGTACCCGCCTTCTCAATGAAAATTGAACAAAGTTCTTTGAAGACCTTTAGCACGGAGCTGGTAATAAAAATATTTTCAATTATTATATGACTTGTGAATTTTGTTAATTCAGACGCCGGAATGCACTCAATTTATTGAGAGACTGAAGAAAACTGGCTCAGTCCAGGATTTTGTCAGCAATTTGGACAAGTTGACTGAGTGGAGCAGCATCTTGGGCAAGGTATAGATTTTGACACCTGACCATAGGCCCCGTACACCACCACTCCCTGACTTGCATCTACCATAAGGGAAGCTATTAGATTGCACCGGCTTCTACCCTCTCCCCGCCCCTCCAAGTATGCCTGTGGGACCAGTGGTAAAGTCTAAATAACAAGGAAGGGACCCTGACTGTGACCCGGGGGGACTTCTACGATTTTTTTTTCATATTCTTGTACAACGTACCCAAGTTCCTGATAAATCTGGTTAGCCAGCTCCAAAGGTCCACAAAAAAGTAGTAAGACTGGCAACCTAAAGTTCTAAAAACACTTTCATATGCACGGTTTTACATTAAAAAAATGTAACCGCTTTGGTATTATTTCCTAAAAGTGCAATTAGACTGTTTGATAGAAGGTTTTTCTTCAAGGCAGTACGGGGATTCGGTGTAAGGCTGGTTACTCGGTGGTCAATTTGTATGAGTAATATTCCAAACTGTTTTGCAGACAGAAATGGGCCGTTGGGTGGATGTGCTGAATGATTGCGACGAGGTGTTGGAAGCAGCCACCAAGCGTGAGGGGGAATCCGGTACTCTGGCCATCGACCACAACGAACAGATGAATCGTCCAGTGATCTCAGTGTTGCGCTTCACTTCCCTGCTTTTTGAGAACAGTTTCAGCAGATCTGTCTACTCCTCGATGGATGTAAGTTATTGAAGAATTGTGGGATGATGCTGACTAACTTACCTTTTTCAGCACCTGCTCAAACTGCTAGACTGCCGCAACATGCTGATCGTGGTGCAGACCTTGCGCCTCCTACTTGTCATCAGCAAGTCCAGCAGATATATAACCCAACATGTGCAGCATGTCAACAAACGCCTGCTCTACATGAAACTCACAGCCAACACTGAGGTACTACTACTACCCCTCTTGCTTGCACTATTATCAGCCATGTAACCAGTAGAAGGGCATAAACGGGATAATACCTTCAAACCCCCAAAAATCCAAATATTTTTTGGGTATTTTGTAAATGTAGGGTACATCAAGAAATGCTCCCCCTTTGAATGGTCATAAGTTTTTTTCCAGATAGTTTTTCGAAATTCTGTTTTAATCGATCGATTTTTCACAGATGCAATACTTTTTTAGGGTTATAATGTCAAAAACACGATTTTTGCTTGGTTGTCCTTGTGGTTTGGGTCCTGGTTTGTGGATGGCTTTTGGGTGATTAGGGCCAAAACCATAGGGAAGGCAAAACATAATTTTCGCTTGATCCCATAGGGAAGGTAAAACATAATTTTCGCTTGATCCCACTGTCATTTGGGTCCTGGTCTATGGATGACCCCTGGATAGGTAAGGCCCAAATTACATGGACAAGCAAGCAAAAATTGTGTTTTCGACATTAAATACCGAAAAAATATTGTCGGCGAGAAAAGTCGCTCAATGAAAACAGAATTTCGAAAAATGATCTAGAAACAAGTTACGACCATTTAAAAGCCGGGTAATTTCTTGGTACATCCTGTAGAGGGTTGCTCTAATCAAGTCCTTATTCAACTTTGTGGGTAAAGGTGTGAGTAAAATAATTTTAAAAGGGAAAAGCATCGATGAGTTCAGCTGAACCCTGATATTGAGCTATTTCCTATATTGAATTATTTTTCAGAGCTGGACTGGCAAGTTGCGCAATGTGAAGATGAGCGAGTGCTGCACCGAAAACTTCAACAACATGGACATGTCCTCTATCTCATTCCGCACCAACCACGGTGTCCAAAATTTCCCTGTTGACTTGACCAAGGTAGGGAGTTATTGCTAAAAATTATGCTTGTGGAAAAATTATAAACAATAATGTAATTTAAGTCATTGGAAGAGTCGAGAGCCGAGCTGCATAAGAGATTGAACGACACTTCTAATGAGGTCGAAGAGTCAGAGAGAATTTTGGCTGTTACCAAGCTGCGTTTGACTCACAATTTTGTTGACATCAACTCCAGATTTCTGTGTGTTATGTCCAGACTCATCTCTATCTCTGTGCTGTGTGAGTTTTTTTTTACTTTTCGGTGAAAAAAATGAACTAAAATTTGAGGGTATGACTATATGGAAAATTTTCAGTTTACTCGAGATGTCTGCTGGATGAGTGGCGAATCAACTGCCTAATTAACGATGATCTTATAGAGCAGATCTGTGCTCTTTTGCAGCTGGATGTGACTCCCGCTTACAACACTGCACTAGATGGAGTCAAAACTGAGGCCATGAAGACTCTGGCTAGCATTGTTTTCTTGGAGAAACCCAGAAAGTAAGAACTAGTCAACTCTCCATGTAAAACCACCCCTTGGGTCCGACACTTTTTCACCTCGATTTTTGAAGTATTTTGCCGAAAAATTGCAAGGATTTCAACTTAACTGGCCGTTTAGGAAAAAGTTAAAACTTTTGCCAGTAAAACCCACGGCTCTGAATATAACACCACCGATGTTTAAATGATTCCCAAGTAATTTTTATGTGCTTAAAACGATGAGAAAGTTATTTTGTGACACTTTTCCACATAAAAAATCGATTTTTTGAAAGAAAAAAATTTTTGACCAAAATGTGAATTTTTGCATTGGGGGACGAAGGTAAATCACCTTGTATCAAGGTATTCTACCCCGTTTTGGTCACTGGAGCTCGGAATTATGTCTAAGGTAAGTGAGTGCGCGCATCTCTAACCAACCAAGCCCCATGCGCCCTTCGGGGTCGCATGGGGCTTGGTTGCTTGGGGTTGAGATGCTAAGGCCTTGTTCACAATGGTGGACTGTAAATTCAACAATCCTCACTCGGAAATGGCCGCAACTTCTTTTTTTAATTTTCCAAAAATCATTCTTTTGGTGTCATCTTGTAGCTGATATTCAGGGCTACCAGATAGGCTATTGATCAAGTTGTTATAAATTGAAAAATGCTGAAAAAACCTCAACAATCCTTACTCACAATCCACACTCGCTCGGAGTGTGGATTGTGAGTGAAGATTGTTAATTCTTTTTCAACATTTTTAAATCAATACCAACTCGACCAATAGCCTATTCGGTAGCCCTGAATATCAGCTACAAGATGGCACCAAAATAATTTTTTTTGAGAAGTTAAAAAAAAGTTATGGCTATTTCCGAGTGCGGATTGTTGAATTTACAGCCCACCATTGCGTACGAGGCCTAAGAGTGGTCTGTGAAAAGTGGGTCAAAAGCACAATGCCAAAAACACGATTTTGAATCAGGGAGGTGTCGGTTTATTAGAGCGGTTACGGTAGATTGACGAATCACGTTCGGCAAAATACTTCAAACAGGGACCACAGGCGCCTATCGGCGCCTCTATAGTATTTCGACTAGAAGGCACGCTGCGCCGATGGCGCATCAGCCCCAGCTTCTACATGTACATAGTACGGGTTGGCGATGGTGGTTTGGGTACATTATTAGTTCGGGTACACGCTGGCGCCGCTTCGCGGCGCTTTGTTAGCGCCGAACATTTAAGGACAATATCCGCGTAAAATTTTGAATTCCTCGCGAGACAACCAAAATTTTATTTCAAATTCAATTCAAATTCCCCGAATTTTCCAGTTCTGACCACCTGCATGGAAACAGAGAGATCCCCATGTTCCGGTCCTCTTATCGACCCCATTTTTTTTTCATTCGACGCGCAAGGAAATGGCGCACAAAAATTCATATGTGCACACGAACTTTTTTTGCCGCCAAAAATTTTTTTTCCTTATTAAGAAAATTTCCAAAAAAAGTTTTTGACCAGAAAAATTTTTTTCGCCGCACCAAACCCAAAATATTATTGCATATTCCTGGAGCCTTCACCCGGTTTCCTAATCAAGGACACCAACTTTGAAAATTAATGATCGCAAAAAGTGGGCTAAAAAGTGAGCGTTTCAAACAGGTCGAAGCAGCGTCATAGTATAGGTGAACTAGAAGGCACGCTGCGCCGATGGCGCATCAGCCCCGACTTCTACATGTACATAGTACGGGTTGGCGCTGGTGGTTTTGGTACATTATAAGTTCGGGTACACGCTGGCGCCTCTTCGCGGCGCTTTGTTAGCGCCGAACATTTAAGGACAATATCCGTGTAAAATTTTGAATTCCTCGCGAGACAACAAAAATATTATTTCAAATTCATTTTAAATTCTCCGAATTTTCCAGTTCTGACCACCTCCATGGAAACAGGGAGATCCCCATGTTCCGGTCCTCTTATCGACCCCATTTTTTTTTCATTCGACGCGCAAGAAAATGGCGCACAAAAATTCGTATGCGCACACGAACTTTTTTTGCCGCCAAAAATTTTTTTTCCTTATAGAGAAAATTTTCAAAAAAAGTTTTTGACCAGAAAATTTTTTTTCGCCGCACCACACCCAAATTTTTATATGCTCAATCGCTAGCGGGCGTACCATTCCCTATCAAAGGACACCAACTTTGAAAATTAATGATCGCAAAAAGTGACCTAAAAAATCAATGTTTCAACCAATGCGAAGCAGCGTCATAGTATAGGTGGACTAGAAGGCGCCGCTGCGCCGATGGCGCATCACCCGCCTTAAAAAATATAATCGCGGTTCGGGTATCTGCTTGTGGTTCGGCTTCCCGCTGGTGATTCGGGTGTATCCTTGTGGTTCGGGTACCTTATTGTGGTTCGGGTACCTGATTGTGGTTCGGTACCCGCTGGTGGTTCGGGTGTATCCTTGTTGTTCGGGCACCTGATAGTGGTTCGGGTACCTGATTGTGGTTCGAGTGTATCCTTGTAGTTCGGGTACCTGATTGTGGTTCGGGTACCTGATTGTGGTTCGGGTACCCGCTGGTGATTCGGGTGTATTCTTGTGGTTCGGGTACCCGCTGGTGCCGCTTCGCGGCACTTCGTTGGTGCCGAACATTTGATAACAACATTCTTTAGTTAACTGCTAATGTACGTGCCGCTTCGCGGCACTTCGTTGGCGCCGAACATTTGATAACAACATTCTTTAGTTAACTGTAAATGTATGTGCCGCTTCGCGGCCCTTGGTTGGCGCCGAACATTAGTTCTTGGTATTGGTGAGAGTTGGGGTGTATCCTTGTGGTTCGGGTGCCTGATTGTGGTTCGGGTGCCTGATTGTGGTTCGGGTACCTGATTGTGGTTCGGGTGCCTGATCGTGGTTCGGGTACCCGCTGGTTGTTCGGGTGTATCCTTGTGGTTCGGGTGCCTGATTGTGGTTCGGGTACCCGCTGGTTGTTCGGGTGTATTCACGTAGTTCGGGGTACCCGCTTGGCGCCGAACATTTAATAACAACTTTAGTTAACTCTAAACACGCCGTGGGTTACTATTTTAATAGAAAATATTTTTTTGATAATGCATTTAAAAATTCTAACACCGGATTCGTGCTCAGCATAGTCGATTTACTTATATATCTAGTAACCGCTGGTTGTTCGGGTGTATCGTTGTGGTCGAGTACCTGATTGTGGTTCGGGTACCTGATTGTGGTTCGGGTACCTGATTGTGGTTCGGGTACCTGATTGTGGTTCGGGTACCTGATTGTGGTTCGGGTACCTGATTGTGGTTCGGGTACCCGCTGGTGGTTCGGGTGTATCCTTGTGGTTCGGGTACCTGATTGTGGTTCGGGTACCTGATTGTGGTTCGGGTACCTGATTGTGGTTCGGGTGTATCCTTGTGGTTCGGGTACCTGATTGTGGTTCGGGTACCTGATTGTGGTTCAGGTGTATCGTTGTGGTCCGGGTACCTGATTGTGGTTCGGGTACCTGATTGTGGTTCGGGTGTATCGTTGTGGTCCGGGTACCTGATTGTGGTTCGGGTACCTGATTGTGGTTCAGGTACCTGATTGTGGTTCGGGTACCTGATTGTGGTTCGGGTACCCGCTGGTGGTTCGGGTGTATCGTTGTGGTTCGGATTTACCTGATTGTGGTTCGGGTACCTGATTGTGGTTCGGGTACCCGCTGGTGGTTCGGGTGTATCGTTGTGGTTCGGATTTACCTGATTGTGGTTCGGGTAGCTGATTGTGGTTCGGGTACCCGCTGGTGGTTCAGGTGTATCCTTGTGGTTCCGGTACCCGCTGGTGGTTCGGGTGTATCCTTGTGGTTCCGGTACCCGCTGGTGGTTCGGGTGTATCGTTGTGTTTCGGGTACCCGCTGGTGGTTCGGGTACCCGCTGGTGGTTCGGATGTATCCTTGTGGTTCGGGTACCCGCTGGTGGTTCGGATGTATCCTTGTGGTTCGGGTACCCGCTGGTGGTTCAGGTGTATCCTTGTGGTTCCGGTACCCGCTGGTGGTTCGGGTGTATCGTTGTGTTTCGGGTACCCGCTGGTTGTTCGGGTGTATCGTCGTGGTTCGGGTACCCGCTGGTGGTTCGGGTGTATCGTTGTGTTTCGGGTACCCGCTGGTGGTTCGGGTGTATCCTTGTGGTTCCGGTACCCGCTGGTGGTTCGGGTGTATCGTTGTGTTTCGGGTACCCGCTGGTGGTTCGGGTACCCGCTGGTGGTTCGGGTGTATCCTTGTGGTTCCGGTACCCGCTGGTGGTTCGGGTACCCGCTGGTGGTTCGGGTGTATCCTTGTGGTTCCGGTACCCGCTGGTGGTTCGGGTACCCGCTGGTGGTTCGGGTGTATCCTTGTGGTAGAAGGACACGCTGCGCCGATGGCGCATCACCCGCCTTAAAAAATGATTATAAAGTTAATGAACTTAGAATCTATAAATGTTGGTGCCGCTTCGCGGCACTTCGTTGGCGCCGAACATTTGATAACAACATTCTTTAGTTAACTGTGAATGCATGTGCCGCTTCGCGGCACTTGGTTGGCGCCGAACATTAGTTCTTGGTATTGATGTGAGTTCGGGTGTATCGTTGTGGTTCGAGTACCTGATTGTAAATCGGGTACCCGCTGGTGGTTCGGGTGTATCCTTGTTGTTCGGGTACCTGATTGTTGTTCGGGTACCTGATTGTGGTTCCGGTACCTGATTGTGGTTCGGGTGTATCCTTGTTGTTCGGGTACCTGATTGTTGTTCGGGTACCTGATTGTGGTTCCGGTACCTGATTGTGGTTCGGGTGTATCCTTGTTGTTTTGACACCGGATTCGTGCTCAGCATGGTCGATTTACTTAAGAAAATGCTCTTAAAACTAATACTCCCTGCAAAATTTTGAATTCCTCGCGAGACAACAAAAATTTTATTTCAAATTCATTTCAAATTCTCCGAATTTTCCGATTCTGACCAGCTCCATGGAAACGGGGAGATCCCCATGTTCCAGTCCTCTTATCGACCCCATTTTTTTTTCATTCGACGCGCAAGGAAATGGCGTACAAAAAGTTATTCTACACACGAACTTTTGTTACCGCCAAAAAATTTTTTTCCTTATCGAGAAATTTTCCAAAAAATTTTTTTGACCAGAAAATTTTTTTGCGCCGCACCAGCCCCAAACTTTTATTGCATATTCGAGGAGCCTTCACCCGGTTTCCTATTCAAAGACACCAACTTCGAAAATTAATTATCGCAAAAAGTGACCTAAAAGTTGAGCGTTTCAAACAGGTCGAAGCAGCGTCATAGTATAGGTGGAAATTTCGATAGTGCATTCATCGTGAAAAACTACGCGTCTATCTACGTCTACGTTCTTTTCGAGACATCGCAAAATGGCCATCGTTGGAAGCAGAAAAACCATCCTCCAGGCCTACCCCAAAATCCTCCAACTCCAATTTTGAGGGACCACAAAAGTTTTTCTTTTTCGAAGACATTTTCCTGGGTCTCGGCATAAAAAGACGCTGAATTGTCTGAAGTTTGGGGTTCCGTCGAGACATTGCCGAAAATAATCGGAAAAATAAGCAAAAATGGCCTGAATGTGGTCAAAATGTCCATTAAAAAGTAGGACGGACACATGCCAAATACTATATAGAGATATCGAGATAAAAAAGTGTCGGACCCAAGACGTGAACAAACTTGAGGGGGCGGTTTTATATGGAGAGTGGGCTGTATTCAGCATCTCTGGAAAAATACTAATACCACTGATTGTTTAGAATCCAACTAGTTGTTGACTGCCTCGGCCTCAACTCTTACCATGGTTTCACAAGCTCGTTGGTGCGCACCTGTGTGGAGAAGCTTAAATCAGGAGCTATTGAGGCAAACTCTGAGTTTTCAGTCGGCTTTGTGACTGCCCTCTTCTCCCTGGTTTACCATATTGCTGGTTTTGACTATGGTTCGTTAATTGCCAACAATTTTACATTCTATTTCGCCAAATACTTTTATGATGGGCGATTCCTAGGAAAAATACGGTTGACATATTATGGAGTTATTAAAATTTCCCTGTTTTAGGTGGTGAATCCCTGATCTCTTGCTCAATGATTGGTGCTTTGCTGGGTGTTGTCAAGTTCTGCTCATTCCCAGACTCTCAAATCAGCTTTGTGACCAGAGCTGTGCGCATAATTGACATCCTCACGGGTATTGATGTCACTGAGTTCAACACCAACGATGGAATGAGTGCCATTGTTGATAGGTTCTCGGTTAGTCAAAATCTTTTTTTCGTCAATCCCCAGTTATTCATAAGCCTAATATAGCACGAAGTGGAAGTGTGCAAGAAACAAATCGCCTGTACTTCTTCAGAAGCTACTCCAGTGGTGTGCCACCAGCAGAGGGTTGCCTTGATGAAGTCCCTCCTCAACTTTTTGAAGCGAGCTGTTGTGGACACCAACTATGCGACTCAAGTCAGGAGAAGTACGTTTTCTTTAAATAATTTTTTTTATTTATTTGGTAACAATTAATGTCATTTTAGTCATGGAGGGAGATCTGCCAACCGCTATTGTTCACATTGTTGAGAACCCTCAGTATTACGGCTCTTCCCTCCTTCACTGTGGTAAGTCTTCGAGCGGAAATGGAAAGTGCAGTGTATTAAAATTATTTTAAGCCTTTACTTTTATGGCCATAACTTTTGTGACCAGATTTTATAGGATCAAATTGAAATGTTAAGCTAATTTTTGAAACCTTCCGGCATTTTTCATTTACTTTCCCGTTTTTCTAATGCGAAATGTCCACGCATCAAAAATTTTCAAAGAAAGCCGGAAATTTTCAGTTTTTTTAAGGCAAATTTGAAAAAAGGCGGTAAGATAAATGAAGAAATTAGCCGACACATTCAAGTTACGTCCAATTTTGAAATCCTGCAAACACAGATCGCCTCAGGATCGTAAAGAATTATTTTGATATATAATGTCACAAATACAATTTTTGTTCGGATCTTGTGTGATTTGGGTAGTGGTTTGTGGATGGCTTTTGGATAATTAGGGCTGAAACCAGAGTAGCGCCAAGCAACACTATGTTTGCGACATTATATACCAAAAAATTGCTTTTGCGATTCTTAGTCCATACTTGTCTACAGAATTTCGAAATTCTATCACGAAAAAAAATGCCCAAAAGAAACAGCTTTAAATAGTAAAATAGCTGTGTATTTTTTAAATCCTTATCCAATTTTTGCTTCTTTCAGCCATTCATCTGACAACCAGCTTTATCTACCAAGAGCCAGCCCAACTCACTTTTCTGCAAGACAAGGGACTCACAGATGCTCTTTTGCAGTCTCTTTTCAATGAAAAAGTTCAATTTTTTGTGGATTTCCCGTTTTGTTGACACTATCTTAATATTTTTTCAGTTCCCAATCTCGCGCGACATCGTCACCGGCCTGCCCAACATCTGCTCTGCCCTTTGTTTAAATGAGCGAGGACTGAAGGCTTTCAACGAGCGTAACCCTCTGGAGAGGATCTTTCGAATCATCTTCTCTACTAAATTCGTTTCCTCGCGCAAGAGAAAACAGAGATTTGTAAGAGTTTCAGTAAGAAAGAGCTCGCAAATTGTTGAAATTATACTACTTTATTTTAGTAGAAGCAGCCACCACATTGGGAACTGCATTTGACGAATTGCTCCGCCATCAACCGACCCTCAGAAAAGATTTGATGAATGCTTTTGTCAAGGTAAATTTAGTTTTACGGCAGTCTTTTCATTTAAACTTTTGCAATCTCTTGTTTTTTTATCTTACTGGTGGGATGTGAAAAAGCAGTATACAGGATGTAACAATAAAATTCCGCCTTTTTAAAATGGCCATAGCTTTTTTAGGTCATTTTTTTTTATATTATGTTTTTACAGATCGACATTCTCGCCGACAATGGTTTGTTGAACTGTCAAAAACACGATTTTCGCTTTGTCCCCCCTGAGGTTTTGGTCCTAGTCTGTGTATGGCCTCTGGATGGGCAAGACCCAAACCACAAGGGGGACCAATCAAAAATCGTGTTTTTGACACTATATACCAACAAAATATTGTCGGCGAAAAAAATCGATGGTCAAAATCAGAATTTCAAAAATCGCCATTAAAAAAAGTTACGGCCGTTTTATAACCCTAAAATTTCTTGACACACCCTGTATAACTTAGCATGACATAACAATAACTGCAAAATGTTTTAAAATTTAAAGAATTAGCTCAAAGCTCAAACCACAGGACAACCAAGCAAAAATTGTGTTTTTCACATCATGCACCAAAAAAATATTATCGGCGATAAAAACAGATCTGTAATAGCAGAATTTTGAAAGACAATCTAGAAAAAAGTTATGGCGATTTCAAAAAGAGGGAATTTCTTGTTACCCTGTGTACATTGCTGATTAATTTTTAAAAATTTTTTGAATGAATAATTGCTATGAGCAGTTTTTTGAAAATTTAAGAGCTGGAAACAGCACCGCATTGGAAGTGGTGATGTCATGAAAATTGGTAGCAACACAGGTGCCGTCACCGGTTTTTTTTAAAGACTAGCTATAGGTTATCAGAACTATTTAAGTCTAAGGTCTCTTCGGAGCTTAATCGAAAATTTACAAAACCCGCAGCCGGAGCGCAATTTTCGAAAGCTGCTGAGAAAACAGCCAAAAAACTAGATTTGGCAAATTTTTTGGGTTTTATCAATACTGATCCTCAACATGAAAGCATAAAAGTTCTAAAAATTACGGCAAAAATGAGTAGATAACAGAATAATTTTATTTTCCAGATCTTGGACGATATCCTTGCAATCGGAAGCACAGAAGGCAAGAAATGTACCATTTCATGGAACATTGGCAAGGCCGGTTCAGCTGAGGAGGACCAGACGAGAAAGACAGATAGTGCCAGCAAAACTGGCCAGGACGCCAATATGAATTCAGAGGCATCTAGTGAAGGCAGTGAAAAGTAATATTTTTTATATTTCGTCATGCTTTATCATCCTCAAATTCAGGATTGAGACCGCCGTTGGTGAACATAGCATCTTCCAGATCTGCTATGAGCAGGATGGCACTACGGTTGGTATTTTTGGTGTATGTATGTAGCCGCAGACATTAACACAAGCTTAACTTTGGCAGTCTGGCCCAAGAAAATTTTTTGAAGGGCCGTAATTGAAATGCGGCCCCAAGAGTCTGAATTTCGCCCTTTACTTTTTTTATTGCAATTTTTTATTTGAATTTTTTAAACTTTTTTGCACCAGCATGTAGCCCTCGATCTTAGCTTGGGAATTAAAAAAGTTACGGCTCGTGTGCATGCCTGTGCAGCCTTTATTACAATTTTTACATTTTAATAACTGAAATATGCGTGTTTTTTCAGTTCCTTCCGTTGGGCGATTACGCAGGAATCATCGGTTCTCTGTTGGAAGCTGTGCTCACCAACAGAGCTGCTCAGGAGAACAGTCTTCTCATCCTGGAATGTGACATTCCCCGCAAACTAGTCAAAATCCTGACCTTTGGCAGGCCTTACCCAGCTATTCTACAGTCCAGCTACCTCCAGAACTTGGCTAATATTATCCGCCATCTTTTGGTATGCTTTTTACCCTCTATCACATATGAGTAATAATTTCGTGTGTTTAGTCACAATCCAACAAGGTGGATGCGTTTGAAGTGTTGGTGAACAATGTGTCCGAACAACTCAAGAGTTACGAGCGCTGCAAAACCCCAGAAGACATACTTGCCAGGGATAGAATGCACCTGCTCACCAGGATGAGCTCTTTGGTCTTTGTTGTCAGCAATTTCATGAAGGTGAGCTGAATTTTCGACCCTTATTATCTAAGATATGCTTTTGAAATTTCTATATGGATTGGGTTTAGTCGCACAACTTATTCTTACCCACTTTTGGTACCTAGTTTCATTGGTGTCTCGCCGACCTAGTCTTATTTTTTGGGTATTGGGCAAGTTAGAGGTGAATTATGTTGCAAATTATTTTCGAAAAGCCACTTTTATGATTAAAATGTCTTCCTGGATCTGAAAACGTTGAGATGTTGGTGAAAATTGTTGTTGGTCGCTGATATTTGACTAAAACTAGATGAGTGGTGAAATTTTTAGAGAAGTCCACCCAAAATAGTCGTATTTTAGCAGCCGGGAATAAATTTTTTGGTTGACCTATAAAATTTTGAGGGGCATGCGGATGGAGTTCGTGCGCTTGTCCAATTTTTCCCATTTTGTATTATATAGAATTAAATATTTTCTTAAGCTGTTTTTTTGCAATTTTGTCAAATTTTTTTTGACAAATGCAAAAAAATTAAAATTAGGAAGATACGCGAATTCAAAAAATGGAAAAAGTGGAAAACCCCTTAGTAAGGTTGTAAAATGACCGGTCATTTAAAAACTCGGTCATTTGACCGGTCAAATGACAACAAATGACCAAATTCCGGTCATTAAATAAATTTATCCAAACAACGTACAGGGCAAGACAGAGAATCTACTAGGGTTGTGAATATAGCCGCACAAATGCTTTTCGAGTAATTAGTTGCTAACTACTCAAGCCTGCTTATACTCTCGACAAGTTGTACAAGAAAGTAGGGTTGGGTGATGGTTTTCGAAACGGTCATTTAATATTTTTTAACCGTCAAGTAAATTTTAGGTAAAAATGATTTTAATTTATGTTTGATATTTGGCTCTCACCATACAGTTAACTCTCGCTATAAGTCAACTCCCCAACGTCAAAACTTCAAAAATGTCTGAATTCGGAAATTTTGGAAGCAAAGTATTTGTACAAGAAAAATGACTTATTGAAAATTTTGATTCAAAATAAAACTGCGAAAAGTAACAAGTTATCGTTTCAAGATGAAAAATTCAAAATTATCGAAGTTGAAAATGCTAATAGCATTCGACCGAAATTTCTGTGACGGTCAAATTACCGGTCATTTGACCATTTCACAACCTTACCCCTCACGCATCGTCCGAATAACTGAAAAGAAAAACCTTTTGAATGAAAACCATTATTTTTTAGACTTCCCTGACCAACGTGCACGACACAAGAAGTCTATTGCTCAACTATTTTGCATCCAGTGAATCAGGCCAAGCCTTCATCCACCTGCTTTTCGAAGCCTATCGTGATCTTAACTATGACCTGCTCTACCTGAACAGTCAGACAACTAGTACCAGCGCTACTACCGCCATTCCAGGCCCTACTCTTATTTCGGACGACAAACCCAGTGGCGAAACATCCACCGCCAATTCCGAAGTGCCCATGGAAACCAACGAGTCAGCTGTGCCATCGGCAAGCACAAAAGCAGTCAAGAAAGGAAGTGAGCATAGCTCTCTGGAGCGGTCCATCCACTCCATTGTGTCCAGGTCGCACAAACAGATTGGGGAAGTGATCATTTACATGGGCAAGACTTTCTGCAACAGCATTACTAGAGTCAGGAGAGGCTTTGACAGCTCGGTAGTCAAGGACTCCCACAAAGTGGCTGAGATGCTCTTTGGGTAATTTTGGACAATTCATTGGCAAATTTGATAAAAATAAAAAATTTCAGGGGTGTTGTTCAATTGCTGAAGCTGGATGTGCAGGTGTCAGGAAATTGGAGGTTGGTATTTTGAACTTTGGTTTGTTACAAGTTGGCCAGACACAAAATCTCAGGATTTGGGTCCAAAAAGGAGAGTTTTGAACAAAAACATTCTCTACCGTATAACCTCTATTAATCACACCCCCCTCTAATAATCCCCCCCTGACTTTATAGACCTACATCTCAGCCTAAACTAAATATTTTACAAATCTGTTTTTTGCGTTTTCTTAACTGCCATGAGCTCTACCGGTTCCGCTTTTTCGATTTTGGATTTTCACCCGAAAATCTTGAGATCGACCCAAAATTTTTCCGATTTTGGGAGGGTTGAAAAATAATCCCCCCGGGGGGGATTAAAAGAGGTTATACGGTAAACTAGATACAGTAGCGGAAAAAAGTGATGACTCAAGCGCTATTTTCATGAAAATCATCGTTTATTTTGATTAAAAAATATACATTGCGAAAAAGCGTAAATGGCATATGGAGCTACATTCTCTTGGCTACATTTTGACTACAAAACTGCTTATATATGCACTTTTCCCCAACTGTCAAATTACATCTGTTTGAAACACCTTCATTTCTTAGGCGGAAAAAGTGACGACTCAAAACACTGTTTGTTTTCAAATATCACGAAACTGTTCAAAAATAAGCAGCATTTCTGACAATAAATCTTTATTCAGCACTAATACTTTGTCGCATAACCCTTCGCATCAATGACAGCCTGACAACGACGAGGCATAGACTCAACAAGTTTGATAACAACATCAATAGAAATTTTCTTCCACTCTTCCTCGAGAACCTTGAACAAAGTGGCAGTTTTGGTGAAATTTCTGGCCCAAATTCTTCTGTCCAGCTCCTCCCAGAGATGCTCGATCGGATTCAGGTTGGGAGACTGCGATGGCCACCCAAAACTTCCACTTCATTGTCGACGAACCACTGCTTGACCAACTTGGAGGTGTGCTTTGGATCGTTATCCTGCTGAAAGATCCAGTCGGAACCGAGACAAGTGATGGCGTGCTCCAGCATATTGTCTTCCAGAATCTTCTTGTAGTCTTTGGCATACATTGTTCCTTCGACTCGGACCAGTGGACCCAGACCATCACGCGAAAATGCACCTTAAACCAACCACCTTAAATCTAGCAATGATTTTCCATTCTTACCCATATCATAACCGACCCTCCACCATGTTTGACAGTCGGAACCTGGTATTTTGGATTGTTTCGCTGGCCAGAGGACGTCGGACGTAACGAATGCCATCGGAAGAGAACAGATTGAACTTGCTTTCATCGCTCCAGAGCACTCTTCCCCAATCAGCAACAGACCAATCCAGATGAGCACGGGCGAACTTCAAACGAGCCTTCACATTCTTTTTTGAAATCCACGGCTTTTTCGAAGGCTTGGCAGCTGGCAAATTGGCACGTCTATAACCAATCATCAGAAAAACGTTGCGGCACAAAATAAACACTTACTTGGGAATATTCCTGGCTGTTCGTGTGGTGATTCCGAGCTTGAGACGATCATTCGCATATTTGGTCACATCAGAAGCTGTCTTCTTTGGATCCTCTTTGACAATTTTGGCAAGCACCCGATCATTTCTTTCAGTCGACTTGCGAGGACGGCCACTTCTCGGAAGGTTGGAAACGGATTTTGACTCACGGAAGCGCTTGTAGACCTCGAAACCGTCTTCTGGCCAACTTTGAACAGAGCAGCCACAGCACGATCAGTTGAACCTCCTTCCTTAGCACGAACGATAGCTTCTTTCACATCGGGCACCAGTTCTTTGCGAGCCATTTAGTCTAAACAGCAGTTTTGTAAGCAAAAGATGACAAAATAAATCAAACACAGCAAAAAAATACACTAAAATCCAACAAACAGTGTTTTGAGTCGTCACTTTTTCCGTCTAAGAAATGAAGGTGTTTCAAACAGATGTAATTTGACAGTTGGGGAAAAGTGCATATATAAGCAGTTTGTAGTCAAAATGTAGCTAAGAGAATGTAGCTCCATATGCCATTTACGCTTTTTCGCAATGCATATTTTTAATCAAAATAAACGATGATTTTCATGAAAATAGCGCTTGAGTCATCACTTTTTCCGCTACTGTAATTTGGCCTGAATCCTTAGTGCCCTAAATCGATAAATTTATTGATTTCGAAAAATTATTTTCCGGCTTTTGTTCAAGAAGGAGATTTTGATAAATTTTTGTAGATTTTTATAAACAAACGGTCGAAAAATAATTTTGTCGAAATCGATAAAAAATATCGGTCTGAATAAGTAAAAAATTCCTGATTTTGGTAATCAAAAATCAAGAT